>WOVY01000596.1:0-129646 GCA_013436015.1 Rhipicephalus annulatus
GTGTCAAAAGTCCCCACGAAAGACATTTGTCTTAAAAAAAAAAAAACGTGGCCCTCGCAATTGGCTTCGGTGCATTGCTGTAGCTTGTCACGGAGGCCACAAAAACGGTGTTCTGCTATATTCCGCCACTGGAATAGAACAGTATTGGTCTTATCTTCATCGTATACCTGCCAAGTCTCCTGCATTGTCCAGGAGACTCACGGATTTCGATCATTTCTCCCGTTTCTACGGTTGCCATGAAAATCTCTCAGAAATCTAAATTTGTGTGCGAGATCTGGTCGCATTGACAAAAGTGCAGGTCAGTCCGTTCCTGGCTTTTTGCGAGCCCACCGCATTTCATGATGAACGAATTTGAGAGGCGTTCATCTAAACATACAGTAGAGTCTCAGTGATGCGAAACCATGCAGATACGATTTCGTCAAATTTCCTGCCAAAGTCATGTGTCCATTGGGCCGAAATTAAAATGTTCAGAACACTTTTCCTGGTTGCAGCGTGTGATATGAAACTTTAGTACCGAAATCGTCGAATGGAGACCGATGGAGAGCAGCCTGCTCAAAGCTTCAGAAATACGCATGCAACCAGCGCACGCACTGTCTTCTACAGTGCGTGTGGTTTTCATCGCCACAACCACTGTGGACGAAACCGCGGTCGTTCGACGCGATCAAGTGTGGCGATGACGTTACTGACAAAACTCCGAGAATGTGCGCGCGGCCAACGCTCGACCAGTCAAAGCAATGCTGCTTTCAGTAAACTCTGTGGACGAAACCGCGACAGTTGCGATCATAGATTAAAACGACTTAGTTTTGAAGGCACGTGGATTGAAAAAAAAACAAACTATCATTTGCCGCAACCGCCACGCACAAAACTGTGATTGCAGCGAACTCCTAGGGCACGTGGCTGACGCAGTAGTAGAATAAAAATAGTAAAGACGTACAAAAGGCTAGAAGCATTTTGGCGTTGCTGTCCAAAGAATCTAGTAGCGAGCAAAGCCAGAGCTTTGACCCGTGCTTTCGCGGCAGCCAGCTGCTCCGTCCCGTTCGTTCACGTGTGAAGACATATGCCAGTTGTTTTGACGGAAATCGATTTTATAGCTAGTTGTTTTGATGACACATAATTTCGAGAGCATTTGCGCTTGCCATTGAGACTCCCACCTTAGTGGAAAATGCTACTCTTGTGTGTTCAGCCAATCCAAGCCATTATGAGACTCAATATTTGCACTTGTGTTTGCCCCCCCTCTTGTTTTTTGTGGTCTTTTTTTGTTCTTTTTGTTTTTTTGTAAAATGGGGGAAAATAATTCAGGGCGTTGATTTGACTTATGGTGGCAAAACATGGTTATGCTTGCCGCTTAAGCGAAGTCTATCACAGCTACAAAAACAAAAAAGAAAGTAGGTAAACCCTCAACCCCGCTCGGGGATTTTACGAATTTTTCTGTTGCCAGGTTGGCAGGTATGCGGGGAGGGAGTCACGGTGACGAGAGAAGTAACTTTTAACTAGGACTCAAGTGGCACATCCATGATGTAAGAAAGACGGTTTCATCGAATACGCTGGCCAAACACGCAGAGCGTATTTATTACTGCAAACCTGTGCCCACGAGTCTAATGACTATGGCCGTCGAAGTCCGAGTCATCTGAATTCCGCAGATCCAACTGTCTTTCTCTTCGTGAAGAGGAAGAATTTCGACTTTAAGTGATGCAAAGATCGTAACATGAAGAATGTCAAGAGTGACGTTTGGCACTGCCCCCAGAACTTTCTTGCTCGCAGCAACAGTACAGCACCACCTCAGAAAGTTGGAGTAGAAATTGCCAGAGACGAATAAACAGTTGAGGAGAAACACTTCCGTCGATGACATAATAATGGGAGCCGAATCACCCAAGGAAGCCGAAAAACTTTAGTGGGAATCGAAGGAGATTTTTCAAAAGGCATCAATGACTCTGAGGAAGTTCAACACAAATGAGCCTGAATTACAACAAAACATAAAAAAAGAGGAAAACGCAAGCTTCAGGGCTTTCCGCGCAATAAAGGTCCTTGGCATTACTAATGATGGAACTTCAAGGAAGACAGGCTGTACTTACCATCGCTTGACATAAAAGATATTGATACCAGCGGTGTGCTAACGAAGCGCCAAATGTTACAGCTCACTGCGAGAGTATATGATCCTCTAGGACTCTTTAATCCATTCACGGTAACAGCCAAGTCAGAAATACAAAACATGTGGAAGAAAGGGACGTCTTGGGATGACTCAGTGCCAGATGATGAAATGGAGACTTGGAGGAGATGGATTAAAGAGCTGGAATCGATTCAAGAGTTCAGTGTACCACAATGGTTTGATGTAAGGCAAAGGAGGAACCGTATTCACAGGGAACTTCACTTGTTTTCAGATGCAAGTCCATATGCATACAGGACAGTGGCCTATTTGATAAATTACTACGAGAAGGAAAAGGAGGCTGAAATACTAATTGCAAAAGGAAGAATAGCACCAATGAAGCAAATCTCATTACTACGATTTGAGTTGATGGCTGCGTTTCGGTCTGCACGTATTTCTGAATACAACAGAATCAGATATGCAAGGATTGCTCAGAGTAACAGCTTGGGTTCTGAGATACATACAGATTATAAGAAAGAAGCGGATAATCGGCAAACTTAGTTTTGAGGAGCTAAAGAATGCAGAGGCGGTGATAATGAAATTGGAGCAACGAAAGATACGGGAACATATTATACTCAACAAGAGCAATAAGACTAAGACAACAAGTATGTTTCTTTGTGGTAGAGAGGTCTTTAAAGATGAACAAGGACTAATAAGGCACAAGGGTCGTCTGTCTCAAAGTCGACTCACATACAACGAAAAACATCCAATTGAGCTACCAAAGTGGACGGCTGCTACTAAGCTGCTAGTACCACATGTGTAGCAACTCTCGTTGCATGGAGGAGTCAGTACTACACTGTCGCAGCTTAGAACGAAATATTGGATAATCCAACGAAGGCAGCTGGTGAAGAAGGTTATTCATGGTTGTTTAAAGTGTCAACGATTTATCGATAAACCATTTAAGCAAGACACAGCACCCCTGCCTGCTGACAGAGTAAACCACTGACAACCATTTGAAGTGACTCGTGTAGATGTTACAGGCCCATTGCTTATAAAAGACGCCGTGAAAGGCATAACAAAACTGTACATTGCAGTATTCATGTGTACCACAACAAGAGCTGTACATCTCGAAGTTGTGGACACCTGTAGAACAGAAGCATTCTTACATGCATTCAGAAGACTTGCAGCGAGAAGGGGCTTACGTCGCACAATATACAGTGACAATGCAAGGATATTCAAGAAAGCCAACAAAAAAATCAATCGTATGCTGAAGGAGTTACAAGAAAAAGTCTTTAGAAGAGCTAACCAAGGACATAAAGTGGACGTTTATAGCCGAACAAGCGCCTTGGTGGGTAGGCTTCTATGAAAGAATAATACGAAGCATGAAATCATCATTGAGGAAAGTCATCAGAAAGAGACTGCTAACCAGGGACCAGGGAAGAGATGGAAACAATAACCACTGAAGTTGAAGGGGTGCTTAACAACAGGCCGTTAACCTATGTATACAGCGAACCGGATGAGCCGCTACCTATTGTGCCAGCAGACATAATAGGTGGAAAATAGAAACTTCCAGGCAATGACGAAGATCAACACAAAGTCAACATTGAAGAAATCTGGAGAAAGTGGCAAAACGTCATGGAATATTGGTGGAAAAGGTGGAACAAGTAATATTTGAAGGAATTGAGAGAGCAAGCTTACGCAAGTAAAAAAGAAATGAGAGTGAACCGAGGAGACATCGTACTGCTTGGTTCACGCACTCCTAAATCACTTTGGAATCTGGCAAAAGTCATGGAAATTCATTCAGGAGTCGATGGGAAGATAACGTTCCTGCCTTTTGAAAACCAATGGAAAAGTCATTCGGAGACCTGTACAACATATCTACCAACTTGAAGGTTGTTTCCAATGAGGACAACAAAACTTCATGCGGGCCCGAAGCTATTGAAACTCGCCGAACACCAGGAGAAGAAGACAAAAAGCCACGGAAAAGCGTGCACGTGAAAAAGCAAAATAAAAAAAAAGATGCTTGCTGTTCGTTTGCATCGAACGCCATCCACGCTTGTCTCATCCCGTTTCTGTGACATTCTCTCTTTGTTTGAGCATTTGACAGCCACTCTAACACGCAGGAAGATGCTATAGCATATGCGCCATCTGAGCGACGGAGATGAGCCAGCTTGTTTTATCACTGCTTTAGCCTCGTTCGTTGCTCCCCACTCGTGCGTGTTTACCCCACGGGTAGAATGTACTATATGCGAGGACATGTTATCAGTTTGGACCTATGTGGAACATGACAGCGACGCCAATGTCATATACGAGTCGAGTGTTCATATAATTGCTTTCACAATCTAAGGTCAAGGAACTTTTTTGGCGTGAAAATCTTCCCAACTTCTTTCTTTCGAGGCCAAAGTTTATTTGGAAATTGTGCGGGCATTGAGTGGCGCTGTTGCGGAGCTTTCTTGCTGTTGTAACGGAGAGAAAAGAGACAACACCCAATTCTGGGCCAGCTGTTCTTATTCTGTACTACATCTTCCTCCTCCTTGCTCTAGCTATCCACGCGCCGAAGCGCCAGCGTCTTTCTTGATCATGACACTCGGCCATGACTGCGCGCGCGCGAAGCTGGCGGCAAAGTTTTTGTTGAACGGCACTGGCTGCCTCGAGCTGGTCGCTCTTTTGCAATTCCACGATGTCTTTTGAAAAAGTGCTGTGGACTCAGGCGGCCGGGGGTGGCTGCCCCGTTGCGGCTGACGCTCTCGGCCACGATTTGGTCCCGGTATCTGCCAAAGGTAGATCTGGTGGTCGATATAGTGGCTGCATCTCGGAGGTCGGCCTTGACCACACCGAAACTGGGTGCCAGAGTCTTCCACAAGTCTATCGGGAGGTCGAGACTGGCTGCTGTTTGTATCTTGAGCGCCAACTTTCTCCATAGATCTTGGTCAGTGACACCAGCAGTGGTTACCTTGGGCTGTACCGGCGCCATCACCGTAGGCGGTTCAAGCATAGGCGATGCTGGTGTCTCCACTTGCCTCAGTAAAGGTGATATTGGGGCTGGCTTCTCTAACTGAGCTGTATGAGGACTGGTATCAGCCTCTTACACTGACATGATGGCATCGCGTACCGGCGCAGGTACTGAGAGCAGCAGTGGCGTGTCGCACCTGCGTCTGACGTCATTCGTAGAACAGGCGGAGAAGCTTTCTGCTGCGCGGCTGGAGGGCTTCGAGGAACCTTCGAGGTGTTGTTCTACTCGGTGTGCAAATGGGGTTGCGTCGGTGAAGGGCAATGCAGCACAGTCGAGATGATTCTCTGCGGCTGTTTCGTTGAAACAACGCCCTTCAAGAGGTCCGACTTCGGCTGCGGCCTCTGGCGGCAGTGAACTTGCTTCGGGAACTTCTCGTGAGGTAAGCTGCAGCGCACAGCTGCAGCCTCGAGGTGGAAAGCCTCTGGAGCTTGCTCCTCGATACCGGCCAGGTTGGACGGGGTGGTGGTGAAGAGGTGGTAAGGATTACGACCGAAAGCAGCTATGAGATTGCAGCTCCACTCCGCCCATGACTGCTGCTTCCAGCCTTCATACCGGTGCCACACCGCTGCACCTTCCCGAAGCCGGTCTACAGCCACGGTCCATTTCTGAGATTCCATTCAGGCCTCGCGCATTGCTATCGCGTTGACGGTTGCCACCCAGCTGTCGGCGTCGTTCCGCACCCCGAGGAATTCCGGTAGTTCGCAGACGGCTGGTGATCGTGAGGTGGCAGGTGGCAACGCAGAGATCACCGACGCGAAGCAGTCGAGCTGGTGTGAGAGCTCGATCAGAGAATACTGAAGCTCCCTGTGTTGCTCCGGTGTGCTTGCCTCAAGGTCGTATGAGGCAGCTACATCCAACACTGCGTTAATGTCACACAATGCTGGCAACATTGTAGGAGCTCGCTCGGCGATCAACGCTGTCAGTTTGTTAGTCTTGGCGCGGAGCAGTGGGATGGTACGCTGCAGCTCCACGGCACTGTCGCACGAGGCTTCTGAACCACTTTGGTTTGCGTCCGTGAAGTACGTGGTTCTAGTAGTACTCACGGTGGTGACACGCACGTCCAAGGAAGCATGAACAGCCTTTCTTGGCGGCTCACGTGTTGAAAGAG
This sequence comes from Rhipicephalus annulatus, assembly GCA_013436015.1. Classification (NCBI taxonomy): domain Eukaryota; kingdom Metazoa; phylum Arthropoda; class Arachnida; order Ixodida; family Ixodidae; genus Rhipicephalus; species Rhipicephalus annulatus. The sequence continues at coordinate 6,205 of WOVY01000596.1, forward strand.
TACCGGACAGGGAATGCAGGCCGTGGGAGGCTTGAACAGCATTCCCAAAGGACGTGCGTATTATGGCCGCGAAGTGGTACCATAGTGTCCACTGGGTGATGCCCTGGTACCACAGAGGCGGCATGGACACCGTCCCTTGATGGTCCGATGGGCAGCTGAAGCGGCGGTCGGGTTGTTGACTCCATCGCCAAAGAAGCGTGAACGGCGTTCCTGGATGGAGAAGCCCGCACTGCCGACGAACCACGAAGACACGTACCGGTGGCTTCCCGCAGAGGCTTCACTTTTCGGCTTGCGCTGACGGCAGAATCCATAGCGAAGGACGTGTGGACGGCGTCCCTTGTGAAGTGGTACCGGTAACTTGTACTGCAGCCGCCGAGGAGGCCTCGACGCCGTCCCCGAACGGTGGTGGCAGTGGCGGCAGGTGAGCCGCTGCCAAGGAGGTCAGCCGCTGAATTGTACATCATTTTTCCACCCACCCACCCACCCATCCATCCATTCATCCATCTACCCACCCACCCACCTATTTGTCCGTCCGTCCGTCCATCCATCCATCCATCCATCCATCCATCCATCCATCCATCCGTCCATCCGTCCGTCCGTCCGTCCGTCCGTCCGTCCATCCTGCGTCAGTGAGAACAGATTGTCTTTCAACCTCCTGCCCCCAGCACCCCCTCATCCTCTATCCATGCCTGCACTCTTTCCTTTGTAATCCGCATCGCCAGCCTGTAAACCACTGATGTCACTTTTATAGGATACGGTAGTTGTTTATGTCAGCTTTGTCTTTGTCCCCCTTTTCTTTATAGATCATGCTCATCCTGCTGAGGGGGACTTCACCCTCGATTATTATTTTACTTACTGCCTCTCTCAAAGCCTGCTTTGACTTCGGACCTAATGTCTTCATCAGCATAATTGGAATGCCATCCGGGCCTGTTGATGTACTACTAGGAATTGTTTTCTCAGCTGTTTCCCACTCTCATTGTGAAAATGGGGCCATTGCGCCACTTGATCCACCCTTATCTATTGAGGTGCATAAGGCACATCTTTGTTGAAACTTTTCCGTCATCCTTGTTCTTATATATTCAATAGCTTCGTCCCCTTCTAGCCTAGCACCTTGAGCGGTAGTTATAAATCTCTGCTCTAGGTTTGTTTCATTTCTTATGGAGTTTAGATTGTTCCAAAATTTCGCAGCTGTCTTTCTGTCCTTTTTATGTACTTCTGCCAGCCACTGAGCACCCTTTATTTTAATCTTTCCATTGATCAGGAGGGATGCTGCCCTTGTAGAGTTTAGAAAGATGTCCCATTTTCTTCCAACCTCATCTGTCTGTTCACCCCGCTGCTTAGCATGTCTGTGTTTCCTAGAGGCTTCCTGACGTTTTGCTATGGCTCTCTTAACTTCCTCATCCCACCAACTCTTGGGCTTGTGTCTTTTTTTCCGGGGGGACTTGTCCCGTGCCTTAGCAAGCTCTAGCTCAGTCTAATTAGATTTGTGTATGTCCACACTGTTTTATTATCCTCAGTGATTACTTTCTGAGTTTGTTTAGTAGCAATCGCTATTTGCCTTTCTGATTGAAATTTTCCTGTAGTTGCTCATCTTGTCTCCCTCTCACTTTCACTGCTCTTCCAAAACTTAGCTTGATATGTTTGTGATCACTACCCAGACTTCTGGAGCCACCTTCATCTATGTGCATTCCCCTGAGCTTATCATACATCCTATGTGACATCAATGCATAATCTATCGTCGACTGCAGCCTTCCTACCTCCCATGTTATTTGCCCTTCACACTTCTCAGTACTGTTGCAAATGATAAAATCATGCCTTTGACACATATTCATGATCATTTGGACTGTTGGGTCGGTATACCCATCGATATCTTCTATGTGCGCATTTATATCTCCTACTATAATTATCTCGCACTCTCCTCCTAATTCCTCAACGTCCTTTGATATACACTCGACCATTGCCTGGTTTTCCTCTCTGGCCTTTGCTCCCGTCCACAAGTACACCAAACCAAGGAGTGTCATCTGCCCAGCTACTTTCCCTCTTAGCCATAAATGTTCCATGCATCCCTGCTTGACTCTTTGCCAACCCATGCTTTTATGTATTATTGCACCAATTCCACTCTCTTTTGCTGCCTTCTGTTCTATTGCAATATTCCCATACATAGTCCGAATTGCAAGGTGGTTGCTCCATGCCCCGAAGATGTGTCTCCACAACCCCATATACCATCAGCTCCCCCCTGCCTCAACAGCTATTCGATCTCTTCTCACTTTAACCTATTCCTGCCACCCTGCATGTTAATATAGCATACATCTGACTTAGCTCGGCCCTTGTGCGTACATCGATTTCTTTTTCCACGGACTCCGTGTGGCTTTAATATTTGTGGCCCTTCAGAACCGTCTTTGGCTACATTGTTGGCCTCAGGGCTCTGGGTGCCCCTAAAAAAGCTGCGGCTTGACGACCCATTCTATTATTGACCCTCCTGCCCGTCGCACCACTGTAGTGAATGTCATCCTGTGCGAAGGGGCAAGCGCCGGGCTCGTACACGGTTTGGTTAACTTCCATTACGCTGTATGCGAGTTGCCGGCTAATACCCTGGATCACACAATTGGCCTCTACTACCCTTCTTTCAATCTCACGAGACTGCCCTCAGGCCTCTGGGACTGTGCTTATATTCACATGCACACTTCCAGAGGCTTCTCGGAGCTTACGCATCCCATCTTTTAACTGTCTTTGAAGGTTCTGATCTGTGCCCTTCAACACATCATTGAGCCCAGCATGAATAATGACGAGATTTTCGCCCTCCATGCTGTTCTCTACAACCTCCTGAGCTTTGGGCAGTGCATCCGCCATGCTCTTCCCTAACTGGGCCTCCACCCCTCACTCTCCCATCTTCCTTCACTGTCTTGAAGACGCCATCCCTAACCCTGGCCACCTTAGAGTCCCCCACCACCAGGACCCTTCTACACTCCAATCGCTGGTTTCCTGTTTGTGATGGCGCCCCTGTTTGCTTCACCTGTTTCTCTCTCTGCCGTTTGTCCTGTGTTGCTGCCCTGCTCGATGACTGCCGCTCATCGAGCTATATGTTCTCGGGGCCTCCGTGCTGTGGCCAGACACTGCGGCTCCCTGACCTCCCCTCTCACTTGTTCCTTCCCGCCTGTCACCTTCTCCGCTACCCATGCCTTCCGTGTTACACCGCTCGGGGCTGGGGCAAAGCGCCATTAGCTCCTTTACCCGCTGCTCTAGCTCAGTCCGCCCTTCCCGTTATTTTCAAAGGTTACCCTTTATTTGCTACCCCGCCGCGGTGGTCTAGTGGCTAAGGCACTCGGCTGCTGACCCGCAAGGCGCGGGTTCGAATCCCGGCTGCAGCGGCTGCATTTCCGATGGAGGCGGAAATGTTGTAGGCCCGTGTGCTCAGATTTGGGTGCACGGTTAAGAACCCCAGGTGGTCTAAATTTCCGGAGCCCTCCACTACGGCGTCTCTCATAATCATAGAGTGGTTTTGGGACGTTAAACCCCACATATCAATCAATACCCTTTATTTGCTCTAATACGCTGGCGGTAGCCTCCTACCGCTCACGCGACGCTCCGACCTGTATTTGGAGTTTTATCCTCTGCTACTGTTCCGCCCTAACCTCCCCCTAAAGCCCCTCGATGCTAGCCTCCATGCGCTGCACAGCCGCCTTCAGTGTCTTGCGTAGCCTGCACACGAAGTTTGCCTTCTGCACGTCGGCCAATCTCGAGAATTCTGTCTCATCTAAGTAGCACCAGCGCTTGCATGCTTCGCACTGCACCAGCTCACTCTTGTTCGTGGTTTTCCTAGCCTCCTTAGCCATCGCCCGCCCGACCATCGGACCGAGTGCCCGACAGCCCTACGTTTAACCCTAATCCAGATATCCAGCCGCCTCTGTTAACTCTCCTACCTCAACAACTGTTTGAAGCTGCCGCTTACACTGCACACATACGTGTTAAATTTCGCTAGTAGCCTCTCACTAAGTCCCCTTCGTGTCCGTGAGAAAGTCTGCGAAAGCACCCTCTCTAGGCAGAGCGAGTAAATGCATATCAGTGTTAACCTTAGTGATTCTTGAGAAGCGCAGCATCACTTTCAGTTGAGCAGTGGCGCAGTGCTCAACCCTGCCAAGTGAAGGACATAATTAGAGTCGTGGTGTGTTTTTTAATAGGGGGACATAGCCACCAAGCGCACCCTGACAGCATATTGAGGTAAAAAATGCATCAACACAGGGTGTAGCTGCGCAAGCCAATGTTGGGACTAGTCTTCTATAAGGCTGCTTTGAAGAAGAGCAAGCCCCCACCCCTTTATGGTTGGATTGCTCACTGACCCCGCCCTTTTCGTACCAGTTTACTCTGTTTTTAGAGGACCTTTTCTCAATATTTGGAAGACGACGACCAAGTGCTCAAACGAATGTCCTTCAAAGTGAAAGGACAATATCATGTGGTGCTCATGCTTCTGAAAATTATGGAGTACGATGGACCGTCATTCTTAGTGACTTCTGGCAGTCAGTGAAGGCACGATGTACGCATGTAATTTCATAAAGTATATTCTTAGATGCACCAGCTTTCCTCCTCTTTTTTCTTCAATTGTTACACTGCTAATGTCCTGGTTAGAACTTTTTTTTTTTTTTTGGAGTGACCTTTCGGCACGTGTCATATGTGTTCATTTGTCTTGTCACTAATGCTTCCCTTCAACACATATCTTGTGCACGCCTTCTCACAGGGGTGTAGTGCCTGATGTACTTGGCTGCCGACTCGCAGGTCACGGGATCCAATCCCGGCTGCGGCGGCTGCATTTTCGATGAAGGCAGGAGTGCTGTAGGCCCATGTCCTCAGACTTGGGTGCACGTTAAAGAACCCAAGGCAGGAATGCTCTAGGCCCATGTCTTCAGATTTGTGTGCACGTAAAGAACCCCAGGTGGTCGAAATTTCCCGAGTCCTTCATGACAGCATTTCTCATAATTATATGGTGGTTTTAGGATGTTAAACCCCACATATCAATCAATAATCTTGTGCACTACAGTGAAGCCAGGGTGCGACATAGTGCTAAGACTTTGATTAGTGGCTGCTCTTTGGATGTTGCCCTTGTCTCCTTGTTTGCATTCCAGCGGTGTTTCCAGAACGCACTATAATCTCATTTTGTCTGCACCAAACCTGCTCCAAAACACAGTTTCCCTTGCTCCAAATGTGCCCCAAAGCAGACTTTTTTCGGCTCCAAAACTGGCTCCAGTTCCTAAACCTGCTGGACCACCAGTGTGCTGAGGGAGGCCCTTTTAAAGACCAGCTGCTGCCCTGATGGACAAATAAGCATGGAGCACTGGCACCATGTGGCAGCCGTGAAATTTGCCACTGATGCATCTGGAATAAATGCGACCTCGTTTGCCTGCACTGGGGATATTGTCAGCAGGCAATGAAAGCCACCTAAAGGGACCCAGACCTCTAAATTTGAAAAATTGCTGGACATGTGATTGAGCTGCCAGATGATATCCCTGCATGTTTTCTTGGTTGCGTTTCTTTGTACTCTTTTTTCCCAGCTGCGATTAGGCCTTGCAATGCATAGCCAGGCATTTCTGTAAATGCAGGCAGTGTTTGCCAATTTGATAAATTGATGCACATGTATGCAATTGAATGCGCCGCCTGATACGCGTGTATATTAGTTGGTTTGTATTTTGTTGTAACCTCTCTGTAAGAGCACTCAAGAGAGGGTTGACAGCATTATGAAATAAATAAATAATAAATAAATAAATGCACAAGGAGCCGGAGAGTCTGACAACACTGGCACACTTGCATGCTGTGACGTATCATGCCGCTTGCTTAGCGAGCATCTGTATTCTGTTGTTTTGAGGTCAGCTGAGCGTACAGTATTCGATCAGTTTGAAGACTGCACGATTTGCAGTGGCTGAAACTTAGGTGATGGGACCTCCTCATACAGTACATGACGTCACACATGTCAGGACGAAACGGCAGATGCAGAAAGTGGGTGGGCTTTATAGCTGGTGACTTCTGGGGCCCATTGTGAAATGAAATTGTGTTATTTTACAATCCATTTTTGATACTCATTTTGGTCCTTTTACTTGCATTTATCGTTGAGTACAGCAGTCAAGTGGGCAACCATGTCATGGTGCTTTTAAAGTGGAGTTGATAACTTATTTCAAGTTAATGAAAAGTAGAAAAAGTAAAGAATGTAAGCACTATAATTTAGTGTCCAGGTGGGTCTGTAGCGTCTTGACTAACGGATAACACCACCGGCCTTACTGTGCAAATAATTGTGTTGGGCTTACTGGAAAAATTGTCGGCACGGGAACGCCAGTGGATGTTCAATGCTCGTCCATCTACTACATGTTTCATCTCCTTTAGTGCTACAGTGATGTTTTGTAGTACGGGCGGTGCTTTGAACCATAATTAGATTGCTTAATTGTGGTGCAGGTACCTGGTGAACCATCTGATGGGCTCAGATCTGAACAACATAATTCGGACACAGCGTCTGAGTGATGACCACGTTCAGTTTCTCGTCTACCAGATTCTGAGAGGGCTCAAGGTAAGTTCCAATGGTGGCCAAACTGATGGTCGATAATATTGAGGCCTATGTCCACACCTGTATGGAAGCTTTAGTAGTAAACAAGACCGAGCTAGTTTGCAGGCACACATCAAGGAATGCATTAATGCCTGTGTGTTTGTGTGTTTATTGCACTATTCCACATAGGAAGAGTTGTTCGTTCCAAAGATGGCAGTTGCATTGCATTGAGATGCATTGAGTGTCCACTCAATGCATCTTTGCCAAAGATGGCAAAGATGCATTGAGTGGACAGTGAATTCAGTTCAATTGATTTCGCAGTCTTTTTCTACAATAGTGTTAAAAGTACAGTGATTCAGTATTTTCATACAATGGTAATGGTTAGCATTGCAAATCGGGTTAAAGAGTGAGCGATGGGCAAAGACAAGAATTGAAAGTTGCTGAAAAAATGTTTGGTTGCAAATGTGGTCATAAGGAACAAAATAATAGATTATAAGCAAGCAAACATCAGTAAATGTAGCATCAAATTGTGACTGCAGAAGCAATTTAATAATCAGCAAACACTGAAAGATGAGGTGAGAAAAAAATCAGAAAGAATCAAGAAAACTGTGGACTGATTCTATTACTGAAATAAATTATGTACCAATCACAAAATAAACAAAAATCTTTTGGCAGGTAATATTTCGAAGCTTTTTCAAAATTTATTACATAGTGTAAACCCTTAAGTCCAAGCAGGCGAACAGTTTCGAAAGAGCATAGTTAATACAATAAGTGATACAACAAATTGTTTGGGGTGGGTGTATCATACAATCATAGTAAACACAAAAATTGACATGGGAAATTATTTTGTAATAATGCATGTACTGAATAAAAAAAGATACTAATAGTAAATACATAAGAGTAAATACATAATAAATACAAAACAGAATAATTTTCACTGTTCAAGCCAAGAATGCAATAAATACATGTGTATACAATAAAATGGCACATACAAAAGAAAAAAAAAAAGCTGTAATAAATTATAGGATATCTGGATTTGCAAGTCAATGCTATTTTGGAGCGAAGGAGGAATATATACTATGAGGATGCCCGAGGTATTTCGTTTTAATCTGAGACTGAACAGAGTTATAAGAGTCAGTAGAACAGTATGCAGAAATAAGGTGTTCGGGATTTAGTGTGATTTAGCCTTGTAGGGACTGACTGAATAATATATGTAGTGGTATTGCTGTAATGCTGGTGTGCATGACGGTGTGATTTCACCGTTGGGAGTTACAGAACTGAATAAGGTTGTGCCAAACTTGCCGTGTAAGAATAACATAGGTGCGGACACTTACCGCTCCGTTAAAGGAGAGGGCGCGGGCAGATTGTGTTTGCCAATGACTTTCAGCTACGAGTAGTTTCTGTCGTGCGAGTTGAGATGGCGCTACTGTATGGCGTGCCAGGTATTCACGCAGCACTCATTCTGAAATTCGTGCGCTGAGGAACATCTTCCTGAAAGCTTTGGTTGCATGGAATTTTGTGGTTTAGAAACTTGTTGCCCTGTGCCTGTGAGCCCTGTCAGTGCATTTGTTTTGCTGATTCGCGCTTAGTGATGCAGTGCACATATACTTCGTCGCTGCACATGACTCTTAGTATGCGTCAGCGGTCTTTTTCCTGACTGCGTCTCGAAATGGCCAAATGGTGTTTTGTCCCGAATGGCGAGTCATGGTACCGGACTTGTACGTAGCGTGTGTCACTTTTCAAGACTCCACCTGAACTAGAGCACTTGGTTCAGTGGGGACAGGTAATTTCGAAACCCGACAGAACTTTGCAGCCTACTGATCATGTGTGCATGAAGCATTTCCTACAAGAAGCGTTCTCTGCCACATATGAAGCAAAATACAAGGGAAACGTCATGTTGCATGCACCAAAGAAACCTGCGCTCACCTAACGTACTGTGCCTGCCATTTTCCCAGGCTGCCCAAAATACCTGACCTTAGAGCAAAAAAAGAAAAAAGAAAATCACGGCTTTGTCGCAAAGGCGAAGTAATCAACGCGATAGCAACGAATTGGAAGGTCACGGGCAGAATAGAAAGCAGATCAAAATGTGCCCCACGTTTCTCACACACAAATGACGTGTGAAACGTACTCGCATGTACAGATGCACACGGATAAGCGTCTCAGTTGTTACTTCGCTGTGTCTGAAAAGTGCACGCAACGGAAAAGTTTCGCAAACGGAGACTGCAATGATTGCAGTGACCTTTGTGCGCCCGGTAACTACAACAGAATCATTCCAGGTCAAGCTCGAGGCAAGTCAAGATGTACGATCTTCCCCTACTCCCCACCGCGAGATAAGGGAGTGCAAGGCAGTGTCGCTCCCCTCCTCTAAGTGGGGCAAAGTACGCGTGGGAGACTAAAACGTGGCATCGCGCAATTTGGCGATGCCTGCTTATTGCGCCATCTTGCTGGTAGTGCTAACAACACGACTATTCCCCCCGAGATTCGCCTCGGCACCGGTAAGTGGTAGATATAAATAGCTTGCCGTTTCAGCAGTGAAGGACATGCTCCTCGGTGGCTCAGACGCCTTGCACTCACGATTCAGAGAAACCAAGTTCGACTCCGTGCACTGGAGTCTTTTTCTGTATTTTTTCTTTCTTGCATTTTCATATATACAGATACGTATACATATACGGTGAGTGACGACGACGCCTTCGCCAGCGGCAAAATCCTGCCGAGAGTGTCCATATAATTGCTATCGCAATAAACAATAGGAAATCTCTGCGAAAATGGCTGGCTCTACAGCCGACTTGTCAGAAGCGACGGGGCCTAAAGGTTCGGCTGCAGCTGAAGTGCTTGACACGACCGCTGAAAGTAGGCCAAGTTTATTGCTTGTGGAGACAGCGACACTACAGCATGACGATGATGAATCGAATGGCATGCATGCAAAAGGCAGCGCTTCGACTTGTGCAGTAATGGGCCTCCTACACGTGAAGAGGAGGATGCTTCTCGACACGACACTGATGGTGTGGGCATATGCGCTAGCCACTCAGTTCCTCATCACGCCAGGAAAATAATTACTTCTTTTCAATTCAGATGCTACTTTTTTAGCTGCCTCATCTATGCCTGTTGAGACCAAGAAAAACTAAATATTGTAGAATAAGAAGTGAACATAAATCATTGCACATGCTATTTTCGTGATGCCGCCGTGCTTTCTTTTTTTATGTTCACTCTACTCACGTGCTTATAATTAGTTTGTGATACTTGATGTCGTCAAGCCAGGTTTTCTCGTTTTTTGATTTCTTTAACACTTCATTGTCACTGTTTTTTAACATTGCAGGGGCACTTCTTGCCTAGGTATTTACGGCACAACACTGTTTATTACGACGAAGGCCTTAGATAGCCTTAGATGCCTCATCAATGTGAAATATTAATGTTGGCGTCCCGCGTCGACGGCATAAGGGATGCACTCCTCAAAGTATACTGCTTTAGGTAGTGAGCTTGCTTTCACTCTCTGATAAGCACTTCATCTAGTTGAAGTCCGTGCGGCTTAAAAAAGTACAGCGAGTGATGGCACTGGCCCGACAGTCATGACACGGGTGTGGTACAAACTAACCCAGGGTTGACCTTCGGGACCCAATTAAGTTGTTCCCACCATAAACAGAAACACTGTCAGCAAATAAGCTGCATATAAAATTAGCAAATCAATTTCATTAGAGCAGAGTCACAGTGTATTAATTTATTCACATCTATGTACATGTGTATATTGAGTGTAATGAACAAGCGAGGCTCTGCAGCAATAACCTTATACGCGCAGATCGGAACCGCTCTTTAGTGAGCGCCTTGGCTCACCCTCCGTGAGAGCCATCTGTCAAATCAAACGGAAACAGCCCCAGAGGCGAACACAATCTAGACGCGGCGCTGGCCGCAGTGTCATCACCTAACTTATTCTTACGCCGTGGCCAAACTGTAGGTGGCCATGAATCTGCTAGTGAGTTGAACGAGCTAATTATGCATACGTGGCCACATTGTTGTGATGCCTACAATGTAACGTAAGGAGACGTAACCAGGGGCGGGGCCAGGATTTTTTTTCTTGAGGGCAATCATGAAAAGTTGAGTTCTTTCGAAGAGGGAGCGAAGCAAGTGGTGAGCCTATGCATTGCATTTTCATTATGTACTACTCTCTTCCCCTTTCTTTCCACACCCAACTTATTCAGTTAGAATTAAAACTATTGTTGTATGGCTCCTACGCTTCCTTCTGTCGTTCAACAAGCCATTAAAGATGTGTATTGTTCTGCTTAAGTAAGTGCAATGTAATAAATATTGATGCCATGCATGATAGATGGTAATCATTGCTTTGCCCAACGTTTCTGTGTGTTTGTATTCCAATTTCTCCCATTAGTCATCCAGACAGCGGTAGCCTCAATGTCTTACATGTGAGATGACTTGAGGAGTTGACTTTGCATGAGACAGAATACTATCTGAAACATTTTATTTCGATCTAAAGCAACTGTTACCTTTAAAAAATAAATAATTGAGGCACCAGCCATGTACAGGTTAGAATGTCGCTTACGTAGTGTAATATGACCACAGCGATAGCAACTCGCTTATCGAAGCTAACTGAAGGCAAGCGAAGCCGTTTGGAACAGTCATTTGCTGAGAACAAAGTGAATATTTCAATAACTACGCCAAAATCACTTCGAAATGGGTGTCCAAAACAGACGCCATGTTCTACGTACACTATATAACCTACGCTAATACGGTAACAGTAAATGAGAAAAATAGCATGCGTACGGTAAGCAGTGAAGGTTATGTACATGCACACTTCGAGCCTGCTATGCCGCTTAGCCTGGTATACTATAATAACTGTCTAATAACGGTGTATTCGGTTGCGCGTTTGTGAGTGCTCTGGAGTGCCCTGGAAAGTGGCTGCCTCTTTAGCCTGTTTCACATGCGAGCGACTGAGCAGCAGCAGGATGTGCTGACCATAGAGTTTCCTAAAATTAACTAGAGGGGACTCTGGCGCTGCGATCGTTCAGCAACCATGGAAATGATAGGTAGTACACACATTTGTCTAGTCTTCGTACTTGCGGGCGGCGAATCGTACTTGCTGCTTCGTTCATTGCTGTGTTTCGGTTTTGTTTTGAAATAAAGATTCAAGCCTTTTGAACTTCGTGACCCAGTTTGGAAAGGTAAGTCTAAAATAATGAGGTGGTGAAGCACAATCGCTGAACATTTGCTGATTTTTGTTTCGTGAGAAAACAGCTCCAAGCCACACGAACACACACGGAGCCAAAATCAGGCCAGAAGTACGAAGTTTAGACAAATGTGTGTACTACCCATCATTCCCATGCTCGCTGAAGCGCCGCGTGTTGCAGCTCCCATAGACACTAGCGCCAGAGTTCCCTCTAGTGTATATTAAGAAACTCTATGGTACGGACGTGCATTGTTTCACACGCGCCGCTGCTACCTCTTCTTTCGCGCGCCGCTCGCTGCTCTGGCAGGCAGTGTTGCCCGCAGAAGGCGCTGGTTAACCGCTGTTTTCAGTGGTATCTAAAAGCCACGCTTTGCTTCAAGTATACTTCCTTTGGCACCTTTGTGCTGCGAGGTGCATCATCAATAGCGGTTTGAATTTTACGTTTTTGTATACTGATTGAACTTAGTGTAATGTGAATCTTATTACAAATAAACAGTGTTTGCAGTCGCTGTTAGTTTTGTTCTGGCGTTTCTATGTATGGTTTTTGTTGCACACTTATACAACTGGCTATGGAGAAACAAAAGAAAGAGTTTGTTGGTATGGCTTCATTAGACAGCTGTTCTTATTAAGTGAAGGCTTAAGAATTGCGAGCGTGTTTTGCGCAGCACTTTCGGTGTTTCTCTGTTTCATTGCTCTTACTTTCAGCGAATGAACTTTGGGACGCGGAAGGTGGTTTCTGTCAGCCCAGTATACACACCTCGCAAACTTCATACATAAATTTTTGTACCTGTTCGCTCAAGTCAGAATAATAGTTTATATAAAGAGAGTCAGTGGTAAGCTTCGGCCGTGTTTGTGGTCACCCTGGCTTATGCGAGCACACTTTTCATCGGGATTTTCTGAATGGTCTGCATCTCTTCTGGCGCTCGAATTCGTATGCTTCCAGCCTAATTAGTAAGCCTTGTAGGTTATCCAATGATTCAGCAAACCACCTCAGGCAGAGTTTCACCAACTGCAGGTAGCATGGTATACGTGATATGCTCTTTGTCTTGGTTCTTTGGCTGCTGTATATACTCTTGTGCGTTGCCCAGATTGGGGACCACGCAGCAATTTTCGCTTTAGCAGGAATTTGAGTCTCTAAATGCTGTGGTGGCGAGCAGAAAAGCCGAAGTATCACATCATTTTACTCAACATACCTTTGCCATCGGAACCCAGTGACGTTCAACATGTAGGCTCCAACCATGTATTCTAGGTGCATGCCTCTAGGCATTTGTTACTGATCCTCGAATGAATAGCTGTTCTTCGTTATCTGCGCAGTGTATGTTGTGCTCGTGACTGAACATCCATCTTTGCTCAGCCAGCCTTGCATTCCGGCACTGTGTGTCAAAAAGAGGTGCTGGCCAGTGTGGCAGGACCTGTCGACAGGCTGCAAACTTGGGCGCGCCATTTCTTGCCTGAGAAGCACAGCTGAGGACGCCGACAAGGGAGCCTGGGTTTTAGAGTAGGATGTAGGTATTGTTGAAGAGGTAAACAAAATTAAAGGCTGCTGGTGAATGCCTTATTTCCCCTAACCGTGAAAGCTCACTTTGTGCCCCTTCCTTGTTGAGTCGCATCACGAAATTTCATATTGGTGACGTGCGTGCAATGCTACTTCTCAAGTCGACTGCCGTAACGCCCGTCCTTGCTCTCTCGTTCGTGGGAACCCTGTCAGCTATGCACCGTGTCGCCAAATTTCACCTTTTGTTAAACCAGCAATATTTGCTGTGACTGAGAAGCACAGCGTCCCGTGCGGCTCTTCAACGTGGGAGTTACTGTTTGATGAAAATACAAAAAATAAATAAATGAAGGCACGTGCACATGATTGTCACACCAGTGGAAGCTTCGTCGAGAGCAACGAAAGGAAAAGAGTGGCACTTGGTCTTCACTGGTGAAAATGGCCAGTTCAAGCAACAATGGCTTTGACTTTATAAAAGTGTGCGGCTTTTTTAACAAGCTCAGCAATTTCTTCCCAAAGAATGCTCTTCTTATCCTTGTTGCAGAAACCTTTCATCTTGACATCTTAAAGAAGAAGACGTTTCACTACTTCTACAATGGGCAACTCGTTGAAGGCAGCGCGAGACATTTCTGAGCCCGGAAGTGGACGGATCTCGTCTGCTATTGAGTCGTAGCGAGTTGTTTTGTGGAGCAAGTTCCTCGCGATGCGTGCACCCTCCCTCGACTCCATCTCTAACGTCAGGGGCCATCATGGGAATCTGGAGAAGAGGAAGTGCAGAGTCCAAAGTGTCTAATTTGAAAAGAAAATGTCACTTACCTCTCTAGTAATTGTTGAGTACAATGAAGCATTATCCACGGTGAGTTGCGGCGACTATTTAATGCACTGTCTATGGGGACAATTTCAAACTGTCAGTTCTCAACAAATGAGTTTTCTTCATTCTTTAATTGTTAGATTATGTGTTTTCTAATTATTTGTTCTTGGAACGACTTTATGGCACCTCTCATAAACAGTACGCGCCTCGCTTACCTTGTCACTAACACTTGTAACCGTCCTTTTAACTAACGCTTCTCTTTTGCACATCATGCACATCTTGTGCAGTGCAGTGAAACCAGAATGTGACACTCTGGTGGGGCTAAGATTGAGATGAATGGCTACTCTGTGGATGTCGGCCTTGTCTCCTTGCTTACGTTGCAGGAGCATTTGCAGTATTAATAAGAATATTCTCCAAAAACTTAGGCATGTTTGCACCAAACAATTCTGAATTCTTGAAACACAGTCCTGCTCCAAATCTGGTCCGAAACAGACTCCTGCTTCGAAAATTGCTCCAAATCGTAATCTGGCTGGATCACCGCTGTATGTGCATAGCTAACCATATGTACCATATGCTTAGCTTAGCAGATGAAGCAAGATAGAAGCTGGCTTGTGCATTTGTGGCATTGAAAAGCACAAGCTAAGATAAATAATGCAAAGACCTGTGTAGTACACTCGGCACTGTAAGAGGTGGTAGTTCTCGAGCCCATTGTAGACCGAAGTGAAAAGAGCATCCACTTGACGAGGACGGTTTGAGGAGATGCAGGGCACCAGCACGGTGTTTTCTGAATTACTGTCTGTGGTGTTTCTACAACAAAGACACCGCATTGAAAGTGTACAGGGAAAAATGCCCCATTTCTTCATTTGCTCTGTGATATACATACTACGTGTGCCTGCATAGCGTGCATGCGCAGCACCGCACCAGGAGGGGTGGCATGACAAGACGTTAAAATAGCGCAAGAACGATTATGTCACACTGTCCTCATCATGTGCGCGCTCTTTTCACCTTGGTATGATTAGCCAACTTGCTCGAGATGTGTTATTCCCATTGTAGGCTCTCTTAAGGCTACTAATACAAATAGGAAGACACCTACCATGCCAGAAATCGTCATAATTTTTTCTGAGGTAGAAAAGCTGTTCCATTACTCGTAATTTTGCACAGAGGGGTAATACGTGCTACACATCTGTAAGGTATTGTGTGCACTTTGTGCTGTGGCTGTTGACAACAAAGAATTATGGCTGAGCCATTTGTAAGTGGGTGGAAGCATTCAACAACCCACACGTTGCACAATTCATATTGTGGGATGCCTGATTGCTATCTTACTTTTCCACGACACTACATTACATATGTCAACACTAGGCTTGAGCGAATACTCGAAGGCTTGGAATAATCCGAGTATTACTGTATTCAAATTCACTTTGATTTGAATTTGAATTGGCATAAATTTTGAAGTATGCGAAATTAATGAATAATTGTACTGTAAAATGTGGAATATAGGTCAAACTTCCTAAACAAAAATGCAATGAAAAGTTGACCTTCGCTTTATATAGTAGTTATTGGCAGGAAAAAATGTGAATGTCTCACAATAATGGGCAGCTGAAGTCGAAAGCCTCTATTGCCATCGTGAGCATCAGCAGCAGCGCCGTTGGTACAGTTTAGAATACTGTAAGGCTGGGAAAAGCTAGGCAAGGCCTACAGTGTCCTAGCAACGCCATTATGCTTCGATTATTTGCTGTTAGCCATTTTTTTTCAGAAATGAGTAGTAGTTGACAGTAATTTACGATAGGCTTTAAGAAAAATGTTATCGAGTATACCAACGTACACGGCAACCTGGCGGCACAGCGGCGGTTCGGTTCGGGCCTTCTTGCTTTTAAGTACAAAAGATTAGTGTCCAAATTAAAGGAAATATCACCACAGTGACGCTAGTTATGTCACGTATTTACCAAGGTAAGGGTGCGGTGCGATACTTTGTGATATTTAAAAATTTGTTTCTTGCAGATTCAAAGTATGAGAGAGGTTGACCTATATTGCGGTTTTTACGGTATAGTAGTCAGTCGTAGGCAGTAACTAGTTAGTAGTAATGTGTTACAGGTGACTAGTTACTTTTTTTAGCAACTTGTGACTGTAACTAGTTACTTTTAGAACTTGTAACTGTAACATTACTTTCTTTTAGTCCGTAACGATAAGTGAAAATACCGTTAATGTTACTTCTACATTTCTGAAAAATGTTTTAACAGCAACACTCATTAAAGGTGGATGTCGAACACGTCTCACTTTTTAGAACTTCTTTCTTCACCATATCCTCTCCCCCTTTCCGTAAAAGGGTTCCCCTTGATGCTCAAGAGAAGAGATCCCTGCAGAAGACCTTGGTCATAGTTCACTTGTAAACTGCATCTCGTAAATCGATCCTGTCGCAACTGAGTTGCTTGCTAAGTTCATGTCTATTTATTCATTTATTTTTTGCTAGTCTATATATACCGTTTTTTTGTCATGCCAGCTTCCAGCTCTGTTCTTGATGGAGCATTTCTTCATACAAAACATGGAGCTTAATGTGTTTGACATGTGGCAAGAAAACTGCCGTGCGATACTCCCGAAAGCCAGAAATCCTGTGTACAAAAAAACTGAATTCAAGGGCTTGTTTTCTTTGTTAGACACATTGAGAACTTAACAAACATTGATGCTGAGAGAAGTAAAGGGGATGTTATTAAAAGTGATTTCAATGCAAATGTGAAGAAAGAAAGGTGGACGAAAAGATAACTTGCCACCAGTCGAATCTGTACCTGCAACCTTTGAATAACACATCCGATGTTCTACCACTGAGCTAAGGTGGTGCTCATTCCTTCGTCCAATTTATAGGGTATATATATGCTTTAAACATGGGAACGTCAGCCAGCATCGCCAGTAGCCATGACAGCGATTGATTATATGTGGGGTTTAACATCCCAAAACCACCATATGTTTATGTGAGACGCCGTAGTGGAGGGCTCTGTAAATTTCGACCACCTGGGGTTCTTTAATCTGCACCTGAATGTGAGCACACGGGTCTACAACATTTCCGCCTCCATCGGAAATGCAGCCGCCGCAGCCGGGATTCAATCCCCCGACCTGCGGGTCAGCAGCCGAGTACCTTAGCCACGATAGCAAGTGTGGAACACTCTTTTATCTGCTTTTTGACGTCACGAAGCCTGTGAACTTATTACGAGCTGGTAGCTGACCAATAATTCCTCTCATACTACCTGAAGGCATCAAATTTGCCAGAATGAGCCCCTTGTTACGAATTAAGTGTAAATGTAAGGGCTCATTTTCTTTGTTAGACAAAATATTAATGAGAACTAACAGACAGGAGTGAGACAGCTGTGCATATTGCGCATTTTTGATACATTTCCATTCTCTTGTGCCAGCTTCTCTAAAAGCTTAAAAATCACGAAAATTACGCAAAATTTCTCCAAAACAGCCTCGAAAACTAGAATTTTCATGGCCAACCTCAGCTTCAGTGGGGAAAAAAGGCCGAGTTGACTACATGATTTTCCGAGCAGCGGCAGGAATTTCAAGAAAATAAGACTCGCCCAAGTGTGTTTTTTTACTTTGCATCTTTCTGGTGACAAAGGCTTCCATGGTGTTGGCATAATCTCCTCTGAAGTGCGTAAATATCTGTGACCCCGCAAAAATGTGCTGCCGTGCATCGAGCGTGCTGCTTCTACTAGCTAGGCTGGATGCTGTGGTGCTGCTGTCGCTTAATGAAAACCACTGAGCTAGCCTCCCCTACTGAGTGGCAAGCATAACAGGGTTGACAATCAGGTTTTTTGTTGTGTGATAGCGCGTTCTTCTGGTCGCTCCGGTTTTTATGTTGACGCTTCTGCGTGTGCTCATCTACTCGTGCACGTTTGCTGTGAGAAACTAAATGTGGAGCTTTTCTCCGTTATGCGACACGCCTCCTGGATAGTCTGGCGCGTGCACATAGGTTTTCAAACTGGGTTCCGTGAGTGACAGAATGCGTGCAACCCACTCCCGGTTTATGCCCATTAGCTACTAAGTTTTATTTAGAGAAGCAAGTTATTATTTGCATTTTGCATTTAGAAAGCCATCGCACGCGAAATCTGCACATTGGTGTCTGCAGGTAGCGAGAGACCCACTTGGTTATTTGCGAACCCATGGTGACAAAATGTGCGTTGAAAACCATTTTAAGTGATATTAACGGGTACCTTGGCACTTTATTCGTGATTTGTGACATGTCCGTGATTACGTGGCACAGTGTTGATAAATGGTGATTTGCCCAGTGCTCCGTTTTGTAAACGAAACTTGCAACAAGCGCTTTAGGGGACGTCGCTGCGTGGTGGCTCTGGGCTGCACGAGCTTTTATGCTTGGCTTTACGTTCGACCAGTGTTCAGCAGTATGGCTGGCGTACTTTGTTTTTTTTTAATTTTCTTCTTATTGTTTGTAATAAAACCGCCTCTTGTATGTTCGACGGTTCGTTTGTGTGGACACACATTTCTTACCTGCTCTGCGTGGTGCGAGGGCTTTTTATGCGAGTCGCAGAGTGGTGCGCGTATCAATCGCAAGTCGATGTATTATCAGAAGTTACAACGCGGGGATGTCCTTTGATATTAAAAAAAATAGAACAGGCCGATGGGGGCTGTATTAATAATGCGTGGTTGCTCACGTGGAGAGGCGTTATCAGCACCGCTCGCTTATCACTTAGTGTCATACGCTTGCGCTTTATAAGATAGTCAGTGCGGCGAGGTTTCTTGGCTCCCTCGCCGTACTCTTGAAAGTGGTCCCGCACGAGGTGGCTGTTAACGGCAGTGCAGCGCGCTTTTGTTATCTGCTAAAAGCTTGCAGTGCACTTGGTGGTGGCGGGGGGGGGGAGGCGATGCTATCATTTTGGGCTTTTCTTAAGCGAAGGCCCACTGTTAGATAACTTCTATTCTTGTGCAATCACAATTTTTAATTTATTTTTGACTGTGATGTGTTTTTATTTTTAAATATTTCTGGTGAACCTAGTTTTCAACAAAGCCTTTGATCATCATTTATTAACCCTAAGGGACTCTGAACAGGGCATCACAAAAGAAGGGGTGGGGGGGAAACAGAGTTTGTGGGACATATGATTAGACAAACTCTACATACAACACCCTTCAGAAATGCAGAAAATATAGGGCACATCAGTACTAATGATCGCTGAAAAAAAAGGTGTTGACACAAGATTGCGAGCGAGTGAAAATTTAAAGCATAGGGATTTTACAAAGCTGTTACAATATAGGGCAATTATATAGAGCAATTAGACACAATTCAAACATGTGATTATAAACAGTTGTAGCAGTTATAAAAATGCATAAAGATGCATGCAATTGTACAAGTGCATAGCTGAAGTTATCTAGGAAAAAAGTGTGCCTATAGATTGCTTAAATTTTTCTGAGTTCATCTTGAGAGCAATGGCGTCAGAAAGGCGATTCAAGCCTTCGATGGCTGCTGGCAGAAATGATTTATTGAATGGAAAGGTTGAACCGTGAAGGCGTTGAACGCTGTTGGAGTTGAACAGGCGGCGAGAAGTTCGAGCGGGTGGAAGTAACAGTGTTCCGTGAAAGTGGGAGAAGCCGTGGTATAATTTGTGGAATAGGAGAAGTTGGGAAATTCTACATGTTGTTACTAAAGGTGATTTTATGGGCGTTACGCTAGCATGTGAATTAAATTTCGATGGAATAAAACGGGCAGGGCGACTTTGGGCGGTCTCAAGAGAGGCGATAAAGTATTCTTTGTAGGGGCTCCAAATGGCAGCAGCATATTCTAATTTGCTTCTGGCAAAGGTTCCATAAGCCAATCTCCTAATTTCTGGAGGGGACAGACGTATGGTTCTTTTCAAGTAACTTAGGGTCCTGGACGTATCGATTACAATATTCGTGATATGCTTAGACCATGACAGTTTGTTGGTAATGAGGGTGCCAAGATATTGGTAAGAGGTTGTATGAGATAGAGTTGAAGAATTCAGTGTGTATTGATGTATGAGGTTACTCTTTTTGTGTGAAACAACCATGCATTTGCACTTTGAGGTATTTATTTTCATGAGCCAACATGAGCACCATGATTCTATTAGGTTTAAATCGTATTGTACTAAATACTGGTCATTACTATTCGAAATTTGACGGTAAATAACGCAATCGCCCACAAAAAGGCGAATTATCATCATTATCTTCATCATCAGCCTGACTATGTCCACTGCAGGGCGAAGGCCTCTCCCATGTTCCGCCATTCAACTCGGTCCTGTGCTTGCTGCTGCCAATTTATACCCGCAAACTTCTCGATCTCATCTGCCCAACTAACCTTGTCTCCCCTTAACCCGCTTGCATTCTCTAGGAATCCAGTTAGTTATCTTTATTGACCAGTGGTTATCCTGTCTACGTGCTACATGCCCAGCGAATAGATGAGGTTATACCGGATGGCAAGGTGTTGATGAAAATAAAAAAGAGAAGCGCACCAAGAACTGATTCTTGAGGAACGCCGGAGATAACTTGAGCGGGTGTTGAAAGCTTGCCGCTGATGGCTGTGAATTGAAAACGTGCTGTTAGAAAACTTTTTATCCATGATAAAGTAAACGGATCAAGATTATGACAACTGAGTTTAGCCATGAGACGCCTATGAGCCATGCGATCAAATGCCTTTGAAAAATTAATGTAAATGATGTCGGTCGGAAAAGAGGAATCAAAGTTCAAGTGAAGGTCTGTGGTAAATTCGAACAGTTGTGTTTCACATGATAGCCCAGGACGAAAGCCATGTTGCTTGGGGAAAAAGAAAGAATTGTTTTTGAGGTGACTGGCGACGTGGGAATAGATTATGTGCTCTATAAGTTTGCATGAAACGCTGGTCAGTGATACAGGCCAGTCATTTTACGGGCCGGTAATTTGACGGTTTTTAAGTATGTTTGTTATAATGGCTTAGGTGAGATTGCATGTAAAAAGTCAGTGCAGATCATACCTGGCAATATTTGTTTAGGAACTTCCTTCAAAGTTTGTTCCATTGTATTGCGTAGTGTATACCAATTAAAATATGCAATGGTGTCTCCACGTTGCTAAAAATTGCTTTTCAACCTCCTAAGACCACATAATAAATGCCTTCTGGAGCCTTCTACTACGGTCTATGCAATGGTGTCTCCACGTTGCTAAAAATTGCTTTTCAACCTCCTAAGACCACATAATAAATGCCTTCTGGAGCCTTCTACTACGGCTTCTCTCGTAATCATATGGTGGTGTTTTCGAAGGAGAGACAAAAAGATGGCGGCGACGAGCCCGTGCCGAGGTCACAGGTTTATTCGGGACGCAGGCATAGGTGGAGTCGCCGCTGCAGTGTCCAGCCAGGTCCTGAAACTAGGCCATTCTAAAATCTCTCGTGGCTTGAGCCACACGAGCCACGCGGCTCGCTTCTTTTACGGCGCGGCCACCTGGCCAAATCTAGCGTGGCGCTACATAGGCTCCCTTTAGCGTTTTGTGCGATCGAAAACATATGTACAAAAGAAAGAGAGGGACAGATACTATGTACATAAAAGACAGTCTGTAAGATGTCCGCTTGGGAAGTCCAGGTTGTCAACATGAAAGAACATAGGGTCGTGATGATTTTTCTTGGGGTCGGCACTGGGAGAAAAGTAGTGGCCGAGGAAGAAGTTACCGGGGCGTGTTTATAGACAAGCAAGTCCCACAATGGCTTGGTGGATGCGTTCGTGAGTTGTCCAGGCAGCGTGAGGGAGCATGGCTGTGGAAGGTGCCCGTAGAAGTGACAGTTTGGTCCCTAGCGTTGGTAGCTGGTCGGTAGCGCTTGTCTTGACTGACGCGGAAACCCCGTGCTCAAAGGACCATGCAAAGGAGGGCACATGATTGGTCAGCGCGTCGTGCTGAGGTGGACGAGGCTCGAAACGTGTCAAAGGGAATGCCTGCATTCCAGTTACACGCTTGCTGGTTTGCGTCCCTTGTCGAGATGATGGCAGGAGGCGGGTCATGTGACAGAGCAAACGCGCATTCTGGAAGAGGGCCTGTCGGTGTCCCATGAGTCGTAAAAGCCCCTTCGGTAGTCGGTGCACGAGGGCGCGTGCTCAGGTCGACGTGGCAGATGGCTGCCTCTGTGGCAGGCGCGAAGTGAGTGGTGTTCAGAGACAGTTAAAGGTGGGGTTCGTAAACTCTGAGAGGCCTTTAGGAGTATGAATGTGATCATATGCACAGTCCCAGAAGTCTGGGGGCAGTCTCGTGGGAATGAAAGGGGGGTAGTGGAGGCCAACTGTATGATCAAGGGTATAAGCCGGCAGCTCGGATACAGTGTAATGGGGGTAAATTAAGACGTGTACGGGCCCGACCATCGCCCCTTTGATAAGATGGCATTCATTACAGTGGTGCGATGGGCAGGAGGGTTGGAAATAGGATGGGTTGTCAAGCCACAGCTTTTATAGGGGCACCCAGAGCCCCGAGGCCAATAGTGTAGCTAAAGACATTTCTAAAGGGACATTAATATTCAAGCCATGTGGGGTCCGTGGAAGAAATAGATGTAAGCACAACGGCCAAGCTAAATCAGACATGGGCTATATTAAAATGCAAGGTGGCAGGAATAGGTTGAATTGGGAAGAAATAGACGAGCAGTTAAGGTAGGAGGGGCTGATGGTATATGGGGTTGTGGAGACACATTTTCGGGTCATGGAGCAACCACCTTGCGATCCGGACAACGTATGGGAATATTGCAATAGAGCAGAAGGCAGCAAAAAGGGAGTTGGAGTTGGGGCACTTATACAAAAAAGTATGTGTTGGGCAAGAGTCAAGCGTGGATGCACGGAACATTCATGGTTAAAAGGGAAAGTAGCTGCATAGATGACACTCCTTGGTTTGGTTTATTTGTGGATGGGAGCAAATGCCAGAGAGGAAAACCAAGCATTGGTAGAGTGTATAACAAATGACATTGAAGAATTAGGAGGAGAGTGCAAGATATTTGTACTAGGAGATATGAATGCGCACCTATAAGATATAGATGGGTATACCGACCCAACAGTCCAAATGATCATGAATATGTGTCAAAGGCATGATTTTATCATTTGCAACAGTACTGAGAACTGTGAAGGGCAAATAACATGGGAGGTAGGAAGGCTGCAGTCGACGATAGATTATGCATTGATGTCACATAGGATGTATCATAGGCTCAGGGGAATGCACATAGATGAACGTGGCTCCAGAAGTCTGGGTAGTGATCACGAAAGTATCAAGCTAAGTTTCGGAAGAGCAGTGAAAGTGGGATGAAGACAAGACAAGCAACTACAGGGGAATTTTTATTCGGAAACGCAAATAGAAATAGCTACTAAACAAACTGAGATAGTAATTGCTGAGGATAATAAAACATTATGAACGTACACAAATCTAATTAGACTGTTTGAGATAGAGCTTGCTAAAGCGCGTGACAACTAACCCTGGAAAAGGAGACACTAACCCAAGAGTTGGTGGGATGACAAAGTTAAGAGAGCCATAACAAAACATCTGGAAGCCTCTAGAGAACACAGACGTGCTAAGCAGCGGGGTGAATCAAAAGATGTTGAAAGAAAATGGGACATCTTTCTAAGCTGGAGAAGGTAGGCATCTGTTCTGATCAATAGAAAAAATTAGAAGAAAGCGGGCTCAGTGGCTGGCAGAAGTACATAAAAAAGATGGAAAGGCAGCTGCCAAATTTTGGAACTATCTAAACTCCCTAAGAAATGAGACAAGCCTAGATCAGAGGTTTATAACTACAGCTCAAGGTGTTAGGCTAGAAGGGGACGAAGCTATTGAATATATAAGAACAAGGGTGACAGAAAATTTTCAACAAAAAAAGAGCCCCATGCACCTTAATAGACAAGGATGGATCAAGTGGCGTAGTGGCTTTTCTTTCACAACGAGAGTGGGAAAGGGCTGAGACGAGGGTTCCTAGAAGTACATCAACAGGCCTGGATGGCATCCCAATTATGCTGATAAAGACATTGGGTGCCAATTCTAAGCATACTTTGAGAGAGGCAGGCAGCGAGCAAAACAATCATCGATGGTCAAGTCCGCGAGGGATGGAAACTTAGCAGAATGAGCATGATCTATAAAGAAAAGGGGGACAAAGCTGACATAAACAACTACCGTCCTATAACAGTGACATCAGTGGTCTACAGGCTGGCTATGCAGATTATAAAAGAAAGACTGCGGGTAGGATAGAGGATGAGGGGGGGGGGGGGCTGGGGGAACTCTAGAATGGGTTTCGGAAATACAGGAGGTTAAAGGCCATCTGTTCTCACTGACACAGTGCATCGAAGTAGCGGAAAAGGAACACAGGCTCCTGTGGCTAGCATTTTAGAATATCAAGGGAGGGTACAATAGCGTGGTTCAAGAGGACTTGTGGGGAATACTGGACTCACTAGGTGTGGAAGATGGAGTCACTGATATTTTAAAGGTTATCTATAGATGTAACAAGGTAGTTATAAAATGTGAAAAACAAGTATGCAAGCCCACAGAGAAACGGGGGCTTAGGCAGGGTTGTCCTCTGTCACTCTTGTTATTCATGATGTACATACATGGATTAGAGGCCAAATTAGAGGGGAGTGGACTTGGCTTCAACCCCTCTTTCATCAAACAAGGAAAACTCATTGAACAGACACTACCAACATTGATGTACGCAGATGATATAGTGCTAATGGGCGACAACAAGGAAGATTTGCAGAGATTGATGGACTTCTATGATAATTGGAGTTAAGGTACATTGAGGGCGAAATAGACCTTATGCGGGTAGAAATAACTAGAAGGGGGTTATCTGATTGGTGGCTTAAATCAAGGCACGAGTGAAAATTAAATCCTTCACTGGAAAGTACCAGTCCTCAACTTGACTATTTAAAGGAAAAAAAAAGATAAATCTAGTTGTTGGTTCACAAAGTATTACGTCTAGGTGGCGTCAGCCTTCGCCTGATCTAAAAGGTACAGCCATATCGATCCATCTATCGGACCAGCTTCTCTCAACATGGCGTCCTCCATGCCACACCTGAGCTCCGCTGACCAGATAGGTTTATTTTTGAAATAATTAATTCAATCTTCCCGACATGAAGCTCAAATTGCTTCAAAATAAAACAAAGGTGCCCCTTATTTGGTTTGCATGCAGGGTTTTATTTTCCAAGCTTTTAATTAGGTGAAATATTTTGTTTACGTCCCACATTGCGCATGTGCAACAGTGGTGTAGTGTCCCACTGAACTACTGTTGCATATATGCAACATGACTCCATCCTTCTGATTAGCAGTTTCTTGGTGTAATTTTGTTTTGCTAAAGAGAACCGGTGTGGTTTTCGAGTGCAATAAAATTATTTTAATTGTTATTGATGTCCTCAGGCTGGTATGTCATCGTCTTTGTTCTATGGATTGCCCAGGATGCGACGAAAGCATTTCTTTGGCAATGACAACTTGCTTCGCCATATTGACAGCAACCAGAGTATCATATCTGATCAGAGTAGCAATGATGAGTTGGAAGTGGACACTGTTGATAGAAATTCTGTTGAAGAAAGTAGTAGAACAGATTCCCAGGATGAGGTCGTTGCGCCCACACTTGGCTTGAAAGCGACGTACGCGAAGAAGTGCTATACATGGAAAAAAAAACATGATTTCAGTAGCCACAAAATTGCTTCGAAAATGAATTGCCCTTGCCTCCCTTCGAGCCTTACTCAGCAAAGGAACTGTTTGACTTGTTTGTGTCAAAAACGAAGCTGACACGCGTAGTGGAAGAAACCAACAAATACTACATGCAGAAAAATGGAACACCATTAGGCATGACTATTGAAGAACTCACATCTGTGCTCAGAATGTTTTTCCGTATGGGCCTCGTAGATATGCAGAATGTAAGTGCATACTGGAAACAGGGAAGCAGGTATAAGCTTATAGCACAAGTTATGTCGTGGAACCGGTTCGAGAAGATAGCAAGTCACTTGCACTTTGTGGACAATGATGCTGCAACAGAAAAAACCTTGGAAGATAAATGCTGATAAGTGCACCCCTGTATATCAAAACTTTACCAAAACATGATGAAAATACCACAGGAAACGAAGTCGTGTATTGATGAAATTCTCGTTCGTTTCCGTAGAAGGTCGCCAATACGGCAGTACCTGCCAAGCAAGCCCAAATTTGATTTGTTTTATTTATTTACGGAATACTGCGGTCGAAAGACCAAGCAGGGGGGCATAATAAAAAGTGATTAACAATGTAACTTCAATAAAATGAAAGTTGAAGCAATAAAAACATGTTAAGGCAGAAGAACACAGGATAAGATTTGAACAAAGTATAATGGCAGCAAGAAATTCCAAACTGCAACCAGAGAATGCAAATCAGGTACAAAGTGAGAAGTCTGAGATCTTGAGTTGTACGGTTAAAAACGGAAAGATACATAGTTATCAAAGTCAGGATTTTCATTATCACATAATGCTTCAAAAAGTAACACGTTCCAATTATTGATCGTGCGAGGAAAGAACGAGTTCATGAAAAGCTTAGTACGTGCGAAGTAAGGTTCAAGAGTGTAGCTGTGCATATAATGGGTTTGTCTTGAGATTCGATTTCTTATATAAGTTTCTGGACTAATGTTAAATTTACAGAAATAATGTGAGTGTAGCAATTTCAGCCGGGCAACAGCTCTTCGGTATTGTAAAGTAGGGATATCATTAATGGCCATGATCGTTGTTGGCGAGTCATTTCTGTGGTAGCCATTAAAGATAAAGCGAACCGCCTTTCGCTGCACCATCTCAAGCTTCTTAACATCTTTCTTTATATGTGGGTCCCAAACGACACTAGCATAATCTAACTTTGGTCTTATAAAAGCATTGTAGGCCAACATTTTGATTTCTAAGGGTGCTGTTTTTAATTTGTGTCTCAAAAAACTGAGCTTTCTAGAAGCAGATGAGCATGTTTCATTGATGTGGCTTGACCATGTTAGGTAGCTTGTAATTGTGGCGCCCAAATATTTATATTCATTAACCTCAGTCAATAGACAGTTGTTGAAAGAATACTTATAATTAAAACGGTGTTTCTTATTTGTTATATGCATGACAACTGATTTATCGCTATTTAATTTCATTGCCCAATCTTCACACCACTTAGAAATGACACAAAGGTTGGATTGTAGGCACTTCAGGTCATTCAGAGCAGTAATCGTTTTAAAAAGTATGCAGTCATCTGCAAAAAGCTTTACGTGGACTTGTGATGTGTCTATTGATTTAACAATGTCATTTATATAGACTAGAAAAAGAATAGGCCCCAAAACACTGCCTTGAGGAACTCCGGATGATACTGGTAGAATACCAGACATGCAGTCATTTACTTTAACATACTGCTTGTGATTGTGAAGATAAGAACGGATCCACTCAATGAGGTTAACAGGTAGATCTAGAATATGTAATTTAGGAATGAGTTTGCTATGCATCACAAGATCGAAGGCTTTACTAAAATCTAAAAATATAGCATCAATTTGATTCCTCGTATCAAGCGACGACGTGAACTCATGAATTGTTGTGATTACCTGCGTTGTGGTCGATAATTTTTTTCAAAATCTGTGCTGTAATGGCGACAGCAGGTGGTTTTCTTCAAGAAATGTTGTGATGCAAGTGGGGTCTCAAGCGTTGGGCCTGGGCAGGAGAGTCGGGGCTCTGCTATGACTTTGACATCTCCCCAGCATCTAGCAAGGGTTTCTACGGCGATCAAGGAGGATATGAGCTCGGTCTTGAAGCCAGAGTTGTTATCCAGCTCTGTTCAAGCCTTCCTGACAGAGAAAACAACCTCATTATTGGTGATAACTTTTTTACAAGTCCACGTTTGGTGAGTGAGCTCGCATGCACTAAAGTCTTATACATTAGCACTGTCTGAGAGAACAGATTGCAATCATGCAAGTTAATAAACGAGAAAGAAATGAAAAAGAAAGGTCGTGGGTCATTGGACTTCTGTGTAGCGTCATGTGGTCAGAACAATATGGTTGCTGTGAAGTGGTTCGACAACCGGCTAGTGACTCTCCTCTCCAATTGTGTGGGTGTTAACCCAATAACAACTGTCAAGAGATGGGACAAAAAGCAGAATATGCACATACCAGTTGACTGCCCTGCTATTATGCCAATGTACAATATGTCTATAGGTGATGTTGATCTGCTAGACAAGATGTGCTACAGCTATCGCTTTCTAATGTGGGCGAAGCGATGGTACATTTATATTTTCTGGCACGCCGTCAAAATAGCTATAGTGAATGCATGGTTTCTGCATCAATGTCATGCACAAAAGCAATGCAATCATACCATGCCGCTGCGTAGTTTTCTGTCAGAGCTTGCGACTGCATTGGTGCTTTACAGAAAGCGTGCACCTGGACGATCATCTATAGAAAATGTCCTAGTCGTCAACAATATCTTCAATGCAGTACCACGAGACGTCCGAAAGGACGGAGCACAGCACTGACCACTTTCGAACGAGAGCAGCCAGGTGTATCTGTGCCTCAATAAAGACCGTAATTGTTTCACCCACTTTCACCAGGCTTAGAACAGCTTCGAACAATCAAGTTCAGATCACTGTTTCATATTTCCACTCAGAAAAAAAAATTGTGTGAGCTGAGCTAACTTTCACCTCTCCTTATACCTTCCGTTCCATTCATGGCCAGTGTTGCATATGTGCAAAACGTGTAATTTAAAATAAACGCATTGCGTGACTATTTTTATGGCATCTGGTTCTTTATTTTAGGTTTATGTGCATGTCTACAACTTGTCTTTTTGTTTTGTTTATGTTTTTTGGGACTGGGAATTACTGGTTAAAGGTGATTTCGCTGCTGTGAAAGAGGTGCTTAGCCATAAAAACAACCTATCCAGGGGAAGTCTGTTGTTTCTAAGCCACGGTTCAAGGTCAGATGAATATATTACTCTCATCTTGATAAATCATTGTTTAAGCTTAAAAGCCTGTCGTACCGGATTATATTCTCTCAAACTATCATAAGTTTAAAAATGTAACGTATTTTACAGGTTCTCACTGGCATTCTATCAAAAAGTCAAATCCTGCTACTATTCAAAGTTGTTTCTATATTTTTAAGAAAAAGAATGACATTTGTGCAGGATTTATTTAAATTTTTAAAAAGGACTGTGCAGCATAAAGTTTTCTATAATTAACGAGAGGGGACTCTGGCACTGCGATCGTTCAGCTACCATGTGAATGATGGGTAGCATGCAGATTCGCCTAGTCTTCATGCTTGCAGGTGGCAAACACACTTGTGGCTTCATTTATTGCTGCATGTTGGTTTTTTTTCTCAGAAAAGAACAAACCGTTTTTCACTTCGTGACCCGATTTGAAGTGGTAAGCCTAAAAGATTAAGGTGGTGAATCGTAACTGCCGACATTTGCCGATTGCTGTTTTGCCACGCTAAGCCAGAACGAACGTTAAGTATGAAGACTAGGCAAAGCCATGTCATACCCGTAATTCTCAAGCTCACTGAAACGCCGTGCATTGCAGCTCCCATA
This sequence comes from Rhipicephalus annulatus, assembly GCA_013436015.1. Lineage (NCBI taxonomy): Eukaryota > Metazoa > Arthropoda > Arachnida > Ixodida > Ixodidae > Rhipicephalus > Rhipicephalus annulatus. The sequence continues at coordinate 35,689 of WOVY01000596.1, forward strand.
GACACTGGCGCCACTAGTTCCGTCTAGACTTTAGTTTCGTCTAGTGTATATTTAGGAAACTCTATGCTGTGCAGGTTAGTTGGGCAAGGTGAATCGATGAATATGCCCATTTTTGTAATATGTAATAGGTGGTACTCGAATCCTATTAAAAATTATTTGATCAAAATCGTTATTCGTTTGGAACCTAAAATTTATTATTAGCACAAGCCTAGCCAACACTATTCCTTGCCCGACATGTCGGCTGCATACGGTATATTTTTCCGAAAGAGTTTCAAGAACTGGCATGGCTCTAAGGTGAATGCTCGACTACCATGCAGAGCATTCAAATCCTATTTGGTCCTGTAATTGTTTTTTTCATAATTTTTTTTTGTTATTGCATGTGATAGGAGTTACGGACACTATGCGGCCTGCCATGTTGAAATGAGGCGACTGCCGTAGGATTGGTGCAGTAATTTTGTGTATGGGCATTATTTGTAAAAAAAAGATTGAATGATTTCTGGCACACCTTTAGAATTAGTAGTAAACTTCAGGCCTCGTGCTGCGCTATGATGTTCAGCTTTCGTGTTCCCAGGAACCTTGATTGTCAGCGCTTTCTGACTTTACTGCAGGCCAAAGCAGATCAAAGGTTCATGATTCGTGAGCGAAAGCAGGGTTACAGGTTGCACTGTAGGGGCATACACTGTCGCATCACTTTTAGAGGAATGTTCAAAACTTTAGGCGAAATGTTCAGCCAGGAAAAAGCTGGGAATCAGGTTGAATTCCGGTGGCCAAGTTGCCACAAGTGCTTGTGCTGATTAAGCTAATTTCATGTGAGAAGAAGATTGGACAGTGGGCTGTTGATAATTCAGTTTGGACAGTTCTACGTATGCCATGTAGGGATGGTATTGGGCAGTGTGCCAATAAAGGCTGCAGAAGAAACTTTCCACATATGTGATTCAGGTGAACACACCAACTAGCAGCAACATTATAGGCAGCTGTGCATGATTGCCAGTAAGGTCTGTCAACAATAACACTTAAGCTTTTTGTTTCTGGACTCCTGCATGTGCGTTTAATTAAGAGACAAAATGATTGAAGTGGCGAGTTGGACTTGTTGGTACATGCTTATGGCATACTACAGCACAAGAATACACAACGGTTGGGAGGAACACAAACAGCGACTTGGTTGAAAGTTGAGCATTCGTCATTTGTGTTCCTGTCATTCATTGTGTATTTTTGTGCTGTAGTGTGCCACACACGAAATGTGTCCTGTAGCAACTGCTAGCCCCTTTTTAATATTTTTATGATTTTCTGCACGATGCACTGTGGCGAAATGGGCTTTAATTAAGAGTTTGGGTTGTGATAGATCAAGGTTTCTTTCTTCCTTCATCAGTGTATGATTATTTTTGCCCACAGTTTTGCTTGTCTGGCCATGGAGAAGCTTGGTTCGCAACAGTTTGTCTCATAAAGATGTGAATGTCAAACGAAAAGTTGTAACTGCATCTGTGTAGTTCAGACTGTGCTTCAATAAGTACTTTGTCAAGACAAACTGTGCTTTCAATGAGTGTTTTGTCACTGTTGGTAAACCACACGATGATCCGCCTAAACTTGACAATGCATTCAATAACACTACTACTTCTTCATCAAAGTCTTTATTTTTTTCACCCACACCCCCTCAGGATATAGTGACTTTCTTCAACAAGTTAAAAAAATTATGTATATCCAGGTCACGACGATATGAGATCAGTTCCCATTAAATACAATGCGCCTTTCATATCTGACGTATTGGCTTATCTTGCTAACCTAATGTTTACTACAGGTGTGTTTCCTAATGACCTCAAAATTGCCAACGTCTGTTCAATATTGCCACGTTCCATTTCACAAGTTTTTGTTATCGTTCCGAAACACCACACGATTATCGGCGCAAACTGCGCCTGCAGGTTTCGAGAAGGTTCCGGACTGTAGTAGATCATTTCGATAAGATCACGCCCACTGTGCGAACGGTACAGATTGTTCTGGAACCTACGCCACCGCCAGCGATAACGCTAGAACATTCGACGGCAAGGGTATAAATGCCGACGCGCTTCGCCGCTTGTCAGTTGTTGATCGAAGGCCGACGCTGCGTTCGCCGCTATCAGTCCGAGACTGCTATCTGTGCAAGACTGCTGCTGTAATTAGACTTTCCCTTTACCGGGCACAGGTTCGCCCAAATAAACAGTTAAATCCCGACACGAAGTTTCCTGTCTTTGGCCACATCACGACCCAGTGACATCTGGTGGAGGTGCTGCTTCGTTCATGTACCGGACGCCCCCGTCAAGCCGTGAACCCAGCCCCCGTCGCGGAGAAGACACCGACGCCAACCAAGAGCAGCGAACGAGCCGCCGACAGCAAGGTCCCCCACCGGAGTACGGCCTTCTACAAGACAAGGCGCGGAAGACCAAGACCATGACCTCGACTGCAGCGACAATGACAACCGGAGCGTCCCAGCCCGCGATCGTCATTCATCAACCCAGGGAACCACCAACGTTCCATGGCTCATCGTTTGAAGACCCGGAAACCTGGCTAGAAACATACGACCGTGTGGCCGCCCTCAACCACTGGGACAACGAAGAAAAGCTCCATCGTGTGTACTTCTACCTGGAGGACACCGCAAGGACCTGGCTAGAAAATGGGGAGTCCACGCTCCGAACGTGGGATGTCTTCTGCGGCGCCTTTCTGCAAACGTTCGCAAGCGTCGCTCGCAAAGAGAGGGCCGCTGCTCTACTCGAGACCCGGGTTCAGCTACCAAATGAAAAGGTTGGAATTTTCACAGAGGAGATGACCCGCCTATTCCGTCACGCTGACCAAGACATGCCTGAGGAAAAGAAAGTTCGTTTCCTCATGCAAGGGGTCAAACAAAAGCTCTTCGTGGGACTAATGAGGAATCCACCGAACACCGTCCAAGAATTTGTATCCGAGGCGACCACCATCGAAAAAACGCTGGACATGCGCACCAGACAGTATAATCGTCGCCTGACTCCAGAATACGCTGCTGCTCAAGCCAGTGACTCCGACGACCTGCGTGAAACGATCCGAGCGATCGTGCGGGAAGAGCTGCGCAAACTGTTGCCTTCGGCGCAGCCTCAAGTGGATTCGATCGCCGACATTGTGCGAGAAGAAGTCCGGCAATCGCTTCGAATTCCCGAAACACCGCCGCCCGAGCCAGAAACTATGAGCTACGCCGCTGCAGTGCGCCACAACGCTCCTCCCCGTCCACGCCAAAACGCCGCCCCGTCACACTTCCGTCGCCAGACGCCACCGCCGCCACCACCCCAACCGACGTCCTACCGTTCCCCAGCGGGCCAGCGCAGTGCACCGAGGAAAACGGACGTTTGGCGTGCACCTGACAACCGCCCGCTCTGCTACCACTGCGGCGAGGCCGGGCACACATACCGCCGTTGCCAGTACCGACAGATGGGACTGCGTGGCTTCGCCGTCAATGCGCCACGTCCGCAGCCAGGAGATCGGCCACGTGACATCGCCGACTACCTGGCAGGAACTCAATGGACACCACGAAGTCCTTCCCGTTCGCCGTCGCCCAGCCGCCGCATGTCACCGCACCCCCGGCAGTACTCTGGCCCAACGCGTGGCCGGTCTCCTAGCCCGTATCCGGGAAACTAAGGGCAGCAACCGATGGAGGTGGGGTTGCTGTGCGACGAACTACCGAAGATCCTCCGACGACGACGCCGACGCGACGGAGCTTTTTGAACACAACACCAACCAGGCAAAGCCCTGAAGGCAAAAGCTCACTTACCAAAGGTGGCCGGACGACACAACATGAAAGCAGCGGAACAAGCCGACGCAGCCGTGACCCGACGCCACGCCCTAACTGTAATGCGAGACGGCGAACTAGCGACCTCGACGTTCTTATCGACGACCACAGTGTGACTGCTCTCGTCGATACTGGAGCCGACTATTCTGTCATCAGTGGGTCGTTCGCCGCGAAGTTAAAGAAAGTTAGGACAGCTTGGAAAGGCCCTTAAATCCGCACAGCCGGAGGTCATCTCGTAACGCCTGCAGGAATCTGCACAGCGAGAGTCACCATTAACGGCCGTATTTATCCTACAGACTTCGTAGTCCTACAGCGTTGCTCGAGAGATGTCATCCTTGGCATGGACTTCTTATGCCTCCATGGTGCTGTCATCAACCTAAAAACAAGGTCGATAACGTTATCCACAGAAGAAGCACTCCCGCCGCGCACGCCGTCAGGACACCATGCCTTGAATGTGCTGGAAGAGCAAGTCATCATTCCGCCTCGCTCAAGCGTCATTATTTCAGTCGGTGCTCCTAAATCACCTGACTTGGAAGGCGTCGTTGAAGGCAGTCAGCATCTGTTGGTCACCCAAAATATTTGCGTCGCAAGAGGAATTGCAGAGCTGCGGGGAGGCAAAGCAACGGTTATGCTCACGAATTTCAGCAATGAGTACAAACATGTGAACAAAGGAACAACGGTCGCATACATCGAAGAAATTGTCGAAGCCACCAGTGCTTTCGCCCTCGCCGATTCTGCGGAACCTTCTCAGAGGAACCAAGCCCCTCCCATAGCTTTCGACGTCAATCCCAGACTTCCGAACGATAAGCAAGAACAGCTCAAGGCCCTGCTCCTGCAATACGAAGATTGCTTTTCGTCGTCATCGAAAATTCGGCAGACCCCAATCACGAAACATCGAATCATAACCGAAGAAAATGCCAGACCACTCCGTCAGAGTTCGTACAGGGTTTCGACGCGAGAACGTGAGGCAATGAAGAGACAAGTTGATGAAATGCTGCGAGATGACATTATTCAGCCGTCCAAGAGTCCGTGGGCATCCCCCGTGGTGTTAGTGAAGAAAAAGGATGGGACCCTACGTTTCTGCGTCGACTATCGCCGCCTGAACAAAATCACAAGAAAGGACGTGTATCCTCTCCCACGAATAGACGACGCACTTGATCGGCTCCATAACGCCAAGTACTTCTCGTCAATGGACCTCAAGACTGGCTATTGGCAAATCGAAGTCGATGAAAGAGACCGAGAGAAGACAGCGTTTATAACACCGGACGGCCTCTTCGAGTTTAAGGTGATGCCCTTCGGCCTTTGCTCAGCGCCTGCAACTTTTCAACGCGTTATGGATACAGTACTGGCAGGATTGAAGTGGCAGACTTGCCTTGTGTACTTGGACGACGTCGTCGTGTTTTCCTCGAGTTTCGACGAGCATCTTCGGCGCCTTGAAGCTGTACTTCAAGCCATCAAAACGTCCGGACTCACACTGAAGCCAGAAAAGTGCAGATTTGCGTATGAGGAGCTCTTGTTTCTGGGGCACGTTATCAGCAAATCTGGAGTTCGTCCCGATCCACGGAAAACAGCCGCCATCGCCGACTTCCCGCCGCCCACTGACAAGAAGGCCGTGCGCCGATTTCTGGGCCTGTGCGCCTATTATAGGTGGTTCGTGAAAAACTTCGCCCGCATCGCCGATCCTCTCACTAACCTTACCAAGGCCGACTTGGAGTTCAAGTGGGAAACGCCACAGGAACACGCTTTTCAGGAGCTTAAACATCGCCTCCAGACGCCTCCGTTACTTGCCCATTTCGACGAATTCGCCGAGACAGAAATACATACTGACGCAAGCAGCGTAGGTCTTGGCGCCGTTCTTGTGCAGAGGGCTGACGGACTTGAAAGGGTTATTAGTTACGCCAGCCGATCGCTATCCAAAGCAGAAGCAAATTATTCCACAACAGAAAAGGAGTGCCTCGCCATCATCTGGGCTACGTCGAAATTTCGTCCCTACCTCTACGGCAGGCCCTTCAAAGTTGTGAGCGACCACCACGCCTTGTGTTGGCTAGCCACCTCGAAGGACCCTTCAGGTCGCCTCGCACGATGGAGCCTGAGACTTCAAGAATATGACATTACTGTCATTTACAAGTCCGGCAAAAAACACTCCGACGCTGACTGTCTCTCTCGTGCGCCTGTCGACCAACCGCTACCCGACGACTCGGATGACCACTACTTCTTGGGAACGATAACTACCGACGACTTCGCTGAACGACAGCGGGCCGACCCGGAACTTAAAGCCCTAATAGAATACCTCGAAGGCAGGACCGCGGAAGTCCCGAAGGTATTCAAGCGCGCACTTGCGTCGTTCTTTCTACGAAACGGTCTTCTACAAAAGAAAAACTTTTCACCGCTTCGAGCTAAGTACCTCCTTGTGGTGCCTTCAGCTCTGCGACCAGAACTCCTGCAGGCCCTGCACGACGATCCGACGGCAGGGCACCTTGGTGTTTCCCGCACGCTCGCGAGGATACAAGAAAGGTACTACTGGCCACTTCTTACCACCGACGTCACTCGTTATGTGAGGACATGCCGGGACTGTCAGCGACGCAAGACACCGCCGACAAGGCCAGCGGGACTTCTGCAGCCAATTGATCCACCTTGCCGACCTTTCCAGCAGATTGGTATGGACCTACTGGGGCCGTTCCCGACGTCGGCTTTCGGAAACAGGTGGATCGCGGTAGCTACCGACTACCTCACCCGCTACGCCGAGACAAAAGCCCTGCCAAAAGGCAGTGCATCCGAGGTAGCTAAGTTCTTCGTCGAAAATATCGTCCTACGTCACGGCGCCCCGGAGGTCCTTATCACCGACAGAGGAACGGCATTCACTGCCGACTTAACTCAAGCGATCTTGGCATACAGCCAAACAAACCACCGCCGGACGACAGCGTACCACCCACAGACCAACGGCCTCACCGAGCGGCTTAACAAGACGATCGCCGACATGCTGTCAATGTACGTCGATGTCGAATACAAGACGTGGGATGCCATTCTTCCGTTTGTGACCTTCGCATACAACACGGCGGTGCAGGAGACGACGCAGATATCTCCATACAAATCGGTCTACGGAAGGAGCCCGGCAACGACGCTCGATGCCATGTTACCCACCGTCACCGACGAAGAAAACCTCGATGTGAGCGAGTACCTTCAACGCGCCGAAGAAGCCCGACAACTTGCGCGTCTCCGTATCAAGAATCAACAGACGACCGACAGCCACCGTTACAACCTTCGACGACGCTTCGTGGAATACCAGCCCGGTGAACGTGTTTGGGTGTGGACGCCGATACGCCGACGTGGACTAAGTGAAAAGCTTCTACGACGGTACTTCGGACCGTACAAGGTGGTTCTCGGCCCACTTGATTACGAGGTTGTCCCCGACGGCATCACGAACTCTCAACGACGCCGATCGCGACCTGAAGTCATTCATGTCGCGCGCCTCAAGCCGTTTCATGCACGTTAACAAACTGAAACAGTGTTTTTTTATTATTGTTGTATTGTAATTTTTATTCATTGTACTTTCTTGCATTACTATTGTACCTTCATCTTTAGTTAAAGCATCGGGACGATGCCTTTTTTCAGAGGGGGGCAATGCCACGTTCCACTTCACAAGTTTTTGTTATCGTTCCGAAACACCACACGATTCTCGGCGCAAACCGCGCCTGCAGGTTTCGAGAAGGTTCCGGACTGTAGTAGATCATTTCGATAAGATCACGCCCACTGTGCGAACGGTACAGATTGTTCTGGAACCTACGCCACCGCCAGCGATAACGCTAGAACATTCGACGGCAAGGGTATAAATGCCGACGCGCTTCGCCGCTTGTCAGTTGTTGATCGAAGGCCGACGCTGCGTTCGCCGCTATCAGTCCGAGACTGCTATCTGTGCAAGACTGCTGCTGTAATTAGACTTTCCCTTTACCGGGCACAGGTTCGCCCAAATAAACAGTTAAATCCCGACACGAAGTTTCCTGTCTTTGGCCACGTCACGACCCCGTGACAATATACAAAGGTGGTAACAGAATGGACATATCAAACTACCGACTAATTTCTGTGTTGCCAGTATTTTCGAAATTATTTTAAGGAGTCATAAATTGCAGACTTGAATGTTTTTTAACTAAGCACAACATAATATCTGTTTGCCAGTACGGTTTTCTGAAAGTCCACGGAGCAAGCACTGCTTGTTAATAAAGATAAAATAATTGAAAACATAAAGATAAAATAATTGAAAACATAGAACACAAGCTTTACACCATTTGTTTGTTCTTAGATTTTCGAAAGGCATTTGATTGCGTACAACACAAAATCCTCTTACAAAAGTTCAATTACTACGGTGTGCGTGGTATTACACTCAACTTACTGGAAGATTACTTATGTCATAGAATGCAGTACGTACGAGTGAAGGACATCTATCCAACTAACTTTCACTTGTGGAGTTTCTCAAGCCTCAATACTAGGGCCACTATTGTTTTTAATATATATTGCCACCATTTATGAACGAGACACTGTGGCTCATACGCGTTTTTGGGCGCGAAGAAGAAGAGAGAACATCTTCGTTGCTCTGGGTCAAGTGAACTGGCTGCAGGTCTTGTTTTGTTTGTGACATTACTGGTGGAGACGCTGGGTACGTGTACTTCGGCTGTGTCGGTCATTGTGGAGACAGCTACATCTCCCAGAGCAAGAATCAGCCGCCGCCTGCGTGGGTTACCCCCTGAATTTGGTCCCTTGGCATCGACACCCAGAAAGATGGCAACTGCGATGACAAGCCAGGCGGTCTAAACCAGCGATGCCCATGTTTCTCTTCTCGCCCATGTTTTCCACGTGCCACAGACACCAAAGCCGTTCCATGGAGACATCTTCGAGGATGTTGATGACTGGCTAGACCACTTTGATCGGGTTGCCAGTATCAACGAATGGGACGATGTTCGCAAGCTGCGCCGAGTTTACTTCTACTTGGAGGATTCTGCAAAGACGTGGTACGAGAACCACGAGGGCTCCTTTGCAACATGGCAAGAGTTTAGCCGACAGCTCCGTGACGCTTATCGCAACACCGAGAGGAAGGAGAGGGCTGAACAAGCCATATCCTGCAGAAACCAACGGCCGAAGGAACGTGTCTCCATGTTTGTCGAGGACATGCTTCGGCTCTTCAAGCACGCGAACCCTGCCATGCCTGAGGGAAAGAAGGTGCAGCATTTGATGCGCGGAGTAAAAGAACAGCTTTTCGCTGGGCTCGTGCGCAATCCACCGACGACAGTCGCCCAGTTCATCAGTGAGGCAGCTACGATGGAACGTACGCTGCAGCAGCGGTTGTCACAATACAAATGCCAAATCCCGGCCACCACATGCTCTATCGGCTCTGACAGCGAGAGACAGACCCTCGCAGACTTCACTCGAAGTATCGTTCGGGACGAATTGCGACAGCTTCAGGCAGTGGGATCCCATCCACCTGTGTCAGCCCTCGCGGATGTAATCAGACAAGAAGTCCGGCAGGCCGTCACACCCCTGGCCCCAATCGCACCGCCGATTCCCGAGGCCCCAGTCCTGACATACGCACCGGCATTGCGATCCCCTGCACCACCGGCTACAGATACCGCTATGCGGCCAAGGTACCAGGCTATGCAGCCATTCCATGACACTGCTTCGAGCCCATCTCTCGGCTCAAGGTTTTCGAGCCCACCCACCTATCCGCCGTCTATCTCAAAACAAAGTGGTAGCAAGGCAAGCACGTGGCGCACCTCGGATAATTGACCGCTCTGCTATCACTGTGGCGAAGCGGGTCACGTATACCGGAACTGTCAATACCGGCAACTAGGTCTCCGCGGCTTCCACCCTGATGCTCGATGCCCGCGCTACGGTGAGCGCCCCTGCGAAATTGAAGTCTATCTCACGGGCCAACGTACTCCTTCGACTATTTGGCACTACCAGTCGAGATCACCATCGCCTCGCCTGTCTACGTCACCTAGTTTGCCCTCATCGTCTTCCGCTCCTTTCAGGAGCCGGTCACCAAGTCCCCGCAGGGGAAACTAGGAACGGCGACTTCTGGGGGTGAAGTCGCGGCCCGGCGAACTGTAAAAGACCCTCCTTCGACGCAACCACCTGACGAGGGCGATTCCGGTTTTGCAGTGTTCTCCGACAGCAAAAAGATTGTTTCTGCCGAAATTGCCATCTTCGTCGACAATCGTGCCGTTAACGCCCTCATCGACACCGGTGCCGACTATTCCGTAATGAGCGCCACACTGGCATCTGAACTGAGGAAGGTTACCACGCCATGGCAAGGACCTCAGTTGCGCACGGCAGGTGGCCATCTGGTGACGCCTACTGGTATGTGCACGGCACGCATTCGAATACGTACGTCGACATTTGCGGGCTCTTTCCTCGTATTGCGCGTGTGCTCTCGGCCAGTCATTCTAGAAATGGACTTCCTTCGTGAATACGGCGCCGTCATCGACCTCCGTGAATTACTTGTGTCGTTCGAGGATCCTTTTTGCGCTGCAACTGACAGTACGCAATTCCGGAAAAGAGCGCTCCGTGTTACCGACGGTTCTCTGACTCTCCCACCTCGAAGCAGCCTCTTTGTCAAAGTAGAATTGGAACAGGACTTGTCTGACGCGGTAATTGCAGAGGCCAATTTGTCTCTCCTTATTTCACGACAAATCTGTGTTGCCCGAGAAATTATTCAGCCTAGCAATAGGCATGCTCACCTGCTGGTCACGAACTTCAGCGACGAATATCGCCACCTAACGAGACACACTGCCATTGCATATTGTGAAGAACTTGCCGATGCCGATGGTCCGTCTACGTTAGCTTCATTTTCTTCGAATGGCCACCCTGACGAGGCCTTCGTGAGCACTCTCGACGTAAACGAGAGACTACCTTCGACTCAACGAGAAAGCCTTTTGCGTATACTCGGCTCATTTCAAGACTGCTTTGCCACTACGTCAAAGGTTAAACAGACACCACTTGCTCAACATCGTATCATCACGGAACCCACTGAGAGACCCATCCGACAACATGCCTATAGGGTGTCGCAAAAAGAGCAAGATGCTATACGTGACCAAGTCCAGCAGATGCTTCAGGACCACGTCATTCAGCCATCGACCAGTCCCTGGGTTTCGCCAGTTGTGCTAGTAAAGAAGGAGGACGGTACGTTGCGTTTTTGCATTGATTACCGTAAACTGAACAAGGTCACCAAAAAGGACGTTTATCCTCTACCCCAAATAGATGACTCGTTGGACCGTATACGCAACGCTAAATATTTTTCCTCCATGGATTTGCGTAGCGGCTACTGGCAAATCGCAGTGGACGAGCGCGACCGCGAAAAGACAGCGTTTATTACTCCCGACGGTCTGTACGAGTTTAAAGTGTTGCCTTTCGGTCTATGCTCAGCGCCAGCTACTTTTCAAAGAATGATGGATACGGTTCTCACGGGGCTCAAATGGCAATCATGTCTTGTTTATCTTGATGACGTCGTGGTCTTTGCAGACACGTTTGAACAACACGTCCAATGCCTTCATGCAGTTCTATGCAGTTCTTCAGGCAATTAGAACAGCGGGGTTGTCTCTCAAACCCGACAAATGTCATTTTGGATATGAAGAACTGAAGTTCCTTGGTCACGTTGTGAGCCATGCCGGCATCCGCCCAGATCCTGAGAAAACCCGCGCCGTTGCCGCCTTTCCCGTGCCCACAAATAAGCGTGACCTACACCGATTTCTGGGGCTCTGTGCGTATTACAGGCGCTTTGTCAAAAACTTCTCGAAGATTACTGAACCCCTCAACAAGCTTACAAAAGACGGTGTCTCGTTTGTTTGGGGTCCCGATCAGTGCCATGCGTTCGACACCCTCCGATACCTCCTCCAGGCTCCGCCTGTACTAGGTCATTTTGACGAAAGCGCTGACGCGGAATTACACACTGACGCCAGCAACGTTGGACTAGGAGCGGTATTAGTTCAGTGGCAGAATGGCGTAGAGCGCGTGATCGCTTATGCGAGCAGAACGTTATCCCCAGCGGAGAAAAGCTATTCTGCAACCGAAAGGGAATGCCTCGCTGTTGTCTGGGCCATAACAAAGTTCCGCCCATACTTGTATGGCCGCCCATTCAGGGTAGTTAGCGACCACCATTTCCTTTGTTGGCTCGCGAATCTCAAAGATCCTTCAGGTTGTCTAGCACGATGGAGCCTTCGACTACAAGATTTCGATGTCACCATCGTCCAAAAATCTAGGCGGAAACACACCGACGCCGACTGTCTCTCACGTGCACCGGTCGAAAATGCCAACACTGACCTTGAAGACGACGACACTTTTCTTTCTGCCGTATCAGCAACCAGCTTAGCTGAGCAACAGCATCACGACTCGGAGCTCATCCCGCTCATTGACTACCTGGAAGGCCGCAATTCCCACCGTCCTCGAAGCTTTGCACGCTCACTATCTTCCTTTTGTTTCCGTGATAGAGTGCTTTATAAAAAGAACTTTCATCCTACACAAGCTATGTATCTGCTTGTTGTGCCAACTACGCTTCGTGGTGACATTTTACGTGCGTGTCATGATGAGCCATCATCCGGACACCTCGGCTATATGCGCACGCTGCAACGGATTCAACGCTCCTACTACTGGCCACGTCTCGCGAAGACTGTGAAGCACTACGTTCGCACATGTCGCGACTGTCAGCGACGTAAGATTCCACCTTTACGACCAGCGGGACTACTGCACCCAATTGGCTCACCAAAGGCGCCCTTTCATCAGATTGGCATGGACTTGCTGGAGTCATTCCCCACGTCTTCGTCTGGAAACTGGTGGATTGTCGTCGCTACAGACTACTTAACACGCTACTGGGAAACCAAGGCACTTCCAAAAGCCACCGCAGCAGATGTCGCCCAATTTTTTGTTAACAGCATCGTCTTACGTCACAATGCTCCAGCTGTCGTGGGACAGCTTTCACCGCAGAGATGCTGCAGGAAGTTTTGCGATTAAGTGGCACGGAACATCGCAAAACAACGGCTTACTACCCGCAAGCAAATGGGCTGACTGAACGACTCGATAAGACAATTGCAGATATGCTGTCAATGTATGTGGACATCGACCACAAGAGCTGGGACGCCATACTTCCCTGCGTTACTTTTGCGTATAACAGTGCTGTTCAAGAAAGTACCGGTTTCACACCTTTTCGCTTAGTCCACGGTCGCGACGTCACGACGATGCTCGACGCCATGCTCCTGCCCGACAACTTAGGAATATACCACACGGATGCCGCCAAATTCGCGCAGTGCACAGAAAGGGCCCGTCAACTTGCTCGTCACCGTATTCAATGTCACCAAACCGCAGACGCGCGCCGCTACAATCTTCGCCACCGTGAAGTTATTTTTAAGCCAGGTGATGAAGTCTGGGTGTGGACCCTTATCCGACAGCGTGGACGTTCAGAAAAGCTTCTTCACCGCTACTTCGGCCCTTACAAGGTTGTGCGACGTCTCAGCGACATCACTTACGAGGTTCTCCAACAAGGCAATTCGAGATGTTCCCATTTCACCCCGCAAACTGAAGTCATTCACGTTTCACGTCTCAAACCATACTTTTCGCGCTGTGAATTGCCAGTGAGTGACTGACTTTATTGCTAACTTCGCCTCTTTCTTTTTGTTTCGTCTTTTCCTTACATTTTTCCTATTTTTCTTATTTCTCATTTAACTTTTGTCCCCACAACCAACTACGTTATTCCGCCTTACGCCATTCATTTTGCTCGCATGCTAATTTTCATCTAATTTTCTTTTCTTTTTTTGCCTTCATGTACAGCATCGAGACGATGCTTCTTGGGAGAGGGGGTAATGCCACCATTTATGAACGAGACACTGTGGCTCATATGCGTTTTTGGGCGCGAAGAAGAAGAGAGAACATCTTCGTTGCTCTGGGTCAAGTGAACTCCTGGCTGCAAGTCTTGTTTTGTTCGTGACAATATCAATGATATAACCAAACTACCAGGTTCTCATGACATGATCATGTATGCTGATACAAGTATATTTTTTACAGCGAAATCTCCAATACGGGTACTTAGGTAACCTGCAATCATGGCTAAAATCCAACATGTTTTCTTTAAATTTATCGAAAATCAGCTTTAATATTTTTAGATCGAATAATACTGCAGATTTTTATATGGTTAACATCCAGTTTGGGTACATAAAAAAACATCAGGTTGATTCCATAAAATTTCTCCGTGTCTACTTCCACCAGAACCTTTCCTGGAACACGCATGTCTCAAAATCAACGTCTGAAATATGCAAAAGTGTTGGCTGTCACAAGGTGACTAGTCTTGTACCATATTGTTGAGACTGCAGATGTATTATGCACTTGTATATTCTAAACTAGCCTATTGTATTCTGGTATGGGGAACAACTACGACTACTAACTATCATAAACTACAAGTACTTCAAAAGAGAGCTTTGAGGTGCATTCACGGTTACTGCAGCAGTCGCCAGGATCTTCCAACTTCGCCATTGTTTCATCACTATGCTTTGCTTAAAGTGAACCAAAGCTACTTTTTTCGTCTGTTGCAGCATATTAAAGTCAATCATTTACATAACCAAAACAATACTTTGACTAATGATGCACATCATTTTCAAAAACAAAGCCTGTGGGTCCCTAAGACGTGTACTAACTATGGCAAACAAGAATTAACATATCATGTGACTGTGGCTATGAATGAAATGTCTATAAATGTTTATTTTTAGACATTCTATTATGGTTTATCCACCTGTTATGCCGAATGGATAACGAAATATTTGTTCATTATCTTCAGCATGTCGCTAACAAAATGCACACTTCCCAATGACTGGCAAGTGGCAAGAGTCATACCAATTCACAAATCGGGTAGTGAGGTTGACATCGCTAATTATTGCCCGATTTCCTTGGCAAGCACAACTTGCAAAATACTAGAGCACATTATTCTCAAGCATATCACTACTTACCTTGAAAAAGAGCACATTTTGTCACCATTTAAGCACGGGTTTCGTAAAGGCCTATCTATCGTTATGCAACTCACTGAATTAATACATGAGCAGTCATGAAAGCAGACCATCAAAAGCAGATCGACCTTATTTTACTTGACTTTTCAAAAGCATTCGACCGGGTTTCGCATCAAAAGTTAATAATTAAACTGCAGGCGACATTAGGTAAAGGACCAATCACAAAATGGATTAGCGCATATCTGACCGAGCGAATGCTGTTCGTAAAAATAAACCAGCAAACATTGGAGCTATCAAAAGTTACACTAGGTGTACCGCAGGGCGGCGTCTTAGCCCCTATTTTATTTCTTATATTTATTAACGATTTGCCCCAGTCTATTGGAACGAACCTCAAGCTTTTTACCGACGATTCTATTATTTATAAAGAAATTAACTCTCCTATAGACCATATTGCTCTTAGCAATGCTCTATTATCAGTATCTAACTGGTGCACAAAATGGCAGATGACCCGAAACATAAAAAATCAGCTTTGTTAAGAATATCGTGTAAACAAACGCCATCATATTTTGACTACACTATTGACGACACACCACTAACTTTCCTAAAACAGCATAAGTACCTAGGACTAGTGATTTTTAATTATCTTAGATGGGAGGCGCATGTTAACTATGTTACATCTTCAGCCTTAAAGAGATTATTTTTCCTAAAAAGGTGACTACGTTCTGCACCACCTCAAACAAAACTATTATCCTATAAAACCTTAATCTGCCCATTATTAGTGTATGCCAACTTAGTCTGGCTCCTGGCAACAAAGAACCTAATTAAAAAGCAAGGAGGGTACAAAGGAAAGCAGTTAGATTTACCTATATTAAATACAGTTTAGTTTGTTCGACTCCCACTCTGAACTGATCACAAAAGCCTGGCTACTAACATTACGAAATCGCGCTAAACTCGCACACCTAAAAATGCTTTTCACACTTATTCATAGGCAGCTAAACATCGACAGCTCAAGATTCATATCTACTTGAGAAACCCGACAATGACGCCATAAACATCCACTAACATTACAAGAATACCGTTTCAACACCAACTGCTTCAAGTATTCCTTTTTCCCGCAGTCAATTAGAGAATGGAATAGATTGCCCGCTTGTCTGACTAATACTGAAGATTTGAATACTTTTTTAACTTTACTTGAAAACCACATTCATGACACTCATAGCTGAAATGATGTTTTTCCTTTCTATGCTTTTTTCTCGCTTGTACAGTTCTTGGTGCTTCTTGAATATGTCAGTGTTATCAGTGGATTACGTAATATAATATTTTTGTGTATATCTGCCTGACCTAGGTTGTGCTTTTATACTCTTCATGTATCATTATAGAATATCTGCTGCAGTGCATTTTCGCATGTAAGTGCAAGTGTATCTATTGTGTATTTGGTTGTATATGTAATTCTTGTGTTCTTTGCTCGCTCTCCTGCAATAGTCGCCATTGGGACTGGCAGCATGTAAAATAAATAAATAAATAAATAAATAAATAAAATAAATTTTGATGTTTTAATGAGAATATTTAAAAAGGAAACAAAGAAATATTTACTCGACTCTGGTCTCTGTTAGGTATAACATTTTTACTGCTATATGCTTAAGAACAGTTTATTTTCTTGTACTTGCAAGTGTGGCTGATTTATGCATTTATTATGTCATGTGATATTGTTTATACTATATATATTGTTTATATTATATATTGTTTATTTATATATAGATTATATTGTTTTGTTAACTGTTGCCACAATGTACAATGGAGACGAGGCTTTTTTCAGGCACCCCAGCCTTTAGCACCGGCTTCCTTCTTTGTATAAAAGGAAATAAACCTCACTTCACCTCACTTCAAAATACATTAAGAATGTAGTCCACCCATTCAAGACTTTTTCATGTCATTTGAGTTTGAATTACCCGAAGTCTGCTGTATATTGCATTCTACTGGCATGTGGGCAATGTGGAAATTTATTTAGGGATTTCACATGTGGCATCCCCACATGTCATGTGTTAGGCGTGCACGTGGAAATGCCATGGGGTAATGGCACATCATGATGTATCGTAGATGCCGAGCAACTGCCCCCACCCGAGCGAGTGCCCTGCTTCCTTTTTCGGGAGATCTTAAACTAGTGCTAAATAAGTGCCAATGACTGGCCTGAGACCGAGCAAGTGTCCCCAACCCAAATCTGGTCGGATTATCCTTTACTTTGAGAGGGGGGAGATGCTCTGCATTTTACAATACATGGGCTAGGCAGGTCACTGTATAAATGCACACTTTAAAGAACACCACTGTCATCTCTGAAAGCAAGACTACTCACATGCTTGACTCTACACTGTGTGGCTGTGAGCCGTGCTTTTGAAATATGCATGTTCTTTTAAAACACTGTTTGCGCATGCACTCCTTGAAGCATTTATATTCAGATGAGGGTATGCACCTGAATTGACCTAGAAAATTTGTAGTGGCCAATGTGCGGCCACTACAAGTGCACCTGGTGGGTATGGTGGTTTGTTCTGGTATTACGAAGCTCTGAGCTGATAGCAGCGGTGTCATTTGTCTACCTGTCCTAGTAGAACTCGCTATTGGGCTAGTTGGTGCATGTCTTGACTAAATATTCAACGTCGTGCCAAAAAAACAACCACATACAGAAAGAAACAAATATAGACACCATGGGGCATTTTCCTAGTCTTTATGCTTGCAGGTGGCGAACACACTTGTGGCTTCATTTATTGCTGCATTTCGGTTTTGTTTCGCAGAAAAGAGCAAACCTTTTTTCACTTCATGACACAATTTGAAGTGGTGCGCCTAAAAGATTAAAGTGGTGGATAGTAACTGCCGAACATTTGCTGATTGTTGTTTCATGACAAAGTAGCTTTAAGCCACGCGAAGCCAGAACGACCGTAGAATAAGAAGACTAGGCAAAGCTATGTCATACCCGTAACTTTCAAGCTCACTGAAGCGCCATGCATTGCAGCTCCCATAGACACTAGTGCCACTAGTACCGCCTGGACTTAAGTTTTCTCTAGTTTATATTTAGGAAACTCTATGCTGTGCAGGTTAGTTGGGTGAGGACAAATATGCCCATTTTTGTAATATGTGATATGTGGTACCCAAATCCTATTAGAAGTTATGCAACCAAAATCATTCATTCCGAACCTAAATTAATTTTTCACACAAGCCTAGTCCACACTATTCCTTGACCGACCTGAGGACTGTATAGGGTATATTTCTCCGAAGGAGTTTGAAGAACTGGCATTGCTCAAAGGTGAATACTCGACTGCCATGCAGAGAGTTGGAATCCTGTTTGGACCTGGAATTGTTTTTTTTCATAAATTCTTTTTGTTGTTGCATGTGATAGCAGTTACGGATACTATGCGGCCTGCCATGTTGAAATGAGACAACTGCCGTAGGATTGGTTATAAGGTGCAGTGATTTTGTATATGGCATTATTTGTCTTAGTCCTAGTCTTATTTTGGCTTGACCCTCTGCTGCATGCTGTCCCGTATTTTCCACTTACCGATTCACCCCATGTTTTGTTGTGCTTGCTAAAAACTTAGTTGAGGATGTGAGTGTTGTGTTCTGGGGTTTCGGTTTCGAATTGACATGTGAGGATGCCAGGGGGCGCCGCTCTGGCATCCGGGATTTCAAGGCGACTGTAAAATAAAACGAGTGTGTGTTAGGTAGCCGTGGAGTGCGGTTGTGTGCTTTTCTTTCGGCGCTACGCGCCAACCCGCGTGTTCGGGCTGGTCGATGTCCCCGCCGGCCGCGTACGTCTCCGTCGGCCGTCTTCTTCTTCTTCTGCTTCGTCGGGACCAGCCAGCCCCCAATACAGCAATGGCGACGAGGACATGTAAGAACCCGTTTCGTTCTCCGTGTTCGTCTTTTTCTTGCTTCTAATGGACCTACCCGGCTAACCCTAGACGCTCTTTATTCCCTGCAAGGTGGCTACTGCGTGCTGCGTCGCTTCATTTCTTCATTCAGCTACGCCGCCTCTGCCTTCGTCTTCAAACAGTGTACTGGCGTCTATTTCTTCTCGTCTGCACCTCTCCATTCTTCTTGCTTGAAATGGCGTCTCCCATTCCACCTCCCCTATTTCTTCATTCGCCCGGAGACCCGCCACTTCCGTGGGCGGACTGGAAATTGGTGTTTCAGGCTTACGCAGACGCGGTCGGGGAGGACGCCAGCAAGCCCGAGCGTCGCAAGGCCCTGCTGCTCAACGCGTTGGGCCCTGCCGGGTTAAGGCTTTTCTATACTTTGGAAGCCACCAACGCGTCGCCGACGCCAGCGTCGGGCGATGCCTTCAAGACTGCAGTTGCTCTTTTCGATGAGCATTTTAAAGATGTCTCGTGCGATTATCTCGCACGCGTAAAATTCCAAGAAAGGCGACAATTGCCTGGTGAGCCAGTCGCCGAGTTCATTACTTCTCTTCGAACGCTCGCCGCGTCGTGCGGCTTCGGCGCGCTCGAGGACGATATGATCCGCCATGAGCTTTTCATCGGGGTAGCATCGCAAAACGTCCGCTGCCGCATGCTTCAAAAAGGTTCCTCGATTTCATTATCCGAAGCCCTCTCGATTGCGCGAGAGGACGAGCTTATTCGCTCCCAGTTGGAGCAATTCGCTCCGCGTTCAGTGCAGCAACTTTCTGCTGCGGGGGGCCAATGCGGCGGCTCTTCGTTTCACGGGACGCGTCAACAAGGCGGCCCTTCATCTTCGTCTCGGCGCGGCGGCCAACATGGCGGCACCTCTGCGTCACGGGGGCGAGGAAGCCGGCAATATGGCGACCCCATTCGGCCAAATTCGGGTTTTCAGGAACAGCACCGAGCTCCTAACTCGTGTTCGCAATTTTCTTCTTCAAGCGCAACCGCGCATTGCTTTCGTTGCGGATCGGGGTGGCATTTAGCCAATTTTGCGCAGTGTCCCGCGAGAAAACCGCACTTGTCTTGCGTGCGGAAAAATCGGACAGTTTCAGTCCGTATGCAATTCCCGTCCAGCAAATCTTCCGGAACCAGTTTCTTCGTCCGCTCCTTCGAGCACTGCACAAACCAATACGGTCACTGTTTTAAATGTGGATGGCCTCCACACTACGTCCGAGCCCAGCATCGTAGTTTCAGTGGGCCATGTGCCCTTGTCATTTCTCGTGGACACGGGTGCCTCAGTCTCTTTAATCAGTGCCGCTGACTTTCACAGTCATTTTTCCAACATCCGGCTTTTCCTTCACACGTCGTGCTACAAACATATATCAAGGGAACGATTGATAATTTAGGTCAATTTACAGCTCAGGTCTCCTATTGCAGGCGCACTGCTTTCATTACTTTTTATGTAACTGCCAATGGCAGCTCGCTTTTGGGACGTGATGCCATCAGGGCTTTGTCCATCAACATCGACGGTGCGTCTATGACGTGTGCTCAAGTCGACGTCCAAGATGATCTTCCAGCCAACGCGCCTTCTGAATTCCACCACCTGTTCACCCGTGAACTGGGTTGTGTGCGCGGTTTTGTGCATAAAGTGATGCGTCGACCAGGTGTGTGCCCTGTGCGTGCCAAGCTGCGCCGCATTCCTCTTCTTCTCCGTGAGCAAGTCTCTGCGGAACTGTCTCGCCTTCAAGCCAGCGGAATCATTGAGCCTGTCTCTGCTTCCGACTGGGTTTCTCCACTGGTCGTCGTCAAGAAAAAAGATGGATCCCTTCGACTATGCGTCGACTTACGAGAACCGAACAAGGCAATCGTCGTAGACGGGTTTCCACTTCCTCACACTGAAGAACTGCTTCATGAGCTCTCCGGAGCGGTGTGTTTCTCCAAGCTGGACCTCGCGTCCGCTTATCACCAAGTGGAACTTTCTGAGTGCAGTAGAGACTTGACCACATTTGTATCGCACGAAGGCTTGTTTCGGTTTCGCCGCGTGTGTTTCGGGCTTGCATCTGCCCCTGCAGTGTTTCAGAAAATGATGTCAATTATTCTTAAGGTTTGTAATGGCGCCCTTTGTTACTTGGATGATATTTTGGTGTGGGGACGTACTCGCGAAGAGCACGATGCTAACTTGCATACTGTTCTCAACCGCATCAGTGAATGTGGTATGAAACTTAATAACAAGTGCATTTTTTCTGTGGATGAGTTACAATTTCTAGGACATAATGTCAGTTCCCGCGGCTTGACACCTGTTGAATCTAAAGTTCAGGCCATTGTCAATGCCCCACGGCCTACTGATGTTAAAACCTTGCAATCTTTTTTTGGTCTTGTTGGTTATTATGCCAAGTTTGTTCCCCACTATGCTGATGTTGTTGAACCACTGCGTACTCTACTTCGTCAAGCACAGCCTTTTAACTGGTCAGCTGAAGCTGAGCAGAGCTTCATTCAAGTTAAGTCAATACTGGCCTCAAAGCCAGCTATTAGTATTTTCAATGAGAAGCTTCCCATCGTCATCACGACGGATGCGTCCGATGTTGGACTGGGAGCAGTGTTTCAACAACTCGAAGATGATCAGCTGATCACTATTGCTTTTGCATCTCGTACATTGACCCCTGCTGAACGCAGATATTCAGTAGGAGAGCGTGAAGCTCTCGCTTCTCTTTTTGCCTGTGAGAAATGGCATGTTTACTTGTGGGGCCGGCACTTCACATTACGTACAGATCACCAAGCACTAGTTGCTCTTCTTTCTGCAGGATCCGAAGGCCGCCGCCCCATTCGCATTTCCCGTTGGTGTGCCAAACTCATGTATTATAATTTCAGTGTTCAATATTGTAAAGGTTCTAATAACGTGGTTGCTGATGCACTGTCGCGCCTTCCTCTTCAGATACCGGTTACTGAAGAGCGGGATGAGGAAGTCGTTTCATTAGTTACTTCCTGCATTACTAAAGCTGAGCTTCAGGCAGCTACAGCTGAAGATTCCACTCTGTCTCAAGTTCTCAAATATTTACGTGAAGGATGGCCTTCCAAAGGTGCTCTTGCTTCTGAACTCTTGCCTTACTTCGCAGTCCGACAGGAACTGTCTTGTGTTGAGGACTTGCTTTTCCGCGATGAACGCGTGATTCCCCCTGCTTCTTTCCGTAACAAGCTAATATAGCTTGCCCATGAGGCCCATCCTGGCATTGTCCGCACCAAACAGAATCTCAGAGACAGGTACTGGTGGCCAGCCTTAGATAAGCAGGTCGAGCATGCAGTTTACAACTGCCATATATGTCAGGCAGCTGACAAGTCTGCCAAACCTGCATTTTCTCCGTTGCAGCCAGTCCAGTGGCCTGATCGGCCTTGGCAGAAACTCGGCATGGACATCATCGGTCCTTTGCATAATGTTCCGCAAAATGCCCGGTTCATTGTTTTTCTCATCGACTACCATTCCAAATGGCCAGAAATTTGTTTCACACATACGGTTACTTCTGAGGTCATCATTGAGTTTCTGTCTTCAATTTTCAGCCGGGAAGGGTTTCCTGATGCCATAGTTACGGACAATGGTCCACAGTTTCAGTCCCAACATTTCGAGGCTTTTCTTTCACAACGAGGAATTCAGCACTTGAGGTCATCAGTTTTCTATCCCCAATCAAATGGACAAATCGAGCGCTTTAATCGCATTCTGAAGGAACATATCCAGATCGCCCAATTAGAGCACCGTCCCCTCAAGCAAGTCTTGACGGAATGTTTAGCTTCGTACAGGTTCACACCACAAGGCACCACTGGAGTGTCTCCTGCTCAACTTCTCCACGGTAGGCAACCGCGAGTTGCTCTCGACATAGTCTCTTTGCCTCGTAACATAGCAGTGTCTTCTCCTGATCAAATCCGCACCAGGATTTTTTCTCGTCAACAAGCAATGAAAAAGTATGTCGACACCCGTCGAGGTGCAAAGCAGTCCAAAGTTCGCACTGGCGATCTAGTCAAGGTTCGTGTGCCAGGCAAGCGCCCCAAATATAGGGGTCCTTACAAAGTCTTAGGCCAAGTTAGCCCCACTTCTTTCCGCTTAAGTGATGGTAACATCTGGAATGCTTCGCGCCTTGTTATTTTTCATATGGATTCGCTTTCAACACCTAAAAGTCTTCCTCATCACGTTCCGTCCACGCCTTTCAACTACGCATCAGATTATTACCTGTGGCCTCCATGTACAGGCATTTCTTCTTCAAGGGGGGAGGAGTTACCAGTCGGTGTCGCTGGTTCAAGTACACCAAGTCATACGGTTCACTTCGAACCTTCAGATACGGCTGAGACCGTTGAACCAGACTCCGGCCCGCAAAATTCTTCCGGAGCTCATGCTGCGAGCTCTGATGAGACCCAAAATTTTAACGCTCGTTCAGAGCCTTCACAATCTTCCACTCAAGGTGCAGCGACACCTCATTCTACACCCAAAAGGGCCCGCCCTAAGCGGAAGCGGCAGAAGCCGCGTCGGTTCGAAGACTATGTAATGTAGAACTCTTGTTTCGAACAGTTGTGTACATTTTTTTTTGTTTCTCAGTGCATTTTCAGGACTTGTAGTGTGTGAGTTCGGTGTGCCGTGTTTTGAATTTTCATATGTTCTAACGTTCATACCTTGTATATACTTTTGTATCGATTATGTATAAATATAAACAGTGTATAAATGTGCTTTTTTCGAGGAGGGGATGGTTGTTGTGTTCTGGGGTTTCGGTTTCGAATTGACATGTGAGGATGCCAGGGGGCGCCGCTCTGGCATCCGGGATTTCAAGGCGACTGTAAAATAAAACGAGTGTGTGTTAGGTAGCCGTGGAGTGCTGTTGTGTGCTTTTCTTTCGGCGCTACGCGCCAACCCGCGTGTTCGGGCTGGTCGATGTCCCCGCCGGCCGCGTACGTCTCCGTCGGCCGTCTTCTTCTTCTTCTGCTTCGTCGGGACCAGCCAGCCCCCAACACAGCAGTGAGATTGCTGGTGCATTGCCCATAGTGATGTGCATCAGCCTGATTATGGCCCGCAGTGGGCATTGTCAGCATGATGATAATGATAGATATAAGAGAAGTGTTGTCATTTCTGGAGCAGCATAAAAAATACAGGATTTGCAGTGCATGTGCAAGTTTGTTTCGCACACAACAGTGATGGCTTTATTTTAAGCGCAGAGCATTTTACGGGGCCGGGCTATCGTATGGTGTACATGCTGTGATCGTATGCTGGTGTCAGTACTTGTCATAAAGCCGGCAAAACCACGCATCGCATGGCCTTTTGTAGCATATTGAGCACACGCGAGCACTAAAGATGAGTTTTCTTCCGCTTGGTCATTGAGCACCTTGACACTGATATTAAGTATATATACGGAGCCTTTAATATAAAGAGAGAAAGAAGCTAGAAAAATAGTGCAAGAAAGAAAGAGAAAAAATGAAAAAGAGAAAGCAGCTCTGCACTTTCTTCACCACTAGTGCGAAGCTGCCTTCCTTTTTTGTTACACCCTTCTTTTACAGCGAAAGCTGTTATGAGATTGTCCATGACTGGTGTTCGTAACCACTATCTCGCGAAATAAGCAAATAAAAAATCACAGAATATTCACGGAGTGAATGATGATGAGTGGGGCGAAGTATCCATCAGCCTGTCCGTGCTTCCGTCCGTCCGTCCGTCTGCGGGGCCATCCGTGTGTCTATTCATGCGTCCATCTGTCTGTCCATGCGTCCGTGCGTGAGTCCCTCTACCCATCTATCTGTCTGTCTGTTCGTGCCTCCATCTGTCCATACACCCGCGCGTCTATCCATTCGTCCATCTGCCTGCTAGTCTGTCAGTCCGCCCTTCCGTGCGTTTATCTAGTGAACACTCCATGTACTGCCATCTCCCATCTCGCATCCCCTGTGGCACATACCCGCTCTAGAGCAGGTAGGTGCCACAGGTGGCTACATATTACTACATACATACAAGGTTTGGACAGACCCACACCTTAAGGAGCTTCGCCCCTAAAAGAAAAATTTGGAGTTTGCGCCATCCAATAGGCCTGGGAAGTGGCGGAAAGGCTAAACCTTACTGCGACCACCTTGGTAGCCTAGGCCCGGTCGCTAATCGTCAGGTTTTTAATTACGTTTTGTCCATCCATTCATCCATTCATCCATCTACCTATATAAAAACACCAAGAACACGATGGCATTTTAACCCTGATCCTTTACGTGCCAGCCTAGTGTTCTACCACTGAGCCAAGCCTGTGCTCGAAACTGTGTTCCAAAGTGACCCTAGACAGGTTTGATGGCAGCAAAAGAATCATGGTAATATAAGTCGTAAAGCACTTTAGAACAATGAGGTGTCACAGAATGCAAATTGCATAACAAGTCTGTCATCGAATGCTCGAAGCCATTACTAAAGCTTCGGGCATAATTTTTCATGATCAGCCACAGCATCGAAAAATTTCAACGGCCTTACTGTCTGTTACAAGCTGCCACTCTAGCGTCGCCAGCGCGAAGTTGGCGACAGGAATGACAGCAGGTTAGTTCGTTCCGTACGCAAGCAGAGACGGCGAAGAGATAGAGACGTGAGAAAACAAAACAAACTTTACTCTAGCGATATTGCAGCACACGGGATCTAATACAACACTTTCATACAACTAACAAAATACATCAACATTTGATACAACTAAATATACATATAAAAAACAATAAATCAGCTTACACGAGAGAACTATTACAAACTACACAAACTAACAACAATAGACTACGGAGGAGAAAGTTCGAAGATATAAACAGGTGAAGGCATACGTGTGATGACCGGCAGCGTTGCGTCCCCGATGATCGGATGCAAGAAGTCGAAGAGAGTTCTGGCACGACTGCGATGTCGGCGGTGTTGCAACACTGGTGGCTCCGGGAGGCTAGTGCTTGCAGGCGACCTCGGGCAGGTTGAGCTAACTCGAGGCGAAGTCCCGATGTCTACGTTGCAGACATTAATATCGCGTCACAACTAGACGAACGGCTAAGTTCAGGTGGCCAGCCGATACAGAGCCACACTAAAAACTTCTAGAAGAGATACTTGTTGATCTGTTTTTACACCATGTTGGTCAGTGACTAGTCTGCCTAGCAGGGCAAAATCTTGCGCTTAAATCCCCCTCGTGTCTTCTCGCTCTCTTCCTTGGGAACAAGAGACCTCTACATGGGTCCAATCATGCGCGTTATAATGATGGAAACTCCGCCCCAAAAAACATATTGACCCCACCCCTTTTTAATTAGGAGAGGGCCCTCAACTAGCGAGAGTGACAACCTGTTGGGGTGTTGTCATACGACTTGGCTGCCAGAGGTTTTCCCACGGTTTCCCCCGTAGAAACGGTCAGACTGTTTGGCTCTCAGCCGGTGTGTCCCGTAGTCTAATCCTTGTTCGGGGTACATCGCGGCCTTCCACGACCCTGCAGACGCCGCCGCAGTTACAAAAGGGTCAAACGTCGGCGGCGGCGTTCGAAGAAGAGCACCCCATTCTGCACTTCTCGGCTCTCTTTCATGCGCCCTCCGTTCCCACGGTCAGTGGGGAAGTACGGCGCCCGTTAATTGCCGTGACACGGGGTCGCCAAAATTGGCCATCTGTGACATTGCCCCCCACTTTCAGAATGTTATTCATAACATTTGCTCACACGGAGGGGAATTTTTCGACAACAAGGAATAAAACACCACCAACAAGGGAGACATGAGGACTGTCCCTCTCATACACAACATAAATAGGCAGAGTGCATCAAAGTAACAACAAAAGGGAAAAAACAACTGTTAAAGTACCAGCTTCAGTTACACGCAACAATATCAATGCGTCATACAAACAAGAAAAAGAAATAGCCGTGTACAGCAGCCATCAATACAGAATACACTGCACGAATGTATGCTACGAAACAAAACGGAACAGGTGCGCTCCTCTACTGTAGTGAAATCCTTCAATGTGCATTACAACATGTAAAAACAACCAATGCACCAAGCAAAAAAAAATAACTCAAAATACACTTCTTGTACAAAGAAATATGCACATACAAACAGAAAACAAACGACGAAAGAAAAAAAAATAACATGCTCATAGACCTCAAGAACTATATCCGGCTCAAGTAATCGGCTCCCACGTTTTCGCTACCCTTAATATGCGTAATGAAGAACTAGTACTCTTGGAGTAGTAAACTCCATCGAAGTACTCGAGCGTTCAGCTGTTTTGCCTGTTGGATATAACTCAGAGGCTGGTGGTCTATCTGGATACAAAAATGTACTCCATATAAGTACATGAATTTCTGAATTCCCCATACCAACGCGAGACATTCGCGTTCAGTGGTACTATAGGAAGCCTCTCGTGGAAGCAGCTTTCGGTTGGCATAAGCTGTGGGGTGGAGCTTGCCTTCGTGGGCCTGCATGAGCACGGCTCCGAGAGTTGTGTCCGATGCGTCCGTTCGAAGTACGAATGGTTGGTGCAAATTTGGTAGCCGTAGTATCGGCTCCGTAGAGACATGTTGGTTGAGACTTCGAAAAGCCTCCTCGTGGGCTGCTGTCCATTTCACCGAGTTAGCTTCGCTCTTCCGGGTTAAATCTGTAAGGGGAGCGCTGACTTCTGTGTAATTTGGGATAAATTCTCGATAGTACCCAGTCAAACCGAGGAGGGCGCGCACTTGTCACTTGGTTGAAGGACGTGGTGCTGCTTCGATCTTGTCGAGTGTTTTCTTCAGCAGTTGCAATCTGCCCCTGCCAACTCGGTGTCCCAAGAAGTCGATTTCTTCCACACCAAGTTCGCATTTACTGGGGCGCACTGTAAGCCCGGCCCGCTGTATGCGCTCAAAAAGCAGTCCCAGAGACCTCAGGTGTTCTTCCCATGTCTCAGTGGCTACCAGTACATCATCGTAGTAATGGTCCACATCAGGTATACCTTCCGCAACCTTCCCCATCAACTTAGCAAATACAGCAGGCGCTGTCTTGATGCCGAATGGCATGAAGCGGAACTGATGTAGTCCCGATGTCGTCGAGAAGGCCGTCTTCGCTTTGGACTCTTCGGTCAGCGGGATCTGCCAATAGCCCTTCATGAAGTCGAGCTTCGAGAAATACTTCCTCTTTCGCACTGTAGCAAACACCGCATCAGTTCTTGTCATAGGTTCGGAGTCGGCCACCAGAACGTTGTTCAGGCATCGAAAATCGATACACAGTCGATTTGTACCGTCGGGTTTCTTTACCAAAATGACTGGCGAATTAAGGTGACTGATTTCTCAATGATGCCGAGCTTCTCCATCTCCCGCACCGCCGTGCTCACTGCTGAATCGGCTCACACTGCTACTCTCACTGAGACGAATCTTTGATTGCAGTAACTGCACTTCCTGTTCTCCGGCTTCCCTAGCCGCTTCCCTTGCAGCTTCTCGTTCTTTCTCCCTTTCTTCGCATTCCCTCTCCTTTTCTTCGCGTTCTTTCTCCCTTTCTTTTTCCTTTTCCTCCCGGGCCAGTGCCCACTCTTCTCTGGCTAACACCTGCGCCTGTTCCTGCTGCTCTTTAACCTATCGTCTCAGTTCGGCGCCCTCGAGGCCTAACTGTTTACCGTGCGCGATCCACTTATCGAAATCCATACACTCCATACTTGTTAATGTCACTGTAATGCCACTGTAAAACCAGTGCAATCATATGCAGTATGCAACCGCTTCAACTGTGCGGCTCTATCACCACGCTGTCCGCACGGTTCTCGTTCACCCCTCACTGTCTTGCTCTTGTACGGAACGTGCTGTCGCAGACGCCAGTTTTGTTACAAGCTGCCACTCTAGCGCCGCCAGCGCGAAGTCGGTGACGGGAATGACAGCAGGTTAGTTCGTTCCGTACGCAAGCAGAGACGGTGAAGAGATCAGAGACGTGAGAAAACAAAACAAACTTTACTCTAGCGATATTGCAGCACACGGGATCTAATACAACACTTCCATACAACTAACAAAATACATCAACATTTGATACAACTAAAAAATACATATAAAAAACAATAAATCAGCTTACGCGAGAGAACTATTACAAACTACACAAACTAACAACAATAGACTACGGAGGAGAAAGTTCAAAGATATAAACAGGTGAAGGCATACGTGTGATGACCGGCAGCGTTGCGTCCCCGATGATCGGATGCAAGAAGTAGAAGAGGGTTCTGGCACGACTGCGATGTCGGCGGTGTTGCTACGCTGGTGGCTCCGGGAGGCTAGTGCTTGCAGGTGACCTCGGGCAAGTTGAGCTAACTCGAGGCGAAGTCCCGATGTCTACGTTGCAGACGTTAATATCGCGTCACAACTAGACGAACGACTAAGTTTAGGTGGCCAGCCGATACAGAGCCACACTAAAAACTTCTAGAAGAGATACTTGTTGATCTGTTTCTACACCATGTTGGTCAGCGACTAGTCTGCCTAGCAGGGCAAAATCCTGCGCTTAAATCCCCCTCGTGTCTCCTCGCTCTCTTTCTTGGGGAAAGAGACCTCTACATGGGTCCAATCATGTGCATTTCATTGATGGAAACTCCGCCCCAAAAAATATATTGACCCCACCCCTTTTTATTTAGGAGAGGGCCCTCAACTAGCGAGAGTGACAACCTGTTGGGCTGTTGTCATACGACTTGGCCACCAGAGGTTTTCCCACGGTTTCCCCCGTGGGAACGGTCAGACTGTTTGCCTCTCAGCCGGTGTGTCCCGTAGTCTAATCCTTGTTCGAAATACATCGCGGCGTTCCACGACCCTGCAGACGTCGCCGCAGTTACAAAAGGGTCAAACGCCGGCGGCGGCGTTCGAAGAAGAGCACCCCACTCTGCACTTCTCGGCTCTCTTTCATGCGCCCGCCGTTCCCACGGTCAGTGGGGAAGTACGGCGCCCGTTAATTGCCGTGACGCGGGGTCACCAAAATTGGCCGTCCGTGACACTGTCCCATCGTGAGAGTGACCCGCCGTGCGCTAGGGCGCATGCCTTCGGACTTTCAAAATAAAGTTTTCCCAAACCAAACAATATTTCTTGCAAGTGTGTAGTGGGTGCCACATTTCTCCATAAAATGACAAAGGACGGCTTAGTGAATGCCTGCCTACTACACAAAAGCTGTGATGATTTATGGTGTAGTGGGTACCCTGCAAGTCTACTTGTAGCACCTACCAAAAGAGTTTTTAAAAAAAGGTTTTATGAAGGCCACTCTTCTAGCTTTCACTATGACAGTGCTGTGCGTTCTACGCTGGCCTGGCATTTTTTTTCTTGTTGTTGCAGAAGCATAAAAAGGAATTTTTGCATATCTCATTGCCTTAATAGTTTATGGCTGTTATTGCTTTTCTAGATTGTTTTTTCTATTATGGTACACAGCCAAAATTCGGTGTGTTGCACATTTGGCACAGTATGCATTTAAGCAAGGAAATATGATGCCAATTATGCTGTGCTACACAGTACAAATATGAGCAAAGCACTGCCTATGAGATTACGCAGCACAGCTCTGTTGCATAGGATTTGTGTTGTGGTGGTAGGTTTTATGATGCTTTACAACTTCAAGAAATTGTGATCTCCTCTTTTGCAAGGTTCATTGATATTGTGATAGCACCAGTTATAGTTCAAGCATGGATAGGAAATGCTGGGTCGTGGTGCACATCCCATTCCTGACTCTTCTTTCTTGTTGCAGTACATCCACTCGGCTGGAATCATCCACAGGGTAAGTGTTTGAAATTTGGGGTGTTTGCACATGGCAGGGTGTGAGCACTTGAAGTGGCTGTGGTATTGATTTTTGCTTGACCGTTTTAGTTCTCACTGCACAGGGTTGGATTTTTCTTAAAGGACCCCTGGCAGCGAGCTTTGGTTGCAAATAATTTTACAGTAAATTTTGGGTAGGTTTGTCTCTGGTAATCTTAAAATTGAATTGCAAATGCTCTAAGGTAGCATGTAATTCGTAGAGAATTTCAGTTAAGTGTATGCAAGACTGTACATCTGCTATGTGTTGCATGCTGGGTACGCTACGTGTGAGGCTACCTCCTACAGCGTTAGTTTACTGTGTGCAACATCTGAAACATGTACCTGAGCGTTAACAGGCTTGCCTTCGAGTGTTGCTTCGCATCATCTAGTGGCAACGCAGTAAGCTGTAATAATCGATATTAGTTGATGTAACACACAGCCGAGCGTTTTCGATGACCATTAGTGCTTTGGGGTATTGCTTCCAGTTGAACTAGCAGCACGATGGACACAGAGATGACAAGGACCAGCACTTATTGCCAAATTAACACTTATTGTTTGGTATGGGCATTTATAACATAAAGAGGAAATAAAGTCAACTGAACAGTGATTGCTAAACGGGAAGAACAAAAATACTCCCTTGGTGCTAGGATCTTCATGTGGCATTCCTTACGCGCCATGAAAGCCGCTCACAATCATGAGGGGGCCTTTGGGGTTATCCACATGTGATAAAAATTACCTGAGCTCGGAACACGTACGTGAATACACGTGTGATAAAATGCATTCCTAGAATCATACCGTTACTTTATAACACTTGGAATGCTCTTGCAGACAGTCATTCAGACATATGTCACAATGATGAGGGGGCTGTGGGGGCTATCCACATGCGAGAAAAATTACCTGAGCTTGGAACACGTACGTGAACGCACGTGTGATAAAATGCATCACTAGAATTATACCATTACTTTATAACACTTGGAATGCTCTTGCAGACAGTCATGCAGACATGTGCCAGTTAGACACATGTAGCAGCCACTGCAGTTCTTAGTGATCACATACACGACGATCTTTACACAATCTACAAGGGGGCCGGGTAGATAGCCTGCGCATGTGCGGAGGTAGGCGCCATGCTTTTTGTTGACCAAAACGGGACGATACGTGTGGACCAAGCGACATCTGGTGCAACAAACATGCAAATCTTCCCTTAAAGAGAGTCGCAAATGTCTGCCGGCATGCGGAGGACCAAGGTCGCCAGTTTTGATTTTGACGATCTCCACTTGGGGTGCTGTATGGACTAGAAAAAGGCCCATTGTCATGGATCTCGGGAAGGGCTGCTATTGTTGATGGATTGAGAGGATACTGGGTGGCACAGAAAACTTGGTTTAATAACAAATAGGAAAGAACTAACAAAAAACAGAACACTAAATAACTAAACAACAGTGGAAAAAAATTCGCAGATTCCACGTAGTTTGGGAATCAATGCTATGCGGATGGAACGTGACCGTGTTGTAAATGTTTGATGAAGCAGCACGTTAAGAAATGACACTAAATATACGTACAAATGTTGCAGGTACAGACATATGTTGAACAGTTGCAGATACTTACAGAACCAGTTGTTTGTGCTTGCACAATGAGGCCAACAGGAACATGAGTATAAGCAACACCGGAAGCGATAACCTAATATGAAGCGCCGGTACTCGCGAGGATGGCAGCCCTGGACACTGCTACATAAATCAACTTCTGTATATGCCACCTAACTACAATTGACATTAGCCTGACGTGACAGCTGTATAATAGGAGTACTTATGTAATGTTTATAAAATTTGAGAGGTTAGCACTGCAGCCGGAATTAACTTTTATGAACATTTGGGTCTATTCAAAAAGTAGTTTCGAGACCTGGCATAGCTCTGTGGTAGAATACTAGATTGCCACACAGAATGCTGGGATTCGATTCTTTCTGGGGACCATGATATTTATTCAATGCGTTCGTTGGTTCAACATTGCCGAGGTTAGCTTTTTCTGAGTGCTCACGCGTTAAAATCACCAATGTGTGTTCTCGCTGTTACTGGGTAGATACTAAGTCTCAATCACATGTGGCCCATACCGCTCGCAGGTATTTGGCACTCTCTGGTGGAAAGTGTTTGGCGACGTAAGCGACAAGATTGTGACATTATTTATGTCTAGACCAGCACGTCATATTTTTCAAACTATCTCACCCTCCCATACTAATTTTGGTTCACGCTAAGAAGATGATCATGAGAGCACCCAGTCGTAAGTGGCTAGATAAACAGGCAGGCAGGCAGGCAGGCAGGTTGGCGGGCGGGCGGGCGGGCGGGCGGCGGACAGATGAACGAACGAACGAATGGACGAACGGACGTACGGACGTACGGACGGGCGGGCGGGCGGACGGACGGACGGACGGACGGACGGACGGACGGACGGACGGACGGACCGACAGACGGATGGAAGCCAAAGGTGCTTGTACAAAAAGAAATGCTTTGCACTTAAAAACAAAGAAACACTGCCACCGGAATCTCCAAAGGTAAGCTAACACATATAATCAGTTCTAAATACATATGACTTCGTTTGCTAAATTCAGTCTGACTAGCCACTTAAGGCTAGTCAGACTGAATCGGACGGTATTCGGACGGTCGGATCGCAGCCCGAATAAAACACCCTTATGGTACCGTTCATCCCCATAGCTCCAACCTGCTTTGTGTTGGGTCCGCGGTCGATGTTGCCGAGGATCCTCTTCAATCATCACTTCGAAGTGTAATGGCCTGTCAAGCCAATCATAAGCCTTTTCCCAGGTGTCGTCGGTGACATAGCATGGCATCTTCATTCGTTAGGCCTATTACAGTTGACCTGTGAACAAAGTGGTGACATCTCGGGGATCGCTGGTGGGCAACATTCGAAGGGGGACTGCAGTGGGTGTATCCAGAAGAGCAAAATATGCTTCATCACCTTTGAGGAGCCTTGCCTGAGTGCTGTCGAAGTCAACGGCTACACTACGGAGTTCTACCGTTGCGAATTCCAGAACCAAATGGCCACTGAGCCCGTCGATAGAGCGTAGCTGCTGATGCAACTTTCTTCTCCCGTAGCCATGCAGACAGTGCCAGCTCATCGAACTGCCACCTTTGTTCACGGCTCCAAATGAAGAGCAGTGCTGTAATTCACACGAACTTAACTCGCTGTTTTCATGTCACGACTACTGTATTGCGAGCGGTCCTGGCAGTCTTGTCTGTTTTGGTCCTGGCAGGATGGGATCTTGCGAGAGAGCCACCAGTAAAGTACGTAGTGACTGTACTGGACGTAGTGTAAGTGCTGAGATGTAGCGCGCGCCTCACCTGCGTGTGCAAACACATCCATCTTTTTTGGGTTCAGTGCATGTGCAGTCTTGCTTCCTGGCTGTTGAATCCACAAGGCCATTGCGCATTAAACTAAAATTTTCTAATGCTATTGTTATTTCACAATTATTTTGCATCAGTTTGAAACGCCCGCCTAAATACCATAAAAAATTAGTGCCCTAAAGAGCAGTAGTGGTGCCATAGCTACATGCGCTTAAGCTTCGGTGGCACTACATGTGCCATTTTCAAGTCGTGGAGCTGCAGTTGGTGAAGAAACGATGTGCGTGCTTTTAGTGTGTCCCCCTCAGCATTCCTGGCGTAAGCAGCCAAAACCACCTTGAGAGCAGGCTAATAACAGAGCGAGAAGGGTGACGAACAATAGTTCTTGACAGGCGCCAGTGGGGGTATTGTGCGCGTTCCAGAAATGTTCTCTGATGTCAACAATACTCGCCTTACTTTCCATTACCCTACCGACAACATATACCATTACACCCCGCAATGTTTGTCGGTAGGGAACCACTTTTCACCCATAAATCATTGCTAGCTTTTTTAAGAGATGTCGGTTTTTACCATGTATTATACCCAGGCATTGTGTAGCGTGACCTCTCAAGAGAGGTTGCTGCTGCAGTGACTACATTTAAAAGCACTTGCCTCGCAGCCCTTGGACACAAGGGCGCTGAAGAGGCACTTGTGCTAGTGCCAAATATTTTTACATGTTTTTATTATTGAAACCTTTGTCACCCTTTTTACTATGCATATCACGCCACTGTCATGATCTTAATACTTATGTTTTTACCCGCATTATCGCGAGGAATTTTAAGGCCCCTATACAGCCACCCAACATATCATTGTCCGCATCTCTACTCGTAGAAATGGCGCTCTTTGGCCATTAATTGGCCCTTGCGCCACAAAGTGCCACACATCATCATCAACAATACTCGTCTTACTTGTAGAGCATCATGTGGGACCTCTGCCTTGATCGAACGAGAGATGATGTTGATTTGTGGTGATAGCTTAGATGAGTACTCACTCTTTCTTTAAAAATAAATGAAAATATCTTACAGGCAATGCTCATCCCTAATAATCAGTCAGAAGTGCCCCCCCCCCCCTCCCGCATGTAGGACTCTCAAACAACACAAGCATCTCGAGTTTTCAAATTTGGTGTCGGGGATCTTTTAAGGGCAGATGAAATTCGAAAAAAGAAGTTTTTTTTGTTCACTAGTCTAGGGAAATGAAGTTTTTGCTGTATGCGTAGGCTTTCACGCTCACATCAAATACCTGATAAGTTTTATAGTGAGTTGCATAGTTTTTGTGTTGTATCATGGCGATGTGTAAAATATAGCTCTTTTCAGACACACTGAACTTGCCAATGGCAGGATTCTAATCTACGACCTTCAAATTTCATGTACCACACTTGCCGCAATGGCAACAGGTGGCACTGACGCTTCCACAGTTAAAATGCACATATACACCCTATAAAGGGGTATTAAGGGGATAGGAGATGACCACCACCGAGCGTCTATGCAATATTCGAAAGTCAAAGGCCCGGATCTTGCCTGTGGCAAGTTATCTTTTTGTTCACTTTTGTTTCTTCCCATTTACAGTGATCCCACTATTGGGCTAACTGCACCAAAGGGCGCCGAATCAGATTTACTGCGCCATCCTGATAACATTGTTACGGGGAAGATTTATTCACCGAGAGCTGGTCTTGTTAACGGCTTAAAGAGCGCACAGTCATGCAGGCCAACGGGAGAAGCTCGAGAGTCCAACCCACAACAACCACGTTGTCGTCTTCTTCATTTGGGTGCCAATTCAGCTGTGTCGGGGTGACAGTTCCATACACGTATCATCACCCCGGCCCGTAAGGCACCGTCTCGGTGCCTGTTAAATGAGCGAGTCGGCGTTGTAGGGCTTGAGACGAGAAACGTGGACTACTTTCGTTCTGGGTGCAGCAGATGATGAGTTTGTGGTAGCGGCAATCTCGTAGGTCACAAGTGTGACTTGACGAATGACTCGGTAGGGCCCAGCGTATTGTGATAGTAGTTTCTCGCAGAGGCCAACACGTCGAGATGGGAGCCACAAGAGAACAAGAGATCCCGCTGAAAAAACGGCATCTCTACGTCGACGGTCATAAAGAGACTTCTGTGCTGTCTGCAATGACGATAACCGAGCACGCGCTACCGCGCGTGCTGTGAGGGCACAAGTGATCGCATCCTGAGCGTACGAAGTGGAAGATGGGTGGTCTGATGAAAGCAGTGTGTCGAAGGGCAGTAAGGGATAACGTCCGAAGAGTAGATAAAAAGGGGAGTAGCCCTCTGTTTCATGACGCGACGAGTTATAGGCGAAGGTACGAAGGGAAGAGCTATGTCCCAATCAAGTGTGGTCGGTAGATACGTACATGGAAAGCATGTCCGTCAATGTGCGGTTTAGGCGCTCCGTAAGGCCGTTAGTCTGAGGGTGGCAAGATGTGGTGAAGTTGTGACGGGTAGCACAAGATTGGAGTAGATCATCAACCACACGAGATAGAAAGTAGCGACCACGGTCTGTGAGCAGGTGAGTCGGAGCGCCATGCTGGAGAATAATGTCGTACAGCAGGAAGTCGGCAACGTCGGTTGCGCAGCTGGTTGGTAGCGCTCGAGTGATTGCATACCAAGTGGCATAGTCTGTGGCCACTGCAATTCATTTATTTCCAGTTGTAGAAGTAGGAAAGGGACCTAGCAAGTCCAACCCTACTCGATAAAATGGCTCGGCTGGAACTTCAATAGGTTGAAGAAGACCGGCAGGGGGAGTCGTAGGCTTCTTTCGGCGCTGGCAGAGGTCGCAAGATGCGATGTAACGGCGAACAGAGCGGTACAGACCCTTCCAGAATACTCGTCGTCGAATGCGGTCGTAAGTTCTGGAGACTCCTAGATGTCCAGAAGTTGGAGCGTCGTGGAATTGTCGCAGAACATCCTTTCGCAGGTGATGCGGTACGACGAGTAAAAGTTCCGCGCCGTCGGGGTGTAAGTTGCGGCGGTACAAAATGTTGTCTTGAAGCAGGTATCTGCTAAGAGAAGGGTCAGCATAACGCGATTGAAGGCGGTCAATGATGGTGAGCAGCGATGGATCTCGGCGCTGTTCATCAGCCACGTTCAAAAAGTCGGTGATGGCTAAAACGCAGGCATCGGATTCCAAATCAGTGGAGCTAGGTGGATCAACGGGGTGCCGGGATAAGTAGTCAGCATCGCTGTGCAGCTTTCGAGATTTGTAAACAACCAAGAACGTGTACTCCTGTAATCGAAGTGCCCATCGGCCGAGTCTTCCTGTAGGGTCCTTAAGCGTCGACAGCCAGCAAAGCGCATGATGGTCCGTGATGACTGCGAACGGACGTCCGTATAAGTACGGTCGGAATTTCGCGATAGCCCAAACGAGGGCTAAGCATTCCCGCTCAGTTATAGAATAATTTTGTTCCACTTGCGGCAAAAGGCGGCCAGCACTAATGCCATGGCCGCTTGCATTGGTGCGAAGCTCTGTTCGAGCCGTTGGATCAAAATGAGCCAACACAGGTGGTGATGTGAAGGCGGTAATTAGCGACGCGAAGGAATGTTCTTGGTCCCTTCCCCAAGAAAAGGCCACATTCTTTTTGAGGAGATCCGTGAGGGGCCTAGCAATATCTGCGAAGTTGAAGACAAAGCGGCGGAAGTATAAATAATAAAACTGCGAACTTCTTGTGTGGAACGCGGAACCGGGAATTCTCGGACTGCACGGACTTTGAACACCAGTTGCGTCAACAAGGTGGCCGAGTAGTTTAATCTGCCGACGTCCAAATGAACATTTCGACGAATTCAGTTGGAGACCAGCACAATGAAAAACGTCAAGAATTGCCGAGAGACGAGACAGGTGGCTTTCGAAGGAGGGCGAGAAAACTATTACATCATCCAGATAGCAAAGGCAGGTCGACCATTTGAAACCACGAAGAAGAGAGTCCATCATACGTTCAAAAGTAGCCGGGGCATTGCACAACCCAAAAGGCATGACCTTGAATTGGTAAAGGCCGTGGTTTGTGATGAATGCTGTCTTTTCGCGGTCGCGGTCGTCGACCGAAATTTGCCAGTATCCGGATCGAAGGTCAAGGGTCGAGAAATAGTTGGCGCCGTGGAGGTAGTCGAGTGCATCATCGATTCTGAGTAAAGGATAAACGTCCTTCTTGGTGATCCGATTCAGGTGGCGATAGTCAACGCAAAAGCGCCAGGTGTTGTCCTTCTTTTTAACTAAGACCACAGGGGAGGCCCAAGGACTCGATGAAGGCTCAATGACGTCTTTACTCAGCATTTTCTCGACCTCCGTCTGTATAACTTGGCGCTCAGCATGTGACACGCGATAAGGGCGTTTGTGGAGTGGACTGGCGTCGCCAGTGTCGATGCGGTAGGTTACGGCACTTGTGCGGCCCAGGGGACGGTCGTCGACGTCAAAGATATCCAGGTAAGAAAACAGAACACCCCGGAGCGCCGCAATTTGGGAAGGTAAGAGGTCGCTGGATATCATTTTGTCGAGGAACGCCTTATTTTGCGACGTGATGACAGGTTTCGCCATGGTCTTAGTGTCAGGTGTAAAAGAACAAATCGAACATTCATCAAGGGTGGAAAGATCGGCTAAAGTGATGCCTTGGGGAAGAACTTGGGTCGACGTAGAGAAGTTCAGAACTGGAAGTAGCACCGTGTTGTTAGCAACAACCAATATAGTATGTGGTAGTGCGATGTGGTGCGTAAGGGTCAAATCAATGAGGGGAGCTACCAGATAGTCTCTATCAGGAACGGACGGAAAGGGCGACAGAGGAACGTACATAGCAGCCTGGGGCAGTAGCCGTAGAGACTCCACGGATCGTAGCCGAGTGCGACTTGGAGGAGTGAAATCGGAGCACAAAGGCAATTCGAGCCGTAAGATACCAGTAGAACAATCGATGAGGGCGGAGTGGGCGGTTAAGAAGTCAATTCCAAGGATGACGTCGTGTGGGCAAGCATCGAGGACTGCGAAGAGAACGGAAGTGTGATGGCCAGCAACAGTAACGCGGGCAGTGCACATACCAAGCACCGATGTTCGACTTCTGTTGGCAACTCCAGTAGAGAACATAGCTGGTGTGAGAACTTTTTTCAGGCAAGATCGAAGTGTAGAACTCATAACAGATACTTGGGCACCAGTGTCAATTAGAGCAGTAACGGCGTGGACATCAACGAACACCTGAAGTAAATTGCGTCTTGAATTTGTAGCCGGTTGAGGGTTTTCGTTCCCAGTCGTCAACGCAGCGCTACCTCCAGGAGCTGCACTCATCAGTTTCCCGGGGAATGGCCAGAATAAGCCGGTGACGGAGAGCGGCGGCGTTGAGGGGAGCGTGACGGCCGACCCTGAGGTGACGGCGAGTGGGTAGACCAGTTTCTTTTTGTGATGACGTCAGCATAGGACGGTTCGGAGCATGGAGATGAATGGCGAGGTGAAGGGTCCTGAAGATGGTCATCCTAAAAACCGGGTTGCGAATAGTGTCCACGGTCCTGACGGCGGTCGACATTACGAAAGCTTGGCCGGAAATACCACCTGTTGCGACAATGGCGGGAGATGTGCCCAACTCGAGAGCAAGAAAAGCAGATGGGTCGATCATCGTGCGTACGCCACTCAGATGGATTTTGGTAGCGTGGTGGAAACCGAGGAGTCGAAGCTGCCGCAGCGACAAGTGGAGCAGAATGGTGGTCAGCGTTGTGGACAGGAGTGCTCATGGGCTGCGGCTGGGGAACCTGGACGCCCAGGTTAGCAAACTCCTGGCGTACGACGGCTTGAATAAGCGAGACTGTTGCCCAGTTGTCTTGCGCAGGGGGCTGATAGGAAGCGGGTGCCATGGGTTCCAGCTCCTGGCGAACAATCCTTGCGATATTGGCAGGAGGCGCAAGTGAACGGGGCGCTGCAGAATCCTCGCAAGACGAAGTCGCAGCAGTGTTTGGTAGTCTTGCGATGTGGTGGGTGATTCGCCTGCTTTTAGCTTGTTCAAATCGTCGGCATTCAGATATGATGGAGTCGACAGTGGTGCAGTTCTTGCACATTAGTATGTTGAAAGCATCATCAGCAATGCCTTTCAACACGTTGCTGATCTTGTCCGCCTCGGACATGTTTTTGTCAGTCTTCCGGCACAGTGCCAGTACGTCTTGGATGTACGTGACGTACGACTCCGTCGATGATTGGACACGCGACGCGAGGTCCTGCCTGGCTGCCATCTGACGAGCAACTGATCGACCGAACAAATTGCGAAGCGTTTGCTTGCATGTGTCCCAGCTGGTTAATTCTTCTTCATGCGTCTCATACCAGGCGCGTGCCGTACCCCGTAGGTGGAATAGAATATTTGCCAGCATAAGCGTTTCGTCCCACCTGTAGTGCTTGCTGACGCGCTCGAATAGTGCGAGCCATTCTTCGACGTCTGTGCTGTCCGTCTCGGAAAACGTGCCAGGGTCGAGAAGATGGGGGGAATCACAGGTGATGGAGCCGGCGCGGATGGCGAGGCCTGAGTGCCAGTCTCAGGCATCGCGGTTGGACAAAGCTGGCGTCCACTGTGGAGTTTCAAAGCCGGCTTGTGTGAAGACCCCGCACCTTCCACCAAAAGATGTTACGGGGAAGATTTATTCACCGAGAGCTGGTCTTGCTAATGGCAAGACCAAGAGCGCACAGTCATGCAGGCCAACGGGAGAAGCTCGAGAGTCCAACCCACTACAACCACATTGTCGTCTTCTTCATTTGGGTGCCAATTCAGCTGTGTCGGGGTGACAGTTCCATACACGTATCAATATTAACAGAAATTGCACCAAACTGTGCTCAAGTCAGATTTGGGATGGTCCATCACTGGCATTAGCCACGCCGGCGTGTCAATACATAAGCACCTTGTTCTCAGGGGCCACCAAAGTCACAATCATGTACCTATTTTATTACGCTGAATAAACAGGGGTCTCGTGGTCGTCCTAAAATCCACGATGCTGTGTTTGGTGCCGACACAACTCTGTTGTGTAAGTCCACTTTAGCAAAACGTGCTTTCTGCAGGAGCTCCTGACGTCTAGTTCAATCGGTAACGTGAAACTGTGGATGAATCATCGGCGAACGTCGTCCGTTCTAGGAATGCTGCTGATAGCTCGTTTGAAGAGTTTCGCGTCATGTAATAAAGCAATTTTCAGCACGTGTGCTGTCAGAATGTCTGCCACGTCTATGTCTGAACATTGCGATCTGATTTTCCGTGCTTCGCGTCTGTAGAAAAATACATAAATGGTGGGAACGCGTTGACACTTTTCCTCTAATAAACTTTAGGCATGGATCATCATGCTGAAGAGCTGTTTTGTAATTCCTTCCACCAGCACGTGCATGCATGTTTATAATCGCTGTGGCGGTAAAAGCCCCTAAAAGATCCTGCCCTTTCGAGCTCGAGGTTGTCAGGATCTGAATTGAAAGCTCTCGCGTGCTTTCTCTTTAAATGTCATCTCATTTATAGAAGCATGCCTCCTGGCTGGAGCAGCTGCAATTCTGTTTTATTATGCACAGCTATAGTGGGGCCATCGCTGGGGTACTGGTGTCAGAAGGCCTATGAAGGGGCTATGCCTTGTTACATGTCCGCCTCTCATTTTTCTGGGGTTAAAAAAAAAAATCAACATCACGGCATCGTATTTATTGCTTCGTTTTGAAGGGAGGGATGGAGGGGAGGCTGCTGCATGGCTTGAACTAACTGGCATGCGCTATCTTGAGGCATGATGAGACTGCTCGTGAACTTTCTGTGCTACTAACCTCTGCTTCGCGTTTAGAGTCAGCGTTCTTTCGAGTTACGCGATATCGGCAATACCAGATATGAAAGATACAATTTGTTAGTTTCACCTACGCTCTTAGCAATGAATGTGATACCAATAAATTGTATTGTTATGCCTAATAATGAGGCTTGACGTCATCCGTGGAAAGTGCTTGCGGCAGGGTTGCGGTTTCCAAAGTCCACACACTTGCAGAAACTTGCTGCACATGCGGTGTTCGATATCCGCGACTTAGGTGACTAGAGGCCCCCAAAACATCTCTTGCACGCCGATGCACATATAGATAGAATCAGGCTTGTCTAGAGTGACCGTCTGCCGCTCCAGCTGGTGTTTTATTCAGAAATATCTGAAGAAAGATGCCTTAATGCTACCAAACATGGTCGTGCTGCGTGTGAAAACCCTTGTGGTGTAATGTAAGCATCAATGGCAGCTTACAGCTTACGTGAGATAGAAGCTGCAGCCAACAACAGTGTCTACAGGCACGCGCTTCGCTGCTCTAGACCAGTGTGATTCTATCTGTACAGCACGATTGGCACGAGCGTACGAATGGACCTTCGAAATAGCGCAACAATGGTGTGGCGGCCTAGCGATCAAGGCTCATTGTGTATGTAGTGAGTTGATAT
The DNA here is from genome assembly GCA_013436015.1 of Rhipicephalus annulatus. Lineage (NCBI taxonomy): Eukaryota > Metazoa > Arthropoda > Arachnida > Ixodida > Ixodidae > Rhipicephalus > Rhipicephalus annulatus. The sequence goes on from WOVY01000596.1 coordinate 77,807, forward strand.
TGCACCGTCATTTTGATTCATGTGCGTTGCGGTGAAGAAAGGAGGCAGAGACGTCGTCTAGCACATGCATATATTAACAAAGCGAACGAACTCCCGCAATATTTCACCCACAAGCAGAAAGGGATCCCCCACACTACACAAGAGTATATACAGTCCTAGGTGAGCGCTCACACGTTCTACAGCAGGTCACCCTCAGCAGCCAGTCGTGGACGACAAGGTACGGTTTGCGATGCAGCAGGGTGAGTGGTGGCGGAATCGCCGCGCAGATAGGTAGGCACGGGACGGCTCATGAACCAGCCAGGTACTGGGCAGAAGTCGCACGCCCGGGGCACCAGCGGTCACAGTAGTGCGGCCAGTCAGGAGGCTGCCCAGTGGTAGTCCCGGGTAGCCATCTGGAATCTGGGTCGCCTCTTGAACGCTGTCTGTCTGCATGGCCATGCTCCCACCTTCTGGCTTCTTTTCTTTTTTTTCGCCGCCACCATCACGCGCTCTCTTTTTAGCCACCGCGTGCCGCGTTTGGCGCTGTTCTCGTTGTCTTCGTTCGTGTTTCACCACAACGTATACTGTTATATGGCTGCTCTAGAAAGTGAAGCACTTTTCACATAGTCTGTTCGTATTGAGAGTTCAGAGTAGAAGAGTATACTAGCCATAAATAGTGCGTGCACCAGCAATCACACCCTGAAAGTCAAAGTTCATAACAACGCCCTCCTCCACCTCACGTTTCTAGCTCCTTCCTGTTCCTTGGATACGGGGGCAGCACCTTCCTCTCAGCTTAAGTAACAATCGATGGGAGGCCCGGCAGGCGGGGTGATGTTGGGGGCAGCGCGTACCTCTCAGCTTGAGTAACAATCGATGGGAGGCCTGGCAGGCCTGGCAGGCGGGTGATGTTATCGCATCCCCCCTCAGTGCAAAGGCGATAAGCCGGCTCTTCTGATCTCTGCTTTAGTGGCGTTTGTCACTCCCACTCGGGTGCTTTTACCCACGTGTAAAGTACGATGCGCTGGGGGATGTTATTGATTGAGATATTACGCAATGCAAAACATGACGGCCAGTGGCATAGCCAGGGAGGGGCACATTGAAAATGTGCCCCCCCCCCTTTTTTTTAATTTTTTTTTACCATGGCGATGGTGCAAAGTGACTTTTTGCCTGCCCCTCCCCCCTCTCCCTTTCAGATCAGGGTGCAGCTCCCCCCCCCCCCTATTTTTAAAAATTTTTGGCTACACCCCTGGCAACGGCAAGAACCAGTCAAGAATGTCCATGGAATTCCTATTCTTTTAAAAACAGAATGATCTTGCCTTCGAGTTGTCTTGGCCGTAAGCATAAGGTACCCTGCGAGATCTTTTTTTTATTCACTGGTTTTTAGAGGACACGTTAGGGGTTTTTTGGAATATAGGCAGAACGCCTAGCCACATAAAATATTGCTGCTAAAGGAAAAATGAAGTTTGCTAAATTGTGTAGTTTCAGCAGAGAGAGATGAGTGCCGCAGGAAGTTGGCTTTCTGAGACTAGCTGAATCACGTCATATTACGCCCAGCAGTCTAATCAGTTGTGAAGAAAAATAACCTTTTTTATTCTTGAAATAATTTTAGGGAAATACACTTGGGACTGTTTGAGTCTTTAGCATTGTTCGTCACAGCGTTTGTCTTACCATATCTGCTGATAGCCACCTAGCTGTATTTGTATTGTTATATCATGAAGTACAATTTTATTCAGCCAGTATTCTGTTTATTTGCTACGGAAATAATCACTGAACAAGTTTCTCCAGAATACTCGGCAGTGTTGAGACGCGTCGCTCGGCAGAGCTGCGCAAGTGAACAACTCGCGTCCCAAACAACAACTGACTTTTATTATCACCCTTCCTCTCGAAGATAACTTTCTCGTGCGGGCGCATGCGCTCTCTGCACCGCACACAGAAGCACCGCTTTGCGTCGCCACAGCAGCATGATGCCATTATTCTTGCAGCATCAAGTGAAATAGGGAGTGCTTTCAAGATGATTGGCTCCATGAAATTTGCAATAAATCTAAACATTTCAGGCTCTTCACAAGAGCCTCAGAATAATTTTTCGTGTCCTTGAATGTAAATGCAACTTGCTTTTCCTCCAGGATATGGAGTTAGTTGCTCCAGATTGCTCCAAAATGGAAAATTTTGCTGCTCTAGATAGCTCCAACATAGAAAATTTTACTGCTCCAAAGTGCTCTTAATGTAAAATTTTGCTGCTCCGAAATTTGCTCCGAAACAGAAGGCCTCGGTGGCAGCACTGCATTTGCATTAAAGTTACATTTAACTACATCTTCTGTACTTCTCTTGGCATCATTGTCTGTTAGTTCTTATAAATATTCTAAGAAAGAGAAATGAGCCCTTAAATTTACTTCATTCTTTCATTAACAGTGATAGCTGAATTATATGAGCAGTTAATGTAACATGACTAAGTTTGCACAAATAGGTAATTTTAGGTTTGAATTGAATTCAGATAGTATATATCACATGTTATAAAGAAAAACCAGCATTGCAGGCCTCGGGATCGAATCCCGGCTGTGGCAGTCGCATTTTTTTATGGAGGCGAAAATGCTTGGGGTATGTGTGCTTAGATTTAGGTGCACCAGATCGTTGAAATTTCCGGAGCCCTCCACTACGGCGTCTCGCATAATCGTATGATGGCTTGGGACATTTAACCCCAGATATTATTAACATTAAAAAGATGAGCATATTTGTCAGTGACCCAACTAACGTGCACACTATTTTTTTTTTAACTGTCACATGGTGAAAGTCATTCTTTTTGGTTCAAAGGAAGTGAAAGCAACTTTGAATGAATGTTAGCAGGATTTGGCTTTTCGTAAAAAGCTACGGGATAATGTGTAAAATATTCTAGGTGTTAAAATTTACTATAATTAAAGCATATAGGCCAGTATAACGGGCTTATAAAATTAAAAAAGAAATAAGCGATGTGGGGACAATATGTTCATTTATTTTTGAAGTGGGGCTTCCTGGCAGCAGAGATCTCTTTTTGGAAAGGCGTATTCATAGTATAGCACCCCTTTATTGCAGCGAAACCATTTAACAGGGGGTTATATGTGGACTAATTACATCTTTTCATTTATTTCTTTGAAATGTCAATAATTTAATTTGAATCAAAATAAATTTGTATAGATTAATACTTGTTGGAACGTTCCAAGTTCTGAAATATTTGCACAACCTTAAATATGACAAATGATGTACTACATGCTAATCAACATTTGTGTTGTTGTGTGTGTGTGGGAAAATTGCACAAAGTAAAACAAATTCAGCGCCACCAACGTTCAACTTGTCGTGTTAGTTTGTGGGACAGAGTCATGAAATTATCCTCTCAGGCCACCTGCCACGAGAGACATTCACTAAGAACGTCATGCCCCGAAGAAGAGCGATTGTTGTGTCTTATGTGCCTGCGTCACCTCTCACCATTGAAATAGTGCTGCTGTATATGCTACCTTTAAGTAGCAGAGTTGCACGTTTATCTTCTCAACACTGCTAACAATGCATTGTGCAGAAGCTGATGCTCAGGCTACTTTTAAGGAGCCATGATGCAGTTACCCAGCAATTTAGTGAATACCAGGAGTAGAGTGTAATTATGCCCATACAGACACGAAAGACGGGCCTCGAAAAGATACGTCTCCACCCATAAATGCCGCGCACCACTGCTGGCCGCCATTTTGCCGTGGCGTGTGTGACGTCATGTGCTGAAAGGAACGGGTCTTTTGCTGAATTTTCAGCCACTGCAAATGATTAAATTTCAGTGCCAAGCTCGAGAAAGCTAAATTATTGCGACTCGGCGCACAGCTGACCATGTTCGTTGGAATGGAGACGCTGGCACAGTTGGCTCCTCGTTATGCCATGGCTTGCAAGTGTGCCAGTGTTGCCCGACTCACGGGGCACTCACCTGTTCACTAAAATATTCAATTGAAAATGAAGTGCTTGATCATATTTTCTATAATTTTGACAGCCTATTTGTGAATGCTCAAGGGTTAACTCGTAGCACAGATTATCATTGAAAATTGGGTGTCATGGCCCCATTAAGTGCAGAACATTTGGAGGGCTTCGACTTTTGTATGCTGTCGTCGTCACTTGGCATAATGTAGGCGTATAGCAAAGCCAACTAATAGCACATGAAGAGAATGAATGAACAACTTTATATATCCCTTGTTAAAGAGAAGGAGGCAATAGGACAGATGTTAGTGGGCAGGAACTACTTGAAGTAGTCCTCCTCTCAGCCCACACCCAAATGACCTCCTGAAGTCTGTGACAAAATAATTGTCTTAATTAGTCACATATGTCAAGCTTTAGAAACAATGAGGTACAGGAGGAGTAAAATGGGCTAAAAGTCTTGTCTGAGCAAGAGATTGATGGTTTCATCATTTCTTCATTTTTTTGTTCAGTATTTCTAAGGAGGCGCTTGCATAGATTTCTGTTAAAGCAGTGTCATTTATTGCTGAGGTAACCTGTACTTGCAACTATCTGCAGGTATAATTAGAACAGTGTTGGGCGAGTTTTTATTCCATTTGTTGGTAATAAGAAGGGCAAAGCAAAATTGTGGACCGCAGTGAGAGGTTGTTTGGGCCTTTTACATTCACAAGTCTGGTGACGTGTGGCTAGGTAATCGGTGAACTAGCATAAACTGTGAGATTGACTCTCTAAGTACCAACCTGTAATCTTAACCATATGTCTTGGAATTTCCTATTTATGTGTATATTTTCAACAGTACTGCACTTTTGTTGTGATTTGTTTCCTTGGTGTCGCTGTTTCTTGTGTAAGTTTCATTCGTAAAGGGGTAATTACTGAACACAAATCTGTTGTTGCCTTTTGCATTGGTGTACCGGATACTCTCAATAGGCAGCTTGGTCCTGTCTAGCACAAGCTTGTTCCAGGAGTCAATTGAGCATCTCCTTTCTTTCTTTTTGCAGGATCTGAAACCAAGCAATATTGCAGTGAATGAGGACTGTGAATTGAAGGTATGTGTTGTGTACAGTACACAGACGCTTCCTGCAAAAGCGTAAAGGCACCTCATGCCTCATGTGTTCCACTTCATCCTGAACTAGCAGAACTTGTGCAGTTGTTGGCCTCTGCCAAAATGTCCCAAGTTGAGCTGTGTTGTTTCTCTCCATTGTATTATCTTTTTTGACCAGTTCTGCCTAATATGGGCCATGATTGGGTCAGAGAAAGTAGGACTAGTTTAACTATAACTAGGTTCAGTAGACAAAGAGTAACTATTAAAACTAAAACTTTGTCGTCCCATTTTTTGCTATGTTCGCGTGTTGTGAAATTTACCATCACGAACCCAGACCAACTAGCCCAAGCTTCTACACTTGGAAGAAATAGTTTGTAAGAATTCATCATAAAAGAAGGTAAAAGAGCACAATTTAGACTCATTTCGTAAGCTATGCAGGGAGTGGAACAGCGGCGCCATTTGCGCTATTGCACGCCAAACTTGCTTACCTGTGCCATCCTGTGCTGAACCATCCTGCGCAGCCGTTTACTTTGATCCTAAGGGCGTGGTCGCGATCTCAATGCGCGTGTGATCACGGCAGGCATTGGTGCGAATAGCTCGTGCAACCTTCTACGTGCTGCGTTCTCAACGCGAAGAGACTACGAGAAGAGCCTCTCTCCCTGGCACGGCTGCATTCTCTTGTAGAGTTATTGCCTGCCAGCCTTACAATTAGTTGCTATCGCATTCGCACCTTCGCCATTCCGGTGAAACGTTTTTTATAACATGATGGCAGTGCCCGGAAAAGAAATAAAGTATGGCATTTATTGCAATATTGAGGTTATTGCATAATTTAGCTGAGTGTTTGAAAAATGCAGCATTGAACAGGATGTTGCTTCACAAGGGCTTTGAATGAGACTGATCTGCTCTGAATGTTCTTACTGTTCTAAACTTGCTCGAAAAGGCCTTTCTGGCTGCTCCAAATCTGCTCCAAATAGTTTTTTGGGCCGCTCTAAGCCTGCTACAAAAAGCACTTTTGCCTGCTCACAGAACTGCTCCCAAACGCACACACCGTGTTCTACCTCTGGCTATGCTAAAACAAGGGCAGCAGAGGAGCTAGAAAAGAACATGCTGAATGTCACAGCTTCAATGTTATTCAAAGATTGCATTGAGCATGAGAAGACAGCACAAGAGCATTGGCGAAAGTGTGTCACATGAATGCTTTAATCACTTCAGTCACAATCTAGCACCTAGGCATTGTCTCTCGCAGTCGGCTAGCACCACCGACGGATAGCTCATTCATCCGCGGGTTTTCTTTATTGCATAAGCCTCGGAAGAGCTCACTTGTATTAAAGCTATGGCGTTAGAGAGTTCGTTTTGCAGAAATTCCAGTGTTTTTGGTTGTGAGCCAAAAGTATCATCTTGTGCGTGACTGAAAAATTGTGGAAGAGGCAACTAAAATAAATAATAAAAATGCCAAGTCCAAGTGAGGTTTGAACACCGGCCGTTAGGGCGGCAAGCAGCTGTTCCATCACTCAGCCAAGTCACTGCTTGAAAACAAAAGGGAAATAACTTTCTCTGCTTGGAAATGTAGTGAAAGTGATTCATGCTTTATAAGCACATCTGTCCTGTATACATGCTTCACAATACAACATGTAGTGTCACCGTAATGATGCGTGGTACAAGTGCACATTGCCATCAGAACATTTGATTGTCATAATGACTTCATGGTTTAAAGCTGGCCACCCACTACAAAGGGAGTATACAGCACCCATTCCCTTAACATGTATGTAGTTGGTGCATAGCAAGTTTGAAAAGATTTCACGCACATGATTGCCCGTGGTTTAAAGCATGCTACCCATTACACAGAATGCTGCTGTATGCAAAACAACAACTTAGAACTTTATCGATTAGGTGGTAGTAGTTCACGATTTAAACTTCTTGAGTAACATCATACAACCAAAAGTAATGCACAGGTGGTTGAAGTTCGCTCTAGGGACTGGATATCGCTATTGCGTTCAACTCTTGAGTGAAGCTTAAGAATCCTCACATTTTTATGGTCCTTATGTCAGTAGAAACACAAATTTTTTCCAGAAGTGAGAGGACATCTTCTTTGCCTACTTTTCAGTCTCTGCAGTATTTTGCCACTAGAGAATACACACATCAGATGGACAGTTCTTTTAATGTTCTATTAACCAAAAAATAATGCAACGGCGCATTCAACTGGTACGAACTTGCCCTCAGGTTAAAGTGATTTTTCACTGTTTTCAAGTGTGCACATGCTGTCGTCTCTTTCTCTGTGGTTTTAGTACAGTTAATGAAACCTTCATGAAAGGAGGTAGTGTGCAAGAAAACAGAACAAGACAGCGGCTGAAAGGGCTCTACTGCAGAAAAGGAAATACAGTCGAATCTCGTTAATTTGAGCACGCTTAATTCGAACTTCCGGTTAATTTGAACTCACAATAAGGTCCCGTCAAAGCTATGTGTATTCCAATGGGCGAAAATGCCCGGTAATTTGAACGCACAAGCACTTGCGACGGTTAATTCGAGCATTTTTCGAGGTTAATTCGAGTTAATTCGAGGTTAATTCGTGCCACGCTTCTTCCTTTCCCGTCCCTGCCACATAATCCTTCTCGTTTCAATGCCATGGAGCGTTGGTGTCCTCTCAAATGCCCATCTGCTTCTCTTCACGTGGAGACGCTCCTCCTTTTTCGTCACGTGCTGGCCATGCTGGGGCCGCATAGCGGAGTGGCCCCGCTGCGCTACGCAGTCGTTGTTGTGGTCGTCTTTAGAAAGTGTCGGCGCTGGACATTTCCGCCCGCAACCTCTTTTGCCAGGAGAATGCTGAAGCCGAAGTACAAGTGCTTTGCAAGCTGCATGCGAAATTGATTGACTCGCAGCAAAGCAAACGTGTGCAGACTAGCATCACCGATTACTTCAACTAATAACGGATGTCCTGTGATTTTTGATTAAATGTAAGTCTTCTGAAATTTCCCCCTCGTGTGTTAGCCCAATGCACATGCGCCACTGCATGGAGAGCCCTCTCTTTATTTAGCTTTCATTATTTCGAACTTCGTTTAATTCGAACAAATTTTCAGGCCCCTCCGAGTTCTAATTATCAAGATTCGACTGTAGACAAAAAACTGTCCATACAAAGCTTCTATAGCATCATGTGTAAATTCAGCGCATGTGGGGGTCTATGTTGAAGACATTCAAATATTTTATTTCTTCTGTGTGTAAGTCAGTCGAGGACTGACTCATTCTTGCTCTGTAATCAATGTGCAAAGCGTCACCCATTCGACGCCTTTTTTCATTCTAGCGCTTCACTAAAGCTGCATTCATGGAATTTAGGCATGCACTTACACTTTTGTCAACATAAAACAAAAAAGTTACATCGCCGGACCTCAGGTCAACGGCCTCTCATCGTCAATATTCAATGACGCAGTGGCCCATCTGCCCATTTCCTACAGCTCCGTATGACTCTATAACTTTTAAAGTTGTCTAGCGTGACAGATTGTGTTGAACGCCTTCCTTACATTGAGAAATATTGACACTGCAATGTCCAGCTTGTTTATAGCAGTGTTAATGAATTGTGAAAGTGTTGAAATGGCGGTTGCAGTAGATCCAATTGCAATGAAACCATGCTGCTGCGGGCAGATAATGCTATTGTTTAAAAAAATGCATTTAGTTATCACACAATGAGTTTTGCAAATAAGCTTCTCATTGTACTGAGAATAGTTATTGGCTCATAACTACCTGGGTGGTTCCGGTCACCAGATTCGTTCACTGGAATGACGTTGCCAACTTTCAATGCATCTGGGTAACAGTTCTTGCCTACAGCGTAATTGAACGTGTGGGCCCCGCTCAAGATATCGATATCGTTTTTCAGGATCTTAACCTGAATACCTTTGGGATTTGCAGATAACTTTCCTTAGTTGGTTCATCAAGTATTATTTCACAAAAATAAAGTCACATTCACAGATCCTTGAAGCTTGGTTGTGGCAACTGTTAAAGTATACTGTTTGTATATGCTCACACCAATTGTCGAAAAGTGATTAATAAAGTGATAAGCAGTGTGAACAGATATTTGCTGGGTTAATATAGTGTTTACCTTCTAGTCCTACTACATTTCTAACAACTCTCTATATTTGCCTGCCATCACCATTTTGCTGCTTAATTAGGTTGGCGTGGTAAGCCTTCTTTGCTCTCCGAATTAACATAACTGTTTCGGAAAAACTTAAACTGGCTTTTAGAATACTTGTTGGCTTTGTTGTGTTCCAGTTTATTGTAAGAGTAACCTTATTTTTAATAAAAGCAGCATGTTATCATTCAACCAGGGACATATAGCGTGCTCATAGCTGTGATTTGAATTCTACCGAGAATTTTCTATATCTTGAGTGATACAGCCTATAACGTTTTGACATTCTGTGTGAACGTTTTCACTGTATAGGTAGCCAAAGCATGTATAGTGTTCGGGATTTCAACCATGCGTGAATAGTTTACCCTTGTGCACTGTTTATAACTTTTTGGCAAAGGGGAGTCATGCAATCCTGAGGCAAAAACAAATATGTAGGGCAATGATCAGCAGTTTCAGTGTTGTAAACACCTGCCCGCACATCAAGACCAACATTGCATAAGATATCATCAATGGGTGTCAAAGACCTATCGCATACTTAAGTAGATGAACAAACCACATTCCTAAAGGACCCCTGACACCAAATTTGGAAAGTAGAGATGCTTGTGTTGTTTGATAGCCCGGCATGCAGGGCCACCTCTGACCAATTATTAGTGGTGAGCGTTGTCTAAGATATTTTAATCTAGTTTTAAAGTAAGGGTTCGTTCCCCTCTGAGTATTCAAGTACAATGGACATTTTCTGTGGTTTCACGTCGATGGGGGATCTCCTCGTGACGTTGCAGAGGTCAAGACATTTGCGGGGCACGCACAATACCCCGACTGTCCCCCGGCGAGAACTGTTGTCCGTCATCCCTCTCGCTCGGTTGTCCGGCAGCTATCGAGCTGGTTTAGTCTGCTCACGTCAGGAATGCCTTTCTTTTTTCCGAGGAAGACACGCTCTATACATCCACATTGTTGCATATCTCACCGCCCGCGTGTCCCTCTTTTTCAAAACAGCGTGTTTCAGCGTCACCAAAGCTTGAGCGCACGTAGTGTCAGGCGCTGCTCCGCTGTGGGGCGCTAGTTTCTTAATCCCTGCTTCCCGGACATGTCACACCATCAACACTGGTTTGGCCAATCCGATTAGACAAAAGCCATACTGTGTTTCGCCATCTGAGCGGCAGGTAATTAATGAGCAGGTGAACGAAATGATTCAAAACGGAGTCATTCAAGAGTCGGCGAATCCATGGGCAGCCCCAGTAATTCTCGTTAAAAAGTAAGACGGATCCTGGAGATTTCGCGTCGATTATCGTCGATTGAATGCTGTAACAAAAAAAGACGTGTACCCACTTCTACGTATTGATGATGCCATAGACTGTCTACATTCCGCCTGTTACTTTTCCTCTGTAGACTTAAGATCGGGCTACTGGCAAATTCCCATGCATCCTGAAGATAAAGAAAAGACAGCCTTTGTAACCCCTGACGGCCTTTTCGAATTCAACGTGATGCCATTTGGACTGTGGGACGCACCGGCGACGTTCGAGCGATTTATGGACACTGTTCTTCGTGGCTTGAAGTGGAGCATTTGCATGTGCTATCTCGACGACGTCGTCATCTTTGGCTGCACCTTCAGCGAACACAATTCACGTCTGGTTACTGTACTGACTTGCATAAGAAATGCTGGCCTTGTTCTTAACTCAAATAAATGCCACTTCGGAGACCCACAAACCCTTGTTCTCGAACACCTAGTCGATCAGGATGGCATTTGTCCAGATCCCCAGAAGACAGCAGCCGTTGAAACGTTCAGTGCGTCGCGTTCTTTTAAGGAGCTGCTCAGTTTTCTTGGGCTTTGCTTCTATTTTCGCCGCTTTATACCTAAATTTGCCGATGTCTCGTATCCGCTGACATGTTTGCTACAGAAGAATATTCCCTTCAAGGGAACTACGGAGTGTGACTCCTCTTTTCGTCAACTGAAGTTCCTCCTGACGTCGCGGCTTGTTCTATAACACTTCATTCCATCAGCTCCAACAGAACTGCACACGGATGCCAGTGGCATAGGAATTGGTGCCGTCCTAGTTCAATGTTATGGTAACCACGAGCACGTGATCGCATACGCAAGTCGCTCCTTGAGTAGGCCCGAGCTGAATTACACTGTCACAGAACAAGAGTGCCTTGCGGTAGTATTTGCGATTCAGCGGTTTCGGTCTTACCTATATGGACGCCCTTTTACAGTCGTCACCGACCACCACTCATTGTGTTGGCTCGTCAACCTTCGGGACCCTTGCGGCCGCCTAGCGCGTTGGACACTTCGGCTCCAAGAGTATAACTTTATAGTCTCGTACAAAAGTGTTCGACGGCACGCCGACGCAGATTGCCTTTCGCGCATGCCACTGAGCTCTACAGAGTGTGACGCCGATGACCTCGACCACCTCGTAGCTTCTGTGTCACCAAAGTTTCCCGACCTCAGTACTTTCAAAGATGAACAGCGAAAGGACACCAGGCTATCATCGCCCTGCACAGCTCCTACGGCATGCCATTTCTGTGTACGCGATGGACTCCTGTATCTAAGAACTTTTTCAGCACTGGCGCACGTTTCCTCCTGGTAGTGCCGGAAAGCCTTCGGACAGCGATTTTAAGTGCTGTGCACGACGATCCTACGTCCGGAGATTTTAGTTGCTTCGCGGACGCTTTACCGTGCTAAGGAACGCTTTTATTGGCCGGGAATGCGACAGTCAGTCGAGATGTATGTGGCCAGCTGCATGCAGTGTCAACGCCACAAACGCCCATCTACTGCTCCGGCTGGTTTTCTACAGCCCTTGCCACCTCCAAGCACACCTTTCCAACAAGTGGGCATTGACCTCGTGGGCCCTTTTCCAAAGTCGGCTAAGGGCAATCGCTGGATAATTGTATGCGTCGATTAACTCACGCGCTGCTGCGAGACGGCGGCCATACAAACCGCAACTGCCAGCGACGTTTCTGTGTTCCTGCTGCAGCACGTTATCCTCCGACATGGCCCATCTCACCGTGATCACCAGTGATCGTGGACGACAATTTACGGCAGATAAAGTAGAAGAGCTGCTTCGATTGAGTGAGTCCCGCCTTTGTCACTCGTCGCCATACCATCCGCAAACAAATGGGCTCACGGAGCGCACCAACCGCACAATTGTAAACATGATCTCTATGTATGTGGCATCCGACCACAAGAACTGGGATGACGTGCTACCATTTATAGCGTACGCGTTCAACACCGCTAAGCACGAGACAACAGGCTATAGCCCCTTTTTCTTGATGTACGCACGATCGCCATGGCACACACTTGACACAGTTTTGCCATTCTCGGCGCACGAGAACTTCTCAGTCGCTGAAATCCTCTGTCTTGCAGAAAAGGCGCGTCTCATTGCTTGTCTATGCACTTTGGCATCACAGGAAAAATCAAAGGCACGCTACGACGTCCGCCACCGGCCTGTAACTTACCATCCAGGCGACTTAGTGTGGCTCTGGACTCCGGTACGAAGACATGGGTTATGCCAAAAGTTCTTGGCCACATATGACGGACCGTTTGTTGTTCTCAACAAAATCAGTGAAGTCACGTACACAATAGCTTGAGAAGTGGTAGAAGAGCCGCTAAAACCGAAGTAGTCCATGTCGCTCGACTGAAGTTGTACACACCAAGGTGAATCAATTACCTCGCCCGGCGGGCTTCGTCTGCGAGAGGAGGAATGTTGCGCATGCCTGGGAAGAAAACGAAGATGGGTGAACATGCTCGCTGCCCCAAGCTGTAGAAAGGAGGAAGACGACAACGCTGCAGTCGTCAACTTGTTGGTCACTCCGGCGCTTCTCTTCGCGACCAAAATAAACGGCCCCTTCAGCCGTATACGTCCTGGTCCTCCTTGTGCGTAACAATATGTTTAAAAATGTGTGCTGACACGGATGCATACACTGACACACGTTAGGTCCCCTGCAAGAAAAACACGTCTGATAACAATCATAACATATAATGATCTCGTAGTTGTTGAAATTAGAATGTGCTGCTAATGAAGCTGTTTTTTGCACGTTAACTTATTAGCACACAATGAACAAGCATGCTAAAATAATAGACACAGGATAACAACGGGTCCCGGCTTGCGCGCCTTAGGTACGATCAACACTTCCAGTTAACCCAATGCCGTCTTGGCCCAGCAATTTTTAAACCAATATTTACTGCAGCCGGGACCCCTTTCCCACCCTACTGACATCACTTCAACTAAGTTCAACTCCTCCGCCAAATTCAAGCTCTACATGCTCTCTATGCTCCGGACAAAAGGAAAAGTATCTCGCGCTTAACTGTGCCCATTTTGCCTTGTAGTGCCATCATCACCATCGCCATTTTTTCCATCACCGCGCCGCGTCTCTCGCGCAGCTGGCGCGAGCTCGAGCTGCACGAGAATTAGAACGAGCTGACACGCCTGGCGTGGCGGACGCTGGTATCCGACGTGGCTCCGCTTCGGGCGTAGAATAAAGTGGCGAGAGAAGACACGACCACGTTGGCCGCCGTCTCGTCTTCCTCTCTCGCTACATTGGTGACCCGGAGAACACGCCCTTCACCGAGCTACGCGGCCATGCTCCAGTCAGCACAAGCCTGGCAGCCTCAATTCGACCCGCCATTGCCCCCGTTCCGGACCTCTCGCCTAGAGTCGTGGTTCGAAGAGTTTGAGGCGGCCTTGTATCACAACGGCATCTGGATCCAAGAGCTCATGTACGAGGTATTGGAATACCATCTTCCACATGACCTCAAACACCACCTCACATACTTCTCCTGGAGCCCTCGCCCGTACGATCACTTGCGAGATGCTGTGTTCATGTTTTACGGCCTTAAACATGCTCCTCCGCCCAAAAATGACACAACTGCACCTGGCTCATCACCTTCCAGGACGCCTCTCGCCCCAAAGCCAGTCCAGACCATTCCCCTGCCGGCAACTGGCCAGATAGATTCGACACCGGCCGCTGCCCCGTGCACCGTCGCATTCGCTGCAGAGACTTGGTCGGCTGAACTGTCTGTCCCGGACGATTCGGCGACCTCAGCTGGGTCAGCTGACCTTCCTGAAGACTCCCCGCCCGTCCCGGTACCGGTGGAGGCCCGCGACTTTGGGGTTGTCACTGCGTCGCAACGTGTGCTACCAACCGTGGCCCCACCAGACTCCATGACGGCCACCTTGCCACCCGCCTCGGAGCCTGGCACAGGTGACCTTTCACCCGTTATTGACCTCCCGACTTCCTCTCGTCTGGCCACTAGCGACGCGTGTCCCGCGTATGAACTGCCTACACCATCTGTCGAGCCAACTGAACTATCTACGACATCTGACCAGCCAACTGAACTGTCTATGACGTCTGTCAAGTCAACCGACCTAACTACAACCACTGTGGAGCCAACTGAAAGCATGGGAACAAGCACTGCCACCAGTCCACCAGCGTCGAATACCTCGACAGTGACTGAGGCGACAACTGAACCCGTCTTTCCTGCACAGCCTCCCATGACGCCATTTCCCGTGGTCCGCGTATTCGGCACGGCGACGAACGAGCGGACGGCGTGTGTGACTACACCTTCTACGACGGCCTCTACGACACGGGCCCGTTTGACACGCTTTACAGCCCGCACTTTAGTGCACCAGTTGAGCACGTTCTCAGTCACGCGTCGCTTCACAGCGTCACTGAGTACGGCCTCTCTTTCGCCTACAAAAACGCATCACAAGTGGCGCGAGACTTCGAAATTCCAGAGGTGCTTTCCACGATTGAAGACCTCTGGGACCGAGCCATCCGCCATTACGGATTTCTTTCCATCGAGCGCTTACTTCTTCGTCCACTGCGCAACTCTCAGTGTCGCCCACCAGAGACCCACTGGTTCCCGATGGTCACTACACGTTGACAAACTGGACTTGCCAAAGGAACACTTTATGGACTGCCGTTCATGTACATAGCATTTGTCGCCCTCTTTCTTTTTTTCATATGCGTTCAAATCGCGCAAAGCGCTAGGGGGGGAGCCCTGTAGTGCCATCATCACCATCCTCATTTTTTCCATCACCGCGCCGCGTCTCTTGCGCAGCTGGCGCGAGCTCGAGCTGCGCGAGAATTAGAACGAGCTGACACGCCTGGCGTGGCAGACGCTGGTGTCCGACGTGGCTCCGCTTCGAGCGTAGAATAAAGTGGCGAGAGAAGACACGACCACGTTGGCCGCCGCCTCGTCTTCCTCTCTCGCTACAGCCTCTATCATAATGGTATGATACCCACAACTCACGTAATCCAGTACACATAGCCCAGTTCAGGGCTGGATGACCCTTCCTCTGACGCGTTTGTTCTCTCCTAACTTTTTCCTGTCACCCTCGATATTGACATTGTGGGTTTCAAAGTGTCCGCAATGATAAGTGCTCACTTCGAGTGGTCGAACTCCTACTTTGATGTTTCCTGTAAACTGACGAGTTGCACGCACCTGTTTTCCGACTAATCTGCTACATCCATGTGATTCTTACGTTGAGCGTATATGTCCCGGGCAGTTGGAGTGCATGAAAATTAAACGCGAAAAGTTTGCTAAAGAATGAGAGGTGCTGCATTTGAAATTGTATGCTATTCTGCTGACGTTCTGGGGTAGTAAATAAAGACAAAACACTCTGGTAAGTAGGCATAAAAGAAGACTGTGGCCCTCAGACGGGAGTCAGCTATACGTATTAGTAACTACATCAATGGTTGGCCTAATAACGTACAATAAAGGTAAGCAGCAAATTATTTCCGATTTTATTGACTTTATAAAACTTTGTTGATACACAAAAATTCTTTTGATCTTTTTTGTTCCTCTAAGGAGACTCTCCCGCTACATTAAAATCTTGTGGCGTTCTTTTTACCAATCAGTTCCAAACACCTGCACAGCTCTGTGGTGGACCTGCCACCGAAAAACCTGGATGAAATTGCCACTCTAACCAATGCTTTATTATTATTTATTTACTTGTATCTCTTGCTTCCTGGTTTATGTAGAGTGCCAACATTTTACTTGCTTCGTATTTCTGCAAGTGTGGGATGGAAGGGACGAATGAAAATGGCTTGACCATGTGATTCACCCTAGACCTGCGAATGCACCTTGGTGCTAGTATTGTTAGGGTTACAGAGTTTAAATCTTTAGCTACTGTAAAAACTCGTTATTTTGCCAAGTTAAATGTCGAAGTTAATCTGAAATATCGAATTATCGAGGGCACTAAAAATGCGTGTCTAGCATGCCAGCTCACTTTTATTGACTTGATAAATCCACAAATCCTGTTCTCAGTGCTCCCATCTTTGTGCCATATTGAGCCTAACTAGATTTCCTGCACCATCCTAATAAAGCACCATATTGCACCTAAACGTGCAAAAACATTGCCTCTGAGACTCCTTGCACAACCTGATCTTGGAGGTAGGGACGAAAGCATGCAACATCTGAAAACATGTCATAATCATGGCCTGCAGATGTGTGTGAAGTGCTTGACGAAATGGCATTATAAATTGTGCTCGCTGTCATCGAAATATGGTCACTACTTGGTAAACTTTCGAACCTCACAGCCTCTGTGCCTGCTTGCTGTGCTATGCTCTTGGAACATCGTGTGCAGCCATAGAGCAAAGAAAAACTTTAGGATCTTACCTAGCATCCACAAGACAACCTTTAATAACCTATTAATGTGATAGAGTTAGAGAGCCCATTTTGCAGAATTTCGATGGTGGCGTTTGTGTCGGCGATGTTGGTTGTATACTGATAGATGTATTTGAATAGGCGTATACGCGATGCGTGTGTGCACATAGATATATGAATGAACCATCAAATGAATGAAAACTCGAAGAGTTAATCAGATCGCCACATTCGGTTTACTCCCCTGGGCTGACAGCAAAAAGAAAGGGAGGATAAGGAAAGAAAGTAAGCAATTAAAACATCCCCAAAGGGTCCTCAAGCTATAAATCAATGAATAAACTATAAATAATATTCGGTGTTTTATGCTCCACAACCTAGATATAGTTATGAGAGGCGCCGCACTGAAGGGCTCCGGAAATCTCAACCGTATGGTGTTCTCGATTGTGCACTGACATCGCACAGTATACGAGCCTCAACCACTTCGCCTCCATCGAAATGCGACCGCCATGGCTGCGATCGACCCTGTGACGTCTGGGTCAGCAGCCGAGCACTGTAGTTACTATTCCACCTAGGCAGACAGAACGAATGAATGAATGAGTGAATCTAATTACCAAAGCACCCAATAGAACTAGCTGCAGCCCATTAATATTTTTTCCGAATAGTGTCCTCTGATGCTTAACCTTATGTTGCAAAAATTGCCAGAATGACCTGCAGAGAAGTGCTCTTATTGTCCCCAACATTACTTCTGATTTCGGAGCCATTGCGTACACTCTCCAAACCATGCAGCGCGAGAGAACAAACCATACGGGCTATGCCGTGCCGCCCCGGCTATTTGATTAGCTAGCTGGACAATGGTGCTTAATGAAAGAAATTAGATGAGAAATATGGCGACGCCGGCCACAGGCCAAATTTTATAATGCCCTCACGCATGTTGGAGTAAAGATTAAAAGCTGCAGCAAATAGCAATTCCAAGCCGGCGCCGCTGCAAAGAAGACTACAGTTTAATGGCGACAAATGAACGTAAATGTATATTCCAGCCAGCCACCGCCATCTTTCGAAGCATATAAAGCAGAAAGTGTGCTCCCACGAGCCCAATTAGCTTGGTCCTTTTACAAGACCTCGTCAGTCGAAACACAAGAAGGGCGTAGGCGGCAGGAAAGTTGAGGAGAGCGCGAAGAATGAGTGGGCTAAAAACACTCGGCTGCTGGACGGTGAAGGAAAAGGCCAGAACAGCCATTTGCACGCTGCTCTTCGAGATAAATGCAGCGATGTGCGAAGCTATCACGAAAGCATGATGCATTCTGGGTCAGGCATGCCGAACAATGCGACAAGGAATTCGTGGAACTTCCTCCCGATGCAGGACATGCTGCAATCCTGGACAAACATTTAAAATCAATTTATACATACGTATTACTTTGAGTATCCCAAAATGTTCAGCGCAGCTAACAACACCATTCTGTCTACACTGGAACACTCTGACATTCATTATTTGTACTTTGCAGTTGAGCATAAATTGAGGCAGCATAATGTAGACTGCTAACACAATTCTAGTTGCTTATCTTTCAATACACACTCCACGGATGCAAACGATCCAACACAGCGTCACAGTACGTACAACGTTAAAAAATCACGAGCCGAGAGTGAATGGTATACGATCACTAACATGACTCCACATCAAGCCTGAATGCTGTACAACCAATAAGTTTTCTATTAAGCACCTAAGCTGTCATTGAGAACCTTGGAACCACCCACTCACTAAATGTGAAAACGCATGTACATAACGCCCCCCCCCCCCCCCTATCATCGTCGGCAATGAAATGGAAAAGTTTCAATACTGAGAATAAAGAGCCTACAAATCCACTATAGTAGCGTGATTAACATGTTACCAGCCACGAATGAACCTCAAAGAGCTTTGAAGAAACGCCAGATAAAATTGTTGCTTAGCTGCCACGAACCAAATGGCAAACGCCGAAGCTACAACGAAAGAAGCACATCTGCACACGGCTATTCATGATTGGTTGATTGCCGTCTAGCCTTCACGGCGCTGCACCGCATTATCCCTACCAGTCATAAAAGGAGAACACTTTGACCTCTGGGCAATCGGTCCCTAACGATCCTTAGCTCCGCGCGACGATGCTGCAGTCAAGGTGGAGATGGCTGTAAAAGACAGAGAGGCCCTCGTGGGTATACCGGCAACCAAGAAACACCACCGACGAAGAAGTGCGATGGTTTATGCATTGTAGAGAAGCACAGCAAAACAAGAGAGAAATGATCTGTAGACGCCAAGAAAGACTGTCCAGAAACGACACAAGGCTGGTCCATTGAGGAGGCACAGACTGGAATGCGACGAGAGCACCGTAACTCCATCAACAAACATGGCGTCAGCGTCTCTTTCTTTCTCTCTCTCTTATTTTTTTCCACATCCCAGAGCGCCCACCACAGGAATGAAACAAATGTGCCACGACCATTTCGTATAGACCCATTGTTTGTTCACAAAAGCGTGTATACAAGACCACGCGAATGAAGAAAGAGGCACAATCGCTGCCGTCGATGGTGATCAATCATTGCAAGACACGGTCGTTAATCAGTGTTCCAATTCCGAGATAGGAAGGCGCGCTCACACTGTTTGAACCCGTGTGCATCACTTTACACTTTTATAGTTACACAATATAATGTCTTTTTTTCTGTCCTGACGGAACAGTGGGGCTGTCCCCAAGGATAAAAAATGAAGTACTGAAGACGCCATTTTAAGCTTGAGCTACAGGTTATCTTTAATCTATGTCTTTCCACGAATTCAAGAAGGAGGAAAAATAAGCACAAGGATTAGTTTTGAACTGGCTGGCTACCTTGTGCTGGAGAAAGTGGATAAGTAGAATTAAAGATAAATAGAAAAAATGTGTCAAAAAAAAAAGGATGGCACAGCAAAAAAGAAAGGAAAAAAAGGAGTACGACACTGTTTCAAGTCTGTCTCTAATAAAAAATAATTGTTGGGGTTTAACATCAGAGAATCACCATCTGTTTATGAGAGACTCTGCAGTGGAGGGCTCCGGGTATCAATCAGATCTAATCCAGGTTCAATCAGATCTAATCTAATCCACATGCTAAATAGTGGAGTTAGTAAATATAGCAGTTCAGATCGATCCAATTCAATTCAATCCAATACACATCCTAAGCAGCATGGGCCACAGCCATTGTAGTAAACTAGATGATACTCCAGTGGCAGAACTGGCCAGTCTCTAGTGTCCTCATTTTGCACGGATGCCGCGAGATGGCACCACTTCTACGTTTCCTAGCTGCTTTGACTGCGATGTCGGAAAATAACAGGCTCCTTCAAACTTTCATCTGTGGTTACTTTAACTGGTGTGCTTGCTTCGTGGTTCTTCTGAACATCAAACAGCTGACTTGCTCACTGCCTGGCTCGGGGGTTTTATTTTGGGCAGATATTCATATTTTTTCACATTTACTGCATGCACCCAGAACATTCCGAGTGTGTCTGGTAAATATGGTGCGCCTGATTTTTTTTTACCACTCGAGGGTTTGTTTCCAGTGCACCGAGTTTCCCAAGCAGACGTGGCGGTCATAGAATTCGCTTTTAATCATTATGGAAAACCTGGAAAGGTCAGGGATCGAAATATCGAATTCATAGACATCCTGGTTCATATAATTGCTATTGTAATAAAAAATACATAGTCGTAGCAAGCATCTTTAGGCAGGTCGATGTTCATGTCACCAGAAATACTAATCGGACTGTGGAAGGGTACAGTAGGGCCAATAATACTTTCCATTAGAGAGACAAAATAATTAATACATGAGTTCGGGGGGAGCTGTAAACCAAACCTGTAAAAGTGCCATTTTCAAGGTTCACAAATGGGCTTTCAGCGCTTGCACAGCTGTAGGAACAGTCAGGTAGGTATTGGAAGCTCATCTTGTCTCGTATAGAAAGCCCCACACTGCCACCACGCGCTATACTTTCTCTTGGTTGCGATAGTATCGTATAACCAGGTAGTTTTATCTTTTCTCCCTTTCTAAGCCATGTTTTAGATATCGCAATGGTGTTGTAGGAAAGTAAATGTTGAGATATGTAGCTTAAGAGCAAGTCTAGGTTTATTCACCACAGGTTGCAGTGAATCAGAGATAAGAAATCATATCCTTGGTGTGCTGCTTCAAACTGCGTGAAATCCCCAAAAGAATTTGTTATAGCGAGAAATTCGTTTCATGGAGGTTCATTAGAAGCAGGTTTAACTGTATTAACTTAACAGTAGATGTAAGCATCCCCGCAATCGTAACTCAAAGAGTAGCACATTGTTGGCATAGGTGAGTGCTGTAGACGCAGTTGTGCTTCACAGGGTGGCATGTGTCCTATGTGGTAGCCGGGATACAAAAATATTTCATGTAGTCTGTGAGGGCAGTAGCGTTGTTCTGCTGACTGGACACCGGCACTGCTTGCTGCACTGGTCTACAGGACAGATGAAGAATGCAATATAGTCAACATGGGTTTCGCTCAGGATTATCCTGCGACACTCAACTTGCTTCATTCTACAATGACATCAGTTCTAACGCTGACCTAAATATACCCACCGATGCCCTCTTTTTAGACTTTGAAAAAGCATTTGACAAAGTTCCACATCAACGGCTACTCCTCAAGCTTTCTTGCTTAAACATTAATACATCGACGTTCAACTGGATTCGTAGTTTTCTGACTAATCGTCAACAATTTGTGTACGCTAACAACCATTCATCTAACCATCTTCCCGTAATCTCTGGCGTCCCACAGGGCACAGTACTCGGACCCTTACTTTTCTTAATTTATATAAATGACCTCCCAGCTAACATTTCATCAAACATTCGCCTGTTTGCAGATGATTGCGTCGTGTACCGTCCAACAAAAAACCCTACCGATATTGCTATACTTCAAAACGACCTTAACCTTATTGCATCCTGGTGTAACGACTGGCTAATGTCTTTAAACGTAAATAAGACATCGCTAATATCATTTCACCGTAAGCAACATTACCAGCAAGCGACCTACACCATTTCGGGCTCTACAATCTTAACAGCAGAATCCTATAAATACCTCGGCGTAACATTCTCAAGCAACCTCACCTGGTCCACTCACGTTAACAACGTAGCATCCTCTGCTAATCGTGCGCTGGGTTTTCTTCGTAGGAATCTTAAACTTGCTCACTCATCAGTGAAGTTGTTAGCTTACACCACATTTGTTCGTCCTAAATTGGAGTACGCATGCTCGGTTTGGGACCCTCATCAATCTAATCTATCTAACCTTCTCGAATCTGTACAAAATCGCGCAGCCCGGTTCATCTACTCCGCGTACTCTTATCATTCCAGCGTTTCCGAACTTAAAACTCGTGGCCACCTCAACGACCTAGAATCACGTCGTCATATATCTCGGCTCTGTCTTTTTCATAAATTTTATCACGCTCCTTTCCACGTTCCAGCCATCTTGCCTGCTCATCGATTATCCAGCCGTACAAACCATCCCCAAGCCGTTTATCCACCGCCAGCACAAACTACTGCCCACCTTCGCTCCTTTTTTGTTGCAACTGCCCGGGACTGGAACAACTTGCCTGCCTTCGCCATGCACCACTCTGACCCACATGTATTCAAGACCGTGATTGAATCGTTAATATGTTGCTAATTATGCCCATCCCTCATGTAATACCCCGACTGGGGCCTTTGAGGTATAATAAATAAATAAATAAATAAATAAATAAATAAATATGCTTGAATTGGTGGAGGGCCGAGAGGAGTACTACAGTGGACATGAATGTCTCTCTTGCTTTTTTTGTTTTGTGTGTTTTTGCTGTAGTTTTCTTTTTGTACTATATTTGACCATACTAGCTTTTGGTTGCAAAAATATGGGAACCCATCTCAAAGGGAGAGACTAACCACTAGCGTCATGATTATGAGCATCGGCAGTTTTCTTTTATGCTCAAAGGACTACTTATGCAGGAAAAGACAGCACATGATGAAAACTACATGCAAAAAAGTGTACAGCAGGGCATATGTCTAAGATGTATCAATATAGTTATATTCACTGTCATGTTGCAGTCAGAAGCATTATTTTGGGCAGTATTGCTTGTTAGGAAAGGTGCATGGTGCTAGAATCAAAACTCACACTTGCTTCTTGCAAAGCTCTTCAGCATAAACCTTTGTGCAATGCAGATCTTGGACTTTGGCCTGGCACGCCATGCTGAGGTGGAAATGACTGGGTATGTGGCCACGCGCTGGTATCGAGCGCCGGAGATCATGCTCAACTGGATGCACTACAACCAGACAGGTGTGTTACTTGAAAAATGGGCCTTTTTTGTGTCACTGTTAACATTTCTTCTGTAAAATTATCATTGATCAAACTTACTTCCCCAAATACCAAGTCTGAATGCAAGTAAAAATTGGAGAAAACTTGTTTTATTCAGGCAGTGCTTCTCTTCGTTAAGGAAGCATAAGAGCAAAGTTCTTCATGTGCCACTCTAGCCTCAACCATGACAGGTGCCAAGGCCACAGTATCTGGCGAAGTTGATGGGGTAAAAATGGAAGCATGGACTATGTGGCAATGCATTGAGCCACTGCACTTTGTAAACTGCTATTACCACCTCCATGTGAGATAACTCGAAAGATGACACTATGTATGGGCTAGAATTATGTGACAAAATTACAGGATCTGGTTTCATGTCCAAAGACAAAGCTCCTATCTTGTG
This sequence comes from Rhipicephalus annulatus, assembly GCA_013436015.1. Classification (NCBI taxonomy): domain Eukaryota; kingdom Metazoa; phylum Arthropoda; class Arachnida; order Ixodida; family Ixodidae; genus Rhipicephalus; species Rhipicephalus annulatus. The sequence continues at coordinate 101,215 of WOVY01000596.1, forward strand.
CAGCTAGGGAAGCTCCAGCTGCAACGACTACCTTGTAGTTCAGTAAGAGATGTTCAAGCTTTGTGCACATTCTTTGAGAATACAGTGTACTGCCATCTGAATAACTTGTCACTCTGGGTCAGTCACAGAACCAAAGGCGAATCCAGAGAATGTCTCCAATGCAAGACAGTGGAGGTGGAGGCATCGGTTGCTCAGTTTGAAGACTGGGCGTGTTGGTAAAGCATGACTAGTGTGTACAGACGGTTTTATGCAGTGGCACATGGGCATGTCCATGTTTGATCTTGTGACCATAACTGGCCTTCCCCCAGCCAGTTTCCCTAGCCAGTGCATTAGGCCAGCAAAGTGGCCGTGGCCATATCATGCACATTTGAAGCCAACATGGCAGCATCAATGCTGACGGGATCGCTTGATTCTATCCAAACTCGCTCTTGCTACTCCCTCACTGCCTTCACAGCAATAAATGGTGAAATTGGCTGTTGCTTCATATCATTGCATGCTGGTGACAAAGCATCAGGTTGGTGCTGTCTTTATTACTTAGATTAGCTGTGCTTGTTTAGCCATGTCTGTCAAGCCTCATCTCCGAGTACTTCGAAATTAATCTTGAAAACACCACAAAATACCTACGAATATGCTGTCAAAGCTTCAAGACATAAATATAAAGCAAATAAATTCATACCTCGCAAAGTTACAGACCACACAGTGTCAGACGAGGCAGTGACAAGTTCGAGGTAGAAGGAAACTGCATCCACAGGTGCTGATTGTTGACTTTTTTGCCACTGCTATCTTCTCGCTCTTACGTGTGTGCGGGAAAATGCCCTGGGGGTGCCGAGCAGAAGACGTGACGTGAACAGAGACATATTGAGCAGCATTGCAAGAGGCCACAGCATGGAGACGGCCGTGGTAGGGGACTGCCACGGTGCGGTGGTGGCGCTATCTAGTTCTGATTAAACAAACCAGCTGCAGAAAATTGTGTATAGAGCAACTGATCGACAAGGTGCAAGATAGAAACACACAACAAATTGTTTTTTGCGTGTATATCTATTTTATGTCTTGTTCATCAATTACGCTACAAAATCTGCAAGAGGCATTGTCACACTGTTAATAGAGTGCTGCTCCTTTGTGGCTAAGCTCTCAAGGGCTGGGACAGGACCAACCTAAGTATCTGTCTGTGTAAAGGGTGCATTGTTGTATGATTTCGCAAAGTGTCATGGAAATCTAGTGGTGCATAGAAGAATATAGAGGTTTATAACAAAAGACCAGACTTTACACAAATGCCAATTTTGTTCCTTGTGTTTCTATCGTGCTACTTTGGTATGTAAGCATGAATTACAGGGTGATAAGGGCTTTTATAGGAATTTGCCTATTCATGGTGCTCATGCCTGAATGCCGATAAGTGCCTATAAATGCTTTTTTTCAATATCGGCGTTTCCATCAATACTTTAAGCACAAATTTCATTTTCAAGCGTGGTTTGAGACCGTTATGAAGTCGCAGGGCAATATTGACCTTTCCAAACTCTATGAGATTCAACAAAGTCTTTCTGTTCTTCAACCAAGTTCCAAAAAATACCTACTAGCAGCAGTGAAATGGAACGCTGCACAAGTGGTTGGAGGAGGAGAGGTTGAAGAGAGGAGAAGACGCTATTTCCGCAGCCCTAAATGGAAGCGCATTTCAGCGTCTGCATGGGAATTGGGAGAGAGAAGTAAACATATGACAAGGAGGGCCATAAACAAGGATGCAGTGAGTAGCTCCTAGAGACGTTTGTACAGTGCCCCAAAGGCATTGAACGGCTGCCCTGAGAACATGTATGTGGCGGTAGGAAGGGAACAAGACCTCTCTTTTTGTAGCCGTGGGCAGGTGAAGAACGAATGGGAAACCGTCAAAAGCTGTCAGGAGAAAGAAGAATGTAAATTAAATTAAAGACAAAATTTGGACCATCTTCCTGAAGGGAACCCTGATTGCATGCAAAGTAGCAGGGGTGCGCACAGCATTGACTCAGTTGAAACGGGCGTCGACGCGGGTGCTGGGAGAACAGTCTGAAGAGAAACTTGGTGTAGAGTTTGCAGATAAATGAGCCGAAAGAGTGTTCCACTCGGCATGCGGTCGAGGCGGGCGGGTGGTGAAGAGGGTGAAGTGTGTTGAGAGTGGGCGGAGGAGCGGTCAGCTGCCAGCGGGCTGCCTGTGAGGGAGAGAGCAAGGTCAACGTACACTTGTGTGGGAAGCATGCAAGGGGAGCGGGACTTCAATGCACAGCTGCTGTGTGACCTAGTTGGCACCGCTCCAACACCTGCTGCGAGAGGAACATGTTGCGGCACATTCATACGGACGCGCGTACGTACGGCATTACACACGTGAGTCGAACAGCTGCTTCGCATCTAAAAGTGTGACGCGTATACCGCTTTGATTTTGTAATTTACTTCTTAAAGGGCCCCTCATCACACCACATAAAAAATTGTAGATAGGCACTGGAAGTTATTAATAGCGTAGCATGTAAATAATAGCGTAGCATGTAACAGAGGACAAAGGAAGGGAGAAAGAGAAGCGCTGCCCTTTGTCTTTCTGTTGTCGTGTGGTCACGTTTTTAATGTGCTATGTTATTAGTTATGTATCACCAACACGCCCAACTTCATACTTTTGTCAACTAGAAGCTGTGGCCTGCCCAATGAAGAGTGTTATATAATCATGATTTTTCTAATTGAATCATTATGAGCCATAAAACTATGATGTAAGGAGGCAAGCTTGCAACCGTTGCCCTTTGCCCCGTGTAGTCATCGCAAGCCCATTGTCTTCCCTGCTCTTTTCGGTATCAGAGTAGAAAAATCACATGACGGCATACGTGTCAATATTTCATGCGCACGCAAGATCAAGTGTGCATGACGTGCCTGAGCCTGCTTACCCACACACCATCAATGCTGTGTTGTTTGGACGTTTTTGGTAGTGTATATTGCCTTTATCTGAGGGATGGATTCCTCAGTGTGGATACGTTTTGAGAGGCTGGCATGGATCTTGTATCCTTACCACGATACACCACATCTGACCTTTGAAACGTCTGTCAGAGACGATGAACCAAAACATGCCAAGCGAGGTCAGGATGACACAATACGGGAATGGCGAGAAGACGAACGCATGGTAAGTGGAGGCCGGTTAGCGTATTGCATCTCGCTGCGATTTGAAAAGAAAAGATAAATAAAAACGTGCTTATATTTCATTAGTTGGTGTTATTTCTCACCGCTTTTATTAATCTGCTCTACAACAGATTACTACTCTTATCAACATCATCATTAGCCTGACTACATCCGCTGCAGGACGTAGTCAGGCTCTCTCACTAGGCTTATGGAAATGACGTAGTCAGGCTCTCTCACTAGGCTTATGGAAATAGTGAATTTTAGGTTCGAAGCGAATAGTGATTTTGGTATTGTCTGTTTATTAGGCTTGTGAAAATATTTTAGCACCTTGAATATTCAAACATATATAATAGTGTTTTAATTTGCTTCAAGTCAAGTTTAAATTAATAAAAACTTTGGGGTGTTTGAAATAAACGAGGCATCTACAGTCTGTATGTATGACTTCTGTAAAGATGCTTTTATTACAGGAGTGCTGTATGGTGAACATGCCTGTCCAAGAAAAATCTGCCTGCCCCACTTCCTAGTTAAATGAACATAATATCATCACATAGATTCTTCTTTTTTAAGTTGTGACGCTAGCGTTTATGCTCAAGGTATAGTAAACTTCAAAATGTAATATATTTTACTGGTTATGACTTGCGTTCTATCATATAGTCAATTCCTGCTACTATTCAAAGTTGCTCCCGCTTCTCTTGAACAAAAAAGAACAGAATTTGTGCATGCCTTCATTAAATAAAGAAACATTGTGAATGTTAGTTTAGTCATGACAAATATACTCATTAGTATGTGATACATACTAATCGAATTCAATTTGGAATCATTCTAGCCAAATTACTAATCTCTTCAAATTTGCTTCGAACCTGAAATTTATTATTTGCACAAGGCTAGTGAAAAGCATGGCTGCAAATTTGTGTTTGTGTGAATCACAATGAGTGTGCCTAAGTGAACTTTCTGTAGTCATTACTGAGCCAGCTGTGGTGCTCTTGCAGTGGACATTTGGTCGGTGGGGTGCATCATGGCAGAGCTCATCACGGGCAAGACGCTGTTTCCAGGCAACGACCGTATCCTTTGATGCTTGCTATTGGTAAAAGTGGTGAGTAAGTTGCTTCATGCTGCACATCTGAAGCAGGTGCTGTTGATGCGAGCACTTTGTATGTTGTTGATTTTGACCTCCCAAGTTGTGGGCAAAATCTTGGAAGCAGTAGTGACACACTGCGGCAGAATAGTGCTTTCACCACTATTTTCACAAAGCCAGTGTAGTTTTTGTGTTTAGCCCAGTGGGCTTGTAGTTAGAGCATGCAGGACGACAACAGTGGCACCAGTTCCTCTTTTTTTACCCCTAGCTGTGCCAAACTTCAAATTTTCTTCATATTGTACCACAATATGAAAAAATATGAAGAAACCACAAGACCTAATTGGCCTGGAAAATTTGCTAGTTGTGCTCATTTTAGTAAGAACTAGGGGACACATTGGCCATCTACGCTGTGTAGATTGTAGATCATCATCCAATGGAATCCAAGCCTGCATAAAAGGGTAAAAAAGTGTAGCCATATCTTCTGTTTAACTCCCGAAAACATTTTTTCTGTTGGTTTTACTGCTACTCCACATGGACATTATCACGGGCTATTGTGGGAGCCAGAGCACACGATGGATGCTGTCACTTCAGGGGCCCGGCTGCCTTGAATCGTCTTACTCTGAGAGGCGACAAATCGAGTGCTACTTGCAGTTAAAAGGTATTTTAGTCACTTGACCGTGCTGTTTTCTGAGAGTATTTCTCTCTAAAAAGTTTTTTGCAACTTGATGTTGCAAGACTATGTGTCTAAATGTCTGTGCCAGAGCCAGTATCATGGAATCCTAAATTCTCTGCTCAGCTTTGTCTATTTTTGTGGTTTAAGGGTGCCAGTCGGAATAAAAATGACAGAATTCTTCTCAAAGGAAATTCGGTCTCACATGTTTGACTCAGTATCGGCTGGCTCAACGCTTTTCCGTATTCTGCTGAATACGCAGCTTGGCGTACTTTCTGTTTTCCCGGCTCCCTCGAAGTTCACTCAAGTGCAGTGCGGGTGAAAAAGGGCTTTCACAAAGATTATGTACAAATCTGAAGACTTTTTTTTTCTGAACATGCTCACATGTATCTTTTAGATGATGACGATAGGGTGACAATGTAATTAATGAATACAGTTGAACATTGTTATAACTAGCTGTCGCCTAGTGAATTATCAATTGAGGTGATATAAATATCAGTGTTCGTTAGTCGTGGTTCATTTGAGCCATATTTATTTCTTTTGTAATACAACAGAACAAATGTACATACCGTACTTGTTGCGTGAATGCATGTGGAAAAAAAAAAAATGTGCATGCTGACACACTGAGCACCAAGCTTAGATAGCGATTGGTGCAGTCCTAGCCAGCACGCTTATTCATTTAGCTATATGCACTGTCGTGATGCGTGGCAAGATGTTGCAGATGTGAGTGGATACATTTTTTCAGCTTTGTATGCATTAGATGCCAGGAATATGAGGCAGCAGAAAGAACACACGAAAAAGCTGTATCAGGTGGTAATACAGTAAAACCTCGATTTATTTTTTAAGAAACTTGGGGAATAAGCATGGAATCCGTATGATTTTAATTGACTAAACATCAAAGCTGACAAGCCCAAATTGAGGTGCAAGGGCAACACACAGTTGAAGAATAAACGTGGAGGGACTTCTTGCTTTTGAAGTTTCTGGCATCTCGCCGGAAGCGAGAGTTCAGCCTGCTAGTTCCAGTACTGACAAAAAGGAACCTCATGTTCGCGTGTGTTCAAATCGAGACAACCTAAATATTACAAAATTGAATATTGCAGCCCGAATATTGCAGTATCGCAAGGCTCTAAGGTTGAAAGGGAGCTATAAACAGCAGCTTGCAAGCTGAGAAGCTACTTGGAGTGACATGCGACACGCAGAACTGCTGGAGCAGACGAGACAGCCCTCTTGTGCAAAGCGTCATTCTGCGTAGTGCTGTAAAAGGCCTGCAGGCAAAGACCACATACTTCTTCAAATAAATGTGCACGCAGCCCTGTTTTGTCTAGTGAACATTGATTTGTTGCAACTTCACCTTCTCGTTTTCAAGTCTATTTATCTTTAAATGTCATAAGGTGATGTGCAAGGATTTGCTGGTTTATAGTGAGCTTGAAGCCTGGAATAAACAGTTCTTTTATCTAGGATTGCTGTGTGAGCCATTGGCAATTTGTTAGAGGCGATTTTTACTGTACTGCAACAATATACTGTTGGATATACTGAATTAGTTTATGGGCCCTATGCAGCTTTTTTGTGGTAAGGTCTCATTGTAAAGGCCCAATTAGTTATCTGTGGCATTACCTAATGACATCTAAATGCAAAAAGCTGCAACAGAGATCTGTCTGGCTGGGTAAAAGAATTGTGTATGTTGAACTGGCACAAGCATTGCCCATGTGTAGAATATTTTACATGATCAGGCATTGTTGTGTCTCATAACAATTTATGTCAGAGTGGAAGGGCAGGGCTTGTCCAAAACATCAGTACTGAATGTCATGAGTATGTGAATGATTGGAAAAGAGGAAATAGATGAGAATAAATAAAAAGGTATCAACGAAGGTATATGGAATAAAGAAGATTGAACACTGCAGAAGGTGGAAAAGAACACATTAAAGAAGAGGTTAAAGAAGGGGCACGAGAGGTGACATGGCCAGTAGGGAGAAGAGGAAAAAGAAGGCCGTTTGGAACGGGAAGAGGTGTGGACGTGCGGTGGTCGCGGCAAGGCGTTTACTGCAAGTTCGTCAGCAGAGCTTCTGGTAAAGTGCTCCAGTCCTCGCAGCAACGCACTGTGAGTTGGAGGAGGAGGGCGATCAGCTCAGCCCAGCGAGACATTGCTTCAGGAGTGGCGTAGAGGTTCGGCGGCTAAGCTCCGTGAGCCGGGCTCCTGAGGACGAGCGAGACGTGTATTTGACGCAACGGTTGCCGGATACTACGAGAACCGGACCAGTGTCCTAAAGATGCATCAGACGGTCTTGCTCCAGTGACGCTTCGTGCAACAGAGGCATGACGGGACTTTGACCGGAAATAGGAGCCGCTACGCTAGGGTCAGCAAGCGGTATTGAAACTAAATATTTTTTTGTATCTTTTTGGGGGCATAGGGTGTGCTAGGGACCTTTGCTTATATTGTTGGATTTTCACCACTTGTTGTGTACATAGCTTAAATTTTTGTCGCACAAAGAATTTTTTATCATCCAAAGTGTTTTTGTTTTGTTTACCATCTAAAGACCATGACACTGAAGGCAGCTGGTGCAGAAACCTAGTCGTACACAGTCGTGCTGTGCACGTGTTAATTACCCCTCTCAGTCGCTCGAGTAATGGCAGCTACGATGAGTTCTTGGCCGGGTCAGCAGGCAAAACTTTATGGCCACACCAGCCGCAGAGCTAGAAGATCGTGTACAGGGATGGTCGGCTCTGTTTATAAAACAAAGGGTGAGGCTTATTCCTTTGATCGATTCCCGAGGATGAAAAAGTTGCGGGTGAAGGGAGGTTCGTTCGCACTGAGTGTCTGCGATTGCGCCAGTGTTAAGCAAAGGTCCCAATACTCTGTGCAGCGCTTGAGACAACTATATCTTTGGTCTTTTTCATGTTGCCCAAAGGAAAGGTGCAGGTGATGCAAAAGTTTAGTTTTCGCCAGGCTCCTCATAAGGATCACAAATCAGAAGCCCTTCATGAGACAGGTGTTTTTAGTTGTACCTACAGTATGCGGACCACTGAAACACCATTTTTTTTTTATTAAGCATATCCATGGCATTAAAGGAGCACTGTGACGTTTCGGGAATATTATTTCAATAATTGATTCATGTTTCCAACAATGTGTTTTGGCTACGCACAGTTTTTTACAGCTGACAGAAATTTGAGGCACTCTCCCAACGTGAAATCAACTCGCAGTGATCCAACAATGCCTAAAGGAGGGCTCAGTCTCAAAACATAGTTGATCTCAGTGCATGCTTCTTTGTCATTGTGTATAAGCCATACTTGAAGCGCAGTGCCAGACATGGTCATAGTAGCAATGAAATTGCTCGTGAACAAAGGAGCTACCCATGTGCGTCTTCAGTCACGTTGTACGATCCTGAGATGCACTTGCTTGAACCACCAATGTATCTTAAAAGAATCTTGACCCATGCTTGTTCAGAGCATGATACCTAGGTGTTATGGTTAGAATTTGTTGCTGGGCTAGTTGGTAACTCATCATAATGAAGATAGTTATTGCATCTGAGAAAATTCTCTCAAAAAGTACTCAAAATCACACATAAATCTGTCCGCTCAAGAACACCCTAATACACACAGGGCTTACCACCAACTGATTGATTGTGCATGACCGGTCACCATATGTGCCTACAAATTGGTGCGCATAAGCAATGATTCACCGCGCGATTTAATCAAGAGGAGGGGTGAGTTCACTCGCTTACAGTGGAATATTGGAAAATGGCTGGTATTCGTGTGGATGGGACGAAGGTAGGTGAGGCAACACAAGCGCTAACTCTGAACTGGTGATTTATTAAAATATACAGATCATTTAAACATTCACGATGAATGTAAAATACATAAAGTAGCTTGCAAGTGAACACAGCAATGCAAATAGAAAAAAATTCAAGCTCGAAAAACTACACGGCTGTGACAAAACAGCAAGTCAGATGAACATGCTATCGATTACGTTACTTTTTTTTTTCGTCAAAAAATAAAAAACGACATTCGGCTGATGAATGACTCTCTCGCTTTATAATGTCAAAGGCTTCCATGAGTTCTGTTGTCATTGTGTGTGAAGAGCACCGCTGTATCTTCATTCGGTCCGTTTGCACGCTGTTTTTTTTCCCAGAGTGTATCATCACCTAGGCCGACTTTCAGTCTTACTAAGGATTCAAAGACAATAAGCCTGAAAGAGGATGCATCATGGATCTTCAGGGTTCAGATGCTACAAGATGTTGAGAAGAGACTGCAAAAGGGTCTAAAATATGCAGGTTTACACACGTGAGGGGGGGGGAGGCAAACAGGGTTTATGAGCGAAGGTCAGCCAAGACCGGGATTTATGTGTGCTAGATGCTATGACAGGGTGTCTATCAACCTGGAAAATCTGCAAAAATTGGGGAATTTGGACCCGTCTAAAGAAATCATGAAAAATTCAAGGAATTTTTAAAAAACCTGGCCAGGTCATGGAAACTGACAGCAATTGTGTGCGGCCGTCACAAAAATAAGCATTACTATTCATCAAAGCTTAAAAAGTTGCATTGCTCTTCCAACTGCACCTGCAGATAGCTGCTAGAAGAGGTGTGAAAAAAAAAAAAAACAGTGCATAATTGTTGCTTTGTAGTGTGAACGGGAAAGGATACTCCGACCCATAGAACGCAGTTTACTGACGTTTAGGCTCCCAATATGGGAAAGAGCTCTGCTCACAATAAAAGCCATAAGAAAGGCACAGCGTATAATTACGCCTAAATACGTGACGTAAGCAGCAAGAGTACATAGAAGCGTCTAATCGCTCCTGTTCAGCATATATACTGTCGTCCGTATCTGGATTCGAGGTGCAGGCTAGATGCAAGCTTCTTTTAAGTGTGGAGCATTTTCACTCCTACTCGCAAATCCGGTGTTGGTGTTGGTGTCTACACCCCTACTGCGCATGCTTACGTTTTACGTCTTGTGTCGCATGCTCGCGCCTCGTGCCAACTGTCGCTCCTCCCTTCTCGCAAGGCCGACGCAGGCAGCGCCTGCTTGTAAAAACTGGCTGCTTGCGCTGCACATCCGTTCACTGGCCACACTGGATCAGGCATTCACAATTTAGACAAGGGCGTCTTTACTTGGCTTTCGCTTGACTTGACGTTTTAACACGAGTAGATGCGATGGAAGCAACAGTACCTTCAACCAGCAGTGGGGCGCAACTCAACATCAGTGTCCCACCAGTTGTTGAAGGCAACGTTTCTCCTTCATTCAATAAATACGAATAATAAAGATAAAATAACAATTAAGCATTTCCACACCATAGCCAATTATGCAACATTAACGCAATACCCCCACCACTTTGTGATGCATTTACTCGAGCCTCCCCCCCTTGTTGGAAGATGAGGGTTTTTTCTTTGTCCTGAGCCTGCGCATTTGACCAGTCAACTTAGTGGTCTGTGGGTTCCGCATGTTCAGCGATGGCAGTCGAAGCTACGCAATTTTTTGTGGCACCATATTTGTGTTGTTTAACTCTTTTCTTGATATCACCAGTTTCACTGATGTTCTGGTTGTCACAATTGTGGCAGCCTATCGCATAAACAAGATTAAGAAAATCTCTCGGCGACTTGTTTATTCACATTGATTAAACCATTCCCTAGCTTCCACATTGGTACATGCAGTATTTTGATGTGTGTATCTTCTGCAAATCATACTGCCTATCTGACTTTTGAATCACAACATTTCTCACGTCTGTAACTTTATGCATGTTTGTCTAGGCCACGATTTCGGCTTGGCTTGAAGACCATCTGGTTTGTCTAGACTAGAACTGCCATCAGCTTGCCGGGCTACTCATGCCTTTTAATAATAATAATAATAATAATAATAATAATAATAATAATAATAATAATAATAATAATAATAATAATAATACAGTCAAACACCGCTACAGCAAAACTGAAAGGTCGCGGAAAAAATTTCCCTAAAGCGGGAAATTTCGTTGTACTGAAATTAAAAAAAAATATAGCCGATCTGAACTAGCAAAACAAAGGAACATTTGTTCTCAAAATTCAAAAAGTGTCTGCTGCTTTTTATTCTATTCCAGCAGCGTCACAGCGCGATTCTCACCCATGCGTAGCGAGGCCTCGGTGAAAAGCCCGCTGAAACAATGACTACAACCGCTTTCGTCAACGAACCAAACAGTTGCATTAACACGTCAACACCAGCAGCTGTCCGCCGTCAAAACGCCGAGATGGCAGCAGGGTATTGTGGAGCGGTGATTTCTGCCTTATTTTATCCCATTCTTATCATCTATCACTCGCGGCTTTGTTGATAATGCGGACGAACAGCCGCTCTGATTAGTTACCACACGGGCCAAGCGTGAACAAAATGATAAGCATTGGAATCGGAAAAGGCATCGTTCCACAGATGCACCCAGCAGCTGCGCGAAGGAAACCATGAAATAAGCAACTGAGCTTCAGCTTCGGATTGTCTGCGGCTATACAGTAAACCCAATTTTTAACATTTTGATGCATTTTTGGAAACTGAAAATACGTCGACGAAGTCCAAAACACACGTTGACACCACCAGAAACTACCGCTGTTAAGCAAGCACGGGCCCCGTCATTGCTCGATAGCGATGGCAATGAGGCTCTCTTCCTTTTGGCAAAGCAAAGCAGTCTTGTTGCCATCACTATCGAGCAATGGCGACGCCAATGCTTGCTTGAAGAAGTTCGGGGCGCCAAGTTAGTTGTTAAACAGCTAGAGCCGAGCACGAAGGGGAGCTAGTAAGAGTCTACTAGCGAAATTGAGCACATGTGTGTGCGGGCTAGGCGGCAGCTTCTAACAGTTGTTGAGGTAGGAGAGTTAGCGGAGGCGGCTGGATAGCGGGATTAGGGTTGAGCTTAGGGCTGTCGGGCGCTTGGTCCAATGGTCGGGCGGGCGATGGCTAAGGAGGCTAGGAAAATCACGGGCGAGAGTGAGCTGGTGCAGTGCGAAGAATGCTAGCGCTGGTGCTACTTGGACGAGACAGAATTCTCGAGTTTGGCCGACGCGTAGAAAGGGAGCTTCGCGTGCAGGCTGTGCGAGGCACTGAAGGCGGCCGTGCAGCGCATGGAGGCTAGCATCGAGGGGCTTTAGGGGGAGCTCAGGGCGGAACGGGAGCAGAGGATAGAACTCAAAAAATAGCTTGGAGCGTCGCGTGAGCGGGAGGAGGCTACCGCCAGCCTATTAGAGCAAATGTAGGGTGGCCTTCGAAAAGAACGGGAAGGGCGGATTGAGCTCGAGCAGCGAGTAAAGGAGCTAATGGGGCTTTGCCCCGGCCCCCGAGCGGTGTGAGACGGAAGGTGTGGGTAGCGGAGAAGGCAACAGGTGGGAAGGAACAGGCGAGAAAGGAGGTCAGAGGGCCGCAGTTTCCAGCCACAACACTGAGGCTCCGAGAACATACAGCTCGGTGGCGCGGCAGTCTTCGAGCAGGGCAGACGCACAGGACAGACGGCAGAGAAAGAAACAGGTGAAGCAAACAGAGGCGCCATCACAAACAGGAAGACAGAGTGTGTAGAAGGGTCCTGGTGGCGGGGCACTCTAACGTGGCCAGGGTTAGGGATGGCGTCTTCAAGACAGTGAATGAAGATGGGAGAGTGGGGGTGGAGGCCCAGTAAGGGAAGAGCATGGCAGATGCACTGGCCAAAGCTCAGGAGGTTGTAGAGAACAGCATGGAGGGCGAAAATCTCGTCATTATTCATGCTGGGCTCAATGATGTGTTGAAGGGCTTAGATCAGAACCTTCAAAGACAGTTAAAGGATGGGATGCGTAAGCTCCGAGAAGCCTCTGGGAGTGTGCATGTGACTATATGCACAGTCCCAGAGGTCTGAGGGCAGTCTCGTGGGATTGAAAGGAGGGTAGTGGAGGCCAATTGTGTGATCAAGGGTATTAGCCGGTAACTCACATACGGTGTAATGAAAGTTAACCAAAACGTGTACGAGCCCGGCGCTCGCCCCTTCGCACAGGATGGCATTCACTATAGTGGTGCGATGGGCAGGAGGGTCAATAATAGGATGGGTCACGTAGCCGCAGCTTTTTAGGGGCACCTAGAGCCCTGAGGCCAACAGTGTAGCCAAAGACGGTTCTGAAGGAGCACAAATATTCAAGCCACACGGAGTCCATGGGAGAAGAAATCGACGTAAGCACAAGGGCCGAGTTAAGTCAGATGTAGGCTATATTAACATGCAGGGTGACAGGAATAGGTTAAAGTGGAAAGAGATAGAAGAGCGGTTGAGGCAGGGGGAGCTGATGGTATATGGGGTTGTGGAGACACATCTTCGGGACATGGAGCAACCACCTTGCAATCCGGACTACGTATGGGAATATTGCATTAGAACAGAAGGCAGCAAAAAGGGAGTGGAATTGGTGCATTCATACATAAGAGCATTGGTTGGCAAAGAGTCAAGCAGGGAGTGAGTGAGTAAAAACTTTATTGAACATGTCCGGCGTCATTGAGCGGGGTGGGGCTACAAGCACCCCGGCCTAGGTGACGGCCTCGAGTCCTTGGACCCGGGCGGCATCCTGGGCTTGCCGGACGGCCCACAGTTGATCAGCAAGGTCGTGGCTGAGCAGAGCCGCCTCCCATCGCGCCTCGCGGTTCGAGACTGCCATGTCTGCCGGGTTCGTAGGGGACTGCTGCGCGTTACCGGTACACTTCCACAGCATGTGCTGCAGCGTCGCTCTGGCTCCGCACGCCTTACACGCGTCGGACGTATAAATGCCTGGGTAGCAGAGGCGAAGGATCACCGGATTCGGGTACGTGTGTGTCTGTAGTTGTCTCCAGGCAACCTGCTGTTTCTTGTTTAGTTTGGCGTGGGGTGGTGGATATTTGCATCTGTTCAGTCTGTAGTGTTGCGTGATGTCTCTGAAAGTGGTCATGCGATCCCCCCACGTCCATTCCCGCATCGCTGTCGAAGTGTGCGAGACATCGGGACTGTCGGCAGTCGTCGCAGCTCGGCGTGTAAGTCCTCGAGCCGCGGCGTGGGCAGTCGCATTGCCCGCAAGCGGAGGGTCCGTGTGGGCGGGGGTCCATACGAGGAAACTGTCGTTTTTGCGGCAGATGTTGCGTTCGTGAATTTGGAGAATGCGGGCCGCTTCGCGGGAGATCCGGCCGCTGGCGTAGTTGCGTATCGCCGCCTGCGAGTCGCCTATTATCACCTCGGCGTCCGTGGTGGCTATCGCGAGGGCTATGGCAGCTTCTTCGGCCGCCTCCGTGTCTTCCGTGCCTATCGTCGCACTCGTGACGCAAGTTCCTACATGATCCGTGATCGCGACCGCGAAGCCGCGGTGGCAGTCGTAACGGGCCGCGTCTACGTAAACTGTGTCTTTGCTATTGCCGAATTTCTTTTCAAGGTCTTGGGCGCGCCTGTTGCGCCGACCGATGTGATGTGTCGGGTGCATGTTTTTAGGCAACGGCATAACGACGATGCGCTCGCGAATACGTCTGGGTATCCCGACCTTTTCGCCGCGCTGCGTATGGTAGTTGATACCCAGTGTCTCGAGGATGTGTCGACCAGTTCTGGTCTTCGCCAGACGTTCGTACTGGGCGATGTTGTGTGCTTCGATTATCTCATCTAGAGTATTGTGCAACCCCAGCTCTAGAAATTTATCCGTGCTGGTATTGGCCGGTAATCCGATTGCGCGTTTGTACGCCTTGCGGATGAGACAATCTAGTTTGGTGCGTTCAGTCGCCTGCCACTTGAGGTAGGAGGCGACGTACGTTATATGGTTCATAGCGAAAGCATGTACCAGGCGAATGGTGTTGCTTTCCTTCATTCCGCTATGCCGATTTGTTATTCGTTTCAGCAACCGGATTGTTTCATTGACCGCGCCCTCTAGTCTGCGAACGGTTTCGCCGTTGTGGCCGTTGGCGGACAGCCGCAAGCCCAGTACCCTAATGGTGTTAACTTGTGGGATGACAGCGCCGTCTGATGTGCGTACATTAATTTCTCTATATGCGCACTCGAATGCGGAATCGGCGTTCTTGGGTTTACGGCCCCTGCGCGATGGTCTATAGAGCAGGAGCTCCGATTTAGCTGCGGAACATTCGAGGCCAGTGTCGCGAAGGTAGTCCTGCACCACGTCGACGGCTTCCTGCAGCGTTTGCTCTACGTGGCCGTCATTTCCCTCGGCAACCCAGAGGGTGATATCATCGGCGTACAAGCTATGGTGGAGGCCTTCTATCTCAGCGAGTTTCCGTGGTAATCCGACAAGCACGAGGTTAAAGAGCATGGGCGAGATTACGGAGCCCTGCGGCGTGCCCGTACAACCCATGTATATGTCCTGCGATTCTAGTTCGCCGATCGCTAATCGGGCCCGGCGGCCCGTAAGAAAATCCCGTACGTAGTGGTACGTTCTCTCGCCAAGTCCCAACGCTCGTATACTTTCAAGTATCGCAGCATGGCTAACGTTGTCGAACGCCTTTTTGAGGTCGAGCCCGAGTATCGCTTTGGTGGATCGTGTGGGATTGTCTACGATATCGTGCTTGAGTTGAAGCATAACGTCCTGTGTGGAAAGGTTACGACGGAACCCCAGCATCGTGTGTGGGAGCATGTTTCGGTCCTCGAGGTAGTTGGTAAGGCGAGCGAGAACCACATGTTCCATGACCTTACCAACGCAGGACGTCAGGGATATCGGTCGAAGGTTGTCAATCTGTACTCGTTTGCCCGGTTTGGGGATCATAATTATGCGCGCCGTTTTCCACGAGTTCGGTATAGCGCCCGAATTCCAGCACTCGTTCATGTAAGCCGTCAGTTGTTCTATCGACTCATCGTCCAAGTTACGTAGCGCTTTGTTGGTTATCCCGTCCGGGCCTGGCGCCGACTTTGTGTTGAGCCTGTGCAGCACCGCCCTCACCTCTGCAACGCTGAAGTCCTCGTCTAGCTCCGCGTTACCCTCACCCTCCCAGGCGTATGCCGAGTGCGCGAGGGGGCTACGTGACTGAAAGTAACGGCTTCGCACGTCATCTAGAAAGTCTGCGTGGGTGCCTTTGTAGTCGTGCAGCAACTTGTTAAGCTTATGTGCGTGCGATGTTTTCGTCTCCTCTGGATCCAAGAGGTGCCGGAGGAGATGCCACGTCTTGGCCCGTCCCAGCTGGTTCTCCATCCCATTGCAGATCTCTTCCCATTGAGTTTTGCATACCTGTAACGCGTGCTCTTCCATGTCCCTGCTTAGCCGTGCTATGCGTCTGCGCAGCGTTCGATTGTGGCGTTGACGCTTCCACCTGTCTTGCAGGCTGCGCTTGGCTTCCCACATGTGTAGGAGTTTGCTGTCTACCACTTCGAGCTGGGCTTCTGGCGGAACCTCCCGCGTCGCCGTTTCTAAATCCCCCTTGAGCGTCGCAGTCCAGCTATCTATATCCTCAATAGCCGCATTGCCACGATTCTGCTCTTTCCGGACTTTGCGAAACGCGTCCCAATCCACCAGCCGGTGGTTCTTGCCCTTGGTACCTTCCCGATGAACGCGGTGGTGAGGTTCAGCGTCGACCTGGATCTCGATCACTGAGTGATCGCTACCCAGGTCCTCCTGTGTATTGTGCCATCGCGCGCTAGCAACGTTCTTGGTAAATGTGAGGTCGGGTGAGGTGTCTGCACATACGCTGTTACCCCTGCGCGTGGGCGCGGAAGGGTCTGTGATGAGCTCGAGGCCCTCATTCTGCGCATCGTCCCAAAGGCGCTTACCTTTTGGCGTTTCGTAGCCGTACCCCCACGCCGCGTGGGGCGCGTTGAAGTCGCCCGCGATGAGCAAGGGCCCGTCGGCAGCTGCCTCGCGCGCCTCTCGCAGTAACGTGCTAAAGCGGTGTCTGGCTTTGGGTCTGCTATACACGTTCAGCACAAACAGGCTGGGGCCGCGCCCTTTCGTCGGAATGAGCTCTATGAATACATGCGGTATGCTAACGTTCATAAGTTCGCGTTGCGCCACGGTGAGGTTGCGTCGCACTAGCGTTGCAGCGGCCGGTGGGGGCTCCCGCGGTCACAGCTTCGTCTATAGATTTGTACCCCGCCAGCTTGACCGGGTCATTGGTTTCCTGCAATAGTATTACGTCCGGTCGTTGCCGGCTACGTAAGAATTGTTGGAGAAGCGCCCGTTTCCTCCTGTACCCCCTGCAGTTCCACTGCCAGATAGTGAACGTGTTTCGTGTGTTATGCTGTTGTGGGCGTTGGGTTTGTGTGGTTTCGTGTCGAGCCATGGTGACTGTACGTGTTATGGTTTGCCGTCCGGCTGATCTTGCGCCTCTTCGTCGGGTAACGGCCTAAAGTACGGTTTCCCAGTCGTTCGTACTGGGCGACCCACTGCGGCCGGAAGTCGCATTTCCATATTGTCTATGCGCGTTTGCAGCGTCGCGACCATTTTGTGAGCTGAGATATTGCAATGCTCAACTGTTCGGTTTGTGCGGTTTGCTGAGCGATTGCGTTGTTAAGTTGCGCGGTTTGCTGCGCGTGTTGGGTCATCATCGCGTCTACCTTGTCGTCGAGTCTATCGACTCGTTCGCGGAGTTTCTCCTCGCGTTTCTGCGATTTGACGTCGAATTGTTCCGGGTCAAGTGCCTTACGTTTGGTGGGTGCGGGGTGCGCGTCTCGAGCCTCCATGACTTCCTCCACTCTCTCGGCTGTACTAGCAGCCGCGTCGGCTGCGACGGGTTTAATTGGAGGAGGAGGAGGAAAGAGAGCTGTCGGGGCCTCCCCCTTCAACGTGGCAATTTCGTTTCTTAACCTTGAATTTTCCTGCTTTAGTTCTTGGATTAATGATTCGAATTGATCCAATCGTTTCTGCACTAGACTTTCTGGGTCGCTGTTGCGTTTGTAAGCAGAGCTGCCGCGTCTGTCTACATCTGGGTTTCTATCAATGGCAGTCTCGGTTCGCGTTAGCGGTGCGCTGGGCGCGCGTCCGGAGGCGACGTCCACCCACCTCAATTTATGGGGGTCAACCTCTCCTCCGCCTTTGGCTGCCGCTGTGTGGTTGGCTCGGGCCGTCGACGTGCTGCGAGGCTTCGCTGAACGGGGTCGGGAGACGCTGTGAGAGCGGGCTCGAGAACGAGTACGGGAGCGAGTGCGGCTCCGCGCGCGGGTCTCCCTCGAGGCCGATCGACTGTTGCCGCGACGTCGTCTCGGTGCGTGGCGTCGTCCGTAGCCCTCCTCCCCGTCGTTGACGGTGCTGCTCCTGCTGTAAGCAGCCTCAGCCTCCTCGCGCATTCTGCGTTCCCACTGTCGGCGCTTGACTAGGTAGGGCGTCTTGTACTTAGCTTTGCACTTGCGGTCTCCGGTGAGGTGACCCTTTCCGCACAGTTGGCACACCGGCTCGCACCGATGATCGTCGGGCGGATTACCGCATCCGCACCCACGGCACTTCTTGTCGTTCGGGTTGGGGCACACGTCGGCCCTGTGTCCCAGACGACCACACTCGTAGCACATATCGATATGTTTCTTGTAAAGAGTGCACCTTATCACCATCCCGCCGTAGTTCACGTAACGAGGCACGTAGTAGCCGTCGAAAAGGATTATCACGTTGGTCGTGTTTCCCATGCGCTTGGCATGCAGGACGTTCGGGTTGCGGTGGTTAACCAGACTTCTCAGGACGTCCGCCGGCTTTTCGTCTAGCGATATGCCCCTGATGAGGCCTTTGGACGTGTTCTCCGGAGCCGCTCTGTATGCACTCGCTTCGAACTCACGGTCGCCAATTCGCAGCTTGCAAATGCCTCCATATCGTCTAGCACGATCTTCTGACGGCGTGCTTACCACAATAACGTTTTGTCGCTCATTGAGACAGACGCTGTCTTCCTCGGCTACCTCGCGCCCCACCCCTGCAGCGTTGCGTATGCAGCAGTGGACGCGGTCCTTCTGGTAGTGGGATACGTTGAAGCCGTCCCGGGGTCGCACGATGATCTTGTAGTCATCCGTTGGCAGGTTGGGCATTCGGCTCGTCATGGTGATTTTCCGCACGTACTGCGTCGCTTTCTGTATAAACGCCGCCTTCTCAGTAGACGCTGGCGTTGCTTGCTGGTTCTTCGCCGGGTCGGCGTCTCCACCCGCCTTCTTGGTGTTTCGTTTGATCTCGCACCATCCCTGCTCTTTTCCGAACTCTGTCGGCGATATCTCCTCCCCTTCGACTTGCACGAATTCCATTTCGGGCGCCGGTGCAGCGGATGGGGCACCCGCTTGCTCCGACGACTTGTCAGGCCTACCGTGCCTTGTCTACTGGCTTGACTGTCGTGCCAGCGTGGCGGTACGGGCAATCTTCGAAAAGTGACAGAAACACGGGCTCACCTGCACAAATGGTATCGGGAGAGACCGCAGGACTTTCGCAGTCACTTGGGAATACTCTGAACTGAATGGCTGGAAAGAAATCGCCGAAAACCATAGAAAATCTGCGGAGCCGATGCGACGCGCGTCCGCACACCGTGGCCCCCTAGCGGCCAATCCCTCAAGCAGGGATGCATGAAACATTTATGGCTAAGAGGGAAAGTAGCTGGGCAGATGACACTCCTTGCTTTGGTGTACTTGCAGACGGGAGCAAAGGCCAGAGAGGAAAACCAGGCAATGGTCGAGTGTATATTAAAGGACAATGCGGAATTAGGAGGAGAGTGCGAGATAATTATACTAGTTGGTATGAATGCGCACATAGAAGATATAGATAGGTATACTGACTCAACAGGCAAAATGATCATGAATATGTGTGAAAGGCATGATTTGATCATTTGTAGCAGTACTGAGAAGTGTGAAGGGCAAATAACATGGGAGGTGGGAAGGCTGCAGTCAACGATAGATTACGCACTGATGTCACATAGGATGTATGATAAGCTGAGGGGAATGCACATAGATGAAGGTGGCTCCAGAAGTCTGGGTATTGATCACAAACGTATCAGGCTAAGTTTTGGAAGAGCAGCGAAAGTGGGAAGGAGAAAAGATGAGCAACTACAGGAAAATTTTCATTCAGAAAGGCAAATAGAAAATGCTACTAAACAAACTGAGAAAGTAATCACTGAGGATAATAAAACAGTGTGGAATACACAAATCTAATTAGACTGTTCTGGCTAGAGATTGCTAAGGCACGTGACAAGTCACGCCGGAAAAGAAGACACAAGACCAAGAGTTGGTTGGATGAGGAAGTTAAGAGAGCCATATCAAAACGTCAGGAAGCCTCTAGGGAACACAGACATGCTAAGTAGTGGGTTGAACCGACAGATGAGGTTGAAGGAAAATGGGATATCTTTCTAAGCTCTAGAAGGGAAGCATCCCTCTTGATCAATGAAAAGATTAGAACAAAGGGTGCTCAGTGGCTGGAAAGAGTACATAAAAAGGACAGAAAGACAGCTACGAAATTTTGGAACCATCTAAACTCCCTAAGAAATGAAACAAGCCTAGAGCAGAGGTTTATAACTACAGTTCAAGGTGCTAGGCTAGAAGAGAACGAAGCTATTGAATATAAGAACAAGGGCGACAGAAAAATTTCAACAAAGAAGTGCCTTATGCAAAACAATAGACAAGGATGGCTCAAGTGGTGCAATGGCTCCATTTTCACAACGAGAGTGGGAAAGGGCTGAAAAGAGGGTTCCAAGTAGTACATTAACAGGCACCGATGGCATTCTAATTATGCTGATAAAGATATTGGGTCCGAAGTCTAAACAGACTTTGAGAGAGGCAGTCAGCAGAACAATAATCGATGGTGAAGTCCCCCGAGGGTTGGAAACTTAGCAGGATGAGCATGATCTATAAAGGAAAGGGGGACAAAGCTGACATAAACAACTACTGTCCTATAACAGTGACATCAGTGGTCTACAGGCTGGGGATGGAGATTATAAAGGAAACACTACAGGTATAAACAGAGGATGAGGGGGTGCTGGGGGAACTGCAGAGTGGGTTTCGGAAACACAGGAGGTTGGAAGGCAATCTGTTCTCACTGATGCAGTGCATCGAAATAGCAAAAAGGAACTCAGGTCCCTTTAGCTAGCATTTCTAGATATCAAGGGAGTTTACGATAGCGTGGTTTAAGAGGACTTGTGGGGAATACTTGACCCACTAGGTGTGGAAGATGGAGTCACTAATCTTTTAACGGAAATCTATAAAAGTAACAAGGTAGTTATAAAGTGGAAAAAACAGGTATCCAAGCCCACAGAGGTGAAACGGGGGCTTAGGCAGGGGTGTCCTCTGTGAGCCTTGTTATTCATGACGTACCTACAAGGATTAGAGGCCAAATTAGAGGGAAGTAGACTTGGCTTCACCCTCTCTTTCGTCAAACAAGGAAAACTCATTGATCAGGCACTACCATCATTAATGTACGCAGATGATATAGTGCTAATGGCTGACAACAAGGAAGATTTGCAGAGATTGATGGACATCTGCTGTATTGAGGGAGATAGGTTAGATTTCAGATTCAGTAAGGGAAAATCAGCAGTCATAATTTTTAATGATAATGAAGGTTGTGAGCTTAGGATACAGGAAGTCACACTAGAGATAACAGATAAATATAAATATCTGGGCATATGGATAAGCGATGGGACCGAGTACCTAAGGGAATACGAAATATACGTGACGACTAAAGGTGGCAGGAATGAAGCGGGGATGAAAAATAGGGCACTGGGGAATTACAGTAGGTATGATGTTGTGAGAGGAATATGGAAAGGGGTCATGGTTCCTGGTCTGACGTTCAGCAATGTGGTCTTGTGCATGAGATCAGAAGTTCAAGCAAGATTAGAAATTAAGCAACAAGGAATAGGTAGGCTTGCTTTAGGAGCTCACCGGAATACACCAAATCAGGGAGTACAAGGTCATATTGGATGGACATCATTTGAGGGCAGGGAAGCTAGCAGCAAGATAAAATTTTAGAAGCGATTGAGAGAAATGGGGGAGGAGCGTTGGCCTAGGAAGGTTTTCAGCTACTTGTACATAAAGAATGTCGATACAAAATGGAGGAAGCGAACCAGGAAATTGACTGGTAAATACTTGGAAAACAGCAGGTGGCCAAAACAAAAAGAACTATCGGTTAAGAAGAAAGTGAAGAAAACGGAGACTGACATGTGGAGAATTGGCATGATTAACAAGTCCGCACCAGAGATCTATTGAACTTTTAAGCAGGAAATATCCAAGGAAAGGATCTATAACAATACCCAAGGTAGTTCTCTACTGTGTGAGGCCAGGACGGGAGTATTCCGAACCAAGACATATCGGGCCGAATACGAAGGGGTAGACAGGGTATGCAGTGCATGTGAAGAGGAGGAGGAAATTGCCGAACACTTGATAATGTTCTGTAAAGGGCTTCACCTTATAGTTCAGGTCGATGGTACAGAGTTTTTCAAAGCACTGGGGTTTAGTGACAGGGAGGGCAAAATAGACTTTAAGCGGGGTAGAATTAACTAGAAGAAGGTTATCTGACTGGTGGCTAAAGTCAAGGCACGAGGGAAAATTAAACCCTTCACTGCAAAGTACCAGTCCTCTACTTTACTATTTAAAGGAGAGAAAAAGAGAAATCTAGTTGTTAGTTCACTAAATATTACGGCTAGACGGCGTTAGCCGCCGCCTGATCTAAGGGTTAGTTCACTAAATATTACGGCTAGGTGGCGTTAGCCGCCGCCCGATCTAAGGGTTAGTTCACTAAATATTACGGCTAGGTGGCGTTAGCCGCCACCCGATCTAAAGGGTACAGCCACATCCATCCTTCCATCCATGCATTCATGCATCCACGGAGGAAGGAAAAGTTGCTGAACAATGGTAGGGTGTACTAGAAGTTTTGAGTGGTGTAGCCGCGCCTCGCCGCCTGATCCCTTCCGCGTTGCCCGCAGCGGCGGCGCTGCAGTCGAATAGTACTGAAAGAGCCGAGCGTTGTGTGCCGGAACTGCTATGCGCTTCGGCTCCTGTGTCGCGCTTTCTTGATGCAGATTTCTTCGTACCTGCCCATCATTCATGTCTAGCACATGATGCCATAGCACTTGAAGAATGACATGCCAATCTACTGAATTTGAGCTCTATAAAGCCTTTCTGAGAGATCGAAAATAATTCAAAAAGGTATGTATTCTACTGATTTCTTCTCTCTTAACTCTTTCTTCGTTGGTTAGGCGTCTAGAATATTCAGAATAACAGAGCCGATTTATTGGAATTTAACTGTAGTCAGAAAGCTGTGATATTAAAAAAAACAAATACTGGGTCACACGCACGCAGAATCAGAAAGCTATAAGTAAAGAGGGGAGAGGCAGGGAATCTGAACCCTCTACACCACAAAATGTTTTTGTAATTCAACTTTTCAGGGTATACTAAAATATTTACACGCATTCACAGCGACCACGAAGTGCCAAAGTTAGGCGTTCTGCTGCACACACCACCCCCTAAAAAAAAAAAAAGAAATCTGCCTCGGGTAGCCCTGCGTCAATAGTTTACAGTTGGCGAAGCTGTATATAGCGTGTCTCTACTAATGCGCACTGTAGGTTTCACCTTTTCAACAGTATGAGGTCTCAAAATCTCAAAACTAGTTCAATTTTAACGTAGTAACGTAGTCGGACGAGAAATGCACCGCCAAAAATAGTAGCTGTGCCCCTCAGCACAGCTACTATATATATACTATACTGTATATACTATACTATAATTATATATCTATATATATATATATATATATATATATATATATATATATGTGACGCTACAAAATGGAGACGCGTCGTGGTCCAGATGCCATGCGTTTATTCTAATGCACGCGCACTTCCTGTTCGTCGGCTTCTCCTAGAATCACCTTGTGAATGCGTCACACTTCCCCCTCCCCTCGAGAAAGTCTCAGTTCAGAAGGTTCAAAATAAAGCCGCTGTTTGCTAACATGCACAATGTCAGAGTTTCTACGTAAGGGTAGCACGGAGCGGTTGATCTCATAGTTCACTGTTGAGACCTTGCGTAGAATCTTGTATGGTCCTTCTATGACAGAACTCAGTTTGCCGTTGTTGGGATGCCATGGTGTCTCGTAAAGGACAAAGTCACCGACTTGGAACTCAATCGGTAGAAATTTTCCATCATAAATGACTTTGTTCTTATTATGGTAGGCGATAGAATTCGTAGCTGCAGTTTTTCGCGCTTCTTCGACGGTTTCTTCTCGTTGTTCCAGTACAGTAGGATAAGATGGAATTCCATACATCAGGAAGGAAGGTGCGTAGCCGGTCACTTCGTGGGGTGTTCTGTTGTATTCGTCAATTACCTCCGGAAGCAGCATAGTCCAATACTTCTGTGGTTCGTCATTGATCTTACATTTAAGCCTCATTACGATAGTCTGGTTTGTCCGCTCGTTCATGCCGTTGCATTGTGGATGATGAGATGAGGTGAATAGTTGGTGTATACGATTATGTTTTAAAAACTGCTTGAATTTTCCTGCGGTAAATCCTGTTCCACGGTCTGAAAGGAGCTTCCGTGGTTTTCCAGAATCGAAAATTGTTTTTTAAGCATGAAATGTTGGCGTCGCTGTTCTCACTTTTATGAGCAAACGCCCATACGTAGCGAGTTGCATGATCAATAACCAAGTGTATAAACCTTTTTGACGAGCCATATCCAGAAAATCCTCCTATGGTGTCTATTGCAAAGAGGTCGAAGGGCTTTTCAGCTGGAGGCAGTGATACAAGCGTCCCAAACTTTTTTGCTTTCGTCTTCTTGCATCTCTGGCATGTATCACAATGCCGAATGTAAGTGGAAACATCGGTTACCATATGCGGCCAATAATATTGCGAAGACAGGAGTGGATAGCGTCTTCTTCACTCCGACATGCCCAAAATGTTGATGTGCATTCTTCAGAATGGTTGGGCCGTAAATCGGGGGGCACGTATATTTTCCGTAGTCCTTTTCTTTTAACGATGATGATGTTATTTTCCAATGAGTGCGTTCCTTTTGGACGCTCATTGTTGCATCGCTGAAGGTCGTCGTGTGGTAGGAGATTAACTATTGGGGCTCTGGAGAGCGCATCTGCTTCGACATTACTTGAGCCCTTTTGATGTTTGATGTTCACATCATACATTGTCAGTTTCAAAGACCACCGGAAGAGACGACCTTGAGGATTTTTAACATTCTTCAGCCACTGGAGTGCAGAGTGATCTGTTACAACAGTGAAGGACTTTCCATGAAGGTAGCAATGCCATTTATCAATGGCATCTACAATGGCAAGACATTCCCTTTCTGTAATAGCATAGTTCATCTCGTGCTTAAGTAGTTTGCGGGAATAGTAAGCAACAGGATGTTCTTTGCCTTTGTCATCAGGTCGTTTTCAGCACTGCACCGATGCCTTCGCCAGATGCGTCACAGTACACAGTACATTGTCTCGAAGGGTCGTATATGCGAAGCAACCGGTTCTTCAGTTATCCGCTCCTTCAGTTCACAAAAGGCTTGCTCGCATGTTTCTGTCCACACCCACTTGCTGCCTTTGTGGAGTAGTTTTGTGAGCGGAAGAAGCGATATCGCTGAAGTGGGGGATGTACTGACGGTAGGTGTTTACAGTGCCCAGAAAACGCTGGAGATCTTTTTTCTCGTTTTGGTGTAGAAAATTTGAGTATGGCAGCCACATTACTTTGCTTAGGTGTCACTCTTCCTTGTGAAATTTTGTGGCCCAGGTATTCAATGCTGCAGCGTGCAAATTGGCACTTTTTTCGTTTGAGTTTTACGTTCTCGGTTTTTAGAGCTTTCAATAGCGCCTCAAGGTGTCGTATATGATCATTAAATGTCTCTGAGTATACGACCACATCGTCAAAGTAATTAATAACATTGGTGAGCTGATGTTTCGCTATTATTAATTTCATGGCTCTTTCAAATGTAGCTGGAGCGTTATTCAACCCAAACGGCATTACCAACCTCTCAAATGACCATCAGGCGTGACAAATGCAGTTTTCTGAACATCGTCAGGATGCATTTGCACATGCCAGTATCCCGACGTTACGTCTAACGTTGTGAAAAACTTCGCCTTTCCTAAGTGGTCAAGAATATCATCTATACGTGGAATTGGTTGAAAGTCGGGTACCGTTATGGCATTGAGTTTTCCGGTAGTCAATACATAGACGAGTGCATCCTTCACCTTTCTTTTCTGCTAAAATGACAGGTGCGGCGTAAGGCGATAATGAAGGCCTCTCACAACACTTTGCTTGAGGAGAGCGTTAACTTGTTTGTTGATCTCCACTTTGTCTGCCTGTGAACATCGGTATGGTGCTCGACGAATAGGGACAGCATTGGTAAGTGCGATCCTATGTTTCTCAGTTGTGATGCACCCAATATCTGTCTGAGATTTCAAAAATATCTCGTCATACTTGCTTAAAAGAGAGTCGAGCGCCACAGACTCATGCTCTGATAAGTTTTTCTGAAGTCAGGATTTGCATCAGCGGGGCTTGAATGGTTTTCTTTTCATTGTGGAAATGATGTGGCACTCTTTCAGGTCAGCCAAGGAACCAAGTCGCTTTTTATCGTCGTAGTAGTCCTTGATGGTCTGCCCTCCTTTCAGTCGGTAGTGAATGAAGAGACGGAAGGCATCTCCGTCAGTCGAAGCAAAGCGGGCTTGCATGTCACGCTTGATATCGCCCCAAGTTGTCTCGCCGTTGCCGAAAATCTCTGTCAGGTACCACTTGAATGCTTCCCCTTCAATGTATTCGTTGAAGTGACTGACCCGATCGCGGTGAGTCCATGATGCCTCGGCTGTCTTCATGTCGAAAAGAAGAAGCCACTTGTCGATGGGGACGTCTTCTGGTGTTCCCTTAAACTTCTGTACGTTGAGCGGAGGCTTTGGCTTAGCCATGGCACGTTGATGAGGTCGATCCTGTCGACTTGTGTGACGCTACAAAATGGAGACGCGTCGTGGTCCAGATGCCATGCGTTATTCTAATGCACGCGCACTTCCTCTTCGTCGGCTTCTCCTAGAATCACCTTGTGAATGCGTCACATACATACATACATATATATATATATATATATATATATATATATATATATATATATATATATATATATATATAGGCGAGAAATAAATCCAATGGTTCCGGTAGGAAATGCAGTCGAAAAAAGAAGACGACAAACGTACGAAACGCAGCTTTTACTAACGTTTCGGCAGGTGGGCCTGCCTTCGTCGGAGTAAATGATGAGAGGCCGCGCAGGGCCTATTTGGGCGGCTGGCTCCAGTATCACGAGCATGCGTCATTTTTCGATTTTCATGCTAAGTTGCAGATCAAGAATACAAGTGAATCGATAGATGTGATTGTATGAAATACACGTGACAATTCACAATAGTCATATGGCATATTTACATACATGGTAAATTGTGTGCATCGAAGCAGGTTTATAAGACAGCACTAAAAAATAAAATAAAATAAAATTGGATGAATAGAAAACACGCGCTGCGCAGATTCATACAGGGTACCAAAGGACACATAATTCCTGCATGAGAACACAAATCTCTAAGGATAATCTATGAAATGAGCAAAATAAGAAATGAATAAACAGAAAATTGAAAAGGCAAAGTTGATAAAAAATATATAATAACTCATACAAGAATTTTCAAAGGTATGCATGACATAGACAGGAGACAATGTGTACGCAATAATACGAAAATAGCTGAACAAGCACGGCAGACATCCACCAGTCATTGTTAAGTGTATTAACGAACTAAGGCAACATGCTAGTAAGTGTTCCCGGGCTTTCGTTCATTCCGTTTGAGAGAGTTTGGAATTTATGAATAAGGAATGACTCTCTAATTTCGCGATCATGGTGTGTCTTGAAACCTGATTCAATTATTGTGGCTTGGATGTTACTGAAGGAATGACCTGTGTCGGTGACATGTCTTGAAATTGGTAAGTGAGGAAGGGCATGTACATGAGCTCTATGATTGTTGAATCGGTACCTAAAAGCAGTTTCAGTCTGACCGAGATACTGTAGATGACAAATTGAGCACTCCAGCAGATAAATGGCGTTCTGTGTGTCACAATCGAAATTGCCTCTGATATTTATTTTGAAATCAGTCGCTGTGCTGTGACACAGGTTGTCGTAGTCATGTGAGCGCACACTTTGCAGCGAGGTTTTTTACAAGGATGGCAACCAACCAGTTGAGTGTTGTCATCACATTTGGTTTTAGACGAAGTTAACAAATCGCGTAGATTTTTGCCTCGTCTGTATACAACTCGTGGTGGTTGTGGAAAGGCTCTTGTAAGGCGTTCACTCTGCTGAAGGATGTTGTGGTGTTTTTCGGAGAATACTTGTGACATTAGGCGCCGATGCATTGTGTGTTAAAACTAGGTTTACTTCTGAATGACTATTAAGATTTTTCTTGGTTTTGCAGAGCGCTGTGCGTTCTAATGCGTCGGCCCGCCTCACCGCATCATCGATTAACATAGCTGGATATTTCTGTTTAAGTAGAGCACTGCCGTAGTTCTGTACAGTTGGCGTTAAAGTCGGACTGTTCGGAGCAACATTCGCTTAAAGCGTAACGCCTGGCTATATGGTATGCTCAATTTGCAATCCCTCTTGTGGCTACTTTCAAAATGTAAGTACCGGTGCCTGTCAGTGGGCTTGCGGTACAGTTTTGTGGTCAATTGCGTACCATGGATACATACTGTAACATCGAGGAAGTCAATGG
>WOVY01000599.1:0-417613 GCA_013436015.1 Rhipicephalus annulatus
GTAACAGAACAAAATCGGGTTCGTGCAAGTCGCAACTTATTCTTATTGTGCAATGGTCGCAGTGTTGTGCTCTAAAAAGACACCAACGTCAATGTCGCTGCATGCTTGTGTGTTTCTTCAACGCCGCTCTCGCCTTAACAGGCCCCAACGAACACAAGTGTGGTAAGAGTGCAACCGTACGCATTATTTCTGCTCAGCAAATGAGTCCGAATCCAAATACCACCTCTATGGAACCCCGATAGCGCAAATTTCAACTACAACGTCCCCCTGCGCTTGAAAACCCCACTTCTACAAGCTATGGGACTTATCTGGAGAATCGGCGTTTATACTACAAAGCGTGACACGGCACACCCTTGCGATGCCATCAGTGTGGCTAATGGAGCGGTGGTGTCGGTGCTGCCTCGGTGTAGGGCCTCCCCGGCACAGCGTCTGCGAAGCAAGCTGACAAGCATTCGGAAGTGACGTTCTGTACACGAGCTCTGAAGAGCGTGACTCCTGGGTCCAGACGGACCGGGGCTTGGTTCAAAAGCGCGCTTGTTCTAAAAATACGCTGGGGTGCAATAGAATCCTTCTGCGCCGTTCCGCAGATTGCGAATGTTATGCGAGCTTAGGGTGCATGCTTTGCGAGCAGTAGATGCACGGGCACTCGCTCGCGTGCGTGGGATTCGTTCGAACGGGTGCATGCTTGGCACCTGTCGGTCAGTACGCATTATGTGGCTTGGTCGACACGAAACGCGTTCACATGATTACACCGGTAGCCTTGGATTTGTGCCCAATGCACCACGCCACGTGATTAAAATACCGTGCTACAGGTACTGGGAGAAAAGAAGTTAGGGAGAACACACGTTACGAAGTCGACACGACACGTTATTGCGCGTGTAGCGCCAAATTTGTAACGTGTGTTATTCCTAACTCCTTTCATCTCAGTAACTGTAGCGTGGTGTTTTAATCACGCGAAATCAACTAGCCCAACGCCTCACTTGGCTAATCACGTCGTACATTTGGCAACCGCAAAATTGAAAGCGAAACATGTAGAAAAAAAAAGAAAAAAGAAAGACACTGTTCTCGCGAGATAGTTGTTTTGATGACCGCAAGAAAAAAAAAAGGTCTGCTTCTACGTCCCTGTATTCATTTCAAAAAATAATGATGGAAGAAAAAAAAACTGCTCGCTGAGTCAGCCAGCGTATTCTAAGAAAAAGAAAGAAAGTATCCCGACAGCTTTCAACAACACGAAAGACATGCATAGCATCGATGAAGGTAAACAGAGAATTTGCCTATGCGAACAAGTGTGATATTCCCATACGTGTTGATTACGACACATAAACAAGAGCAACACGCTTAGGTTCCCAAGCACTGATAATCAACAGTGTAATTACCATATAATTAAGAACTCAAAACACGAACCCGCGAATGAATAGCCTGAATTCAAGGATAACCTCCACAACGTTGCCAGTTTATCACTGTCCGAGTAGGCAAGTATTGAGGGTGAACGACCTGCCTAAAATGTGAGCATTACCAAAAGATATACTAAAGATGCCTTTGACGAAAGTAGCGGCCGTTGATTATTCTCGGGGTGTGAGAAAATCTCAGTGGAATTTAGTGTGCGTGGCCATTTGCCTGGAAATATTTCTAGTGACCTGATGTATCTCACCTTGTTAGCGTGCTGGGACACAGTTTTTTTTAGTTGTCGCAAGAAGCTATTGTTCATTCTCTCATATGTCATGAAGCCATTTGCTAATAACTTAACTCTTACTTGAGTGAACTTCATGGAACTCGTAAAAATAGTTCACTTTGCTAAAATCTCGCTAAACTAAATATTCACTAGAAAACAAAACAGCACTGGGCACCAGCCGATGTTTCGGTTCCTGTTATTTCCCGTTAATAAAATAATTCTGTTATTTTCATTTGGAGAGGCGTCCTTACAGTGCAAGGATATACGAAACTGTCCAGAGAGCACGCTCCTGTGAACTGCCTCTGGTGCAGCGTACTGCTGAGACAATAAGTCTCGCCACTTTTTAGTCTGTCCGACAGACTTGGCTAGAGACACAGGATTTGAACCTGCCTCAGCCATTACAACTTCTTCGTTGCACTCTTGTTCTTTAAGTTGCGAATGAACACTGGAAGTAATTTCCATATCTGAGAGTTCCAAGAAAGTACTAAAGCGCACGAGACCCATTTTCGTCTGTCGCAAGGCCGCCCTGCCTCGGCGAGGTGCTGCATGAAAAGCCTGTTTGATTGATATGTGGGGTTTAACGTCCCAAAACCACGATCTGATTATGAGAGACGCTGTAGTGGAGGGCTCCGGAAATTTCGACCACCTGGGGTTCTTTAACGTGCACCCAAATCTGAGCACACGGGCCTACAACATTTCCGCCTCCATCGGAAATGCAGCCGCCGCAGCCGGGATTCGAACCCGCGCCCTGCGGGGAAAAGCATGTTTCACCGCCATAAATGAATGGGTCATTTGGGGGCGGCTCGCGTCGGCTAGGTAAGTGGTGCAGAGCGCAAAACTTCGATGAATTGACCTAAAGAGTAACCCTGCGCTCACATATCAAGTTCGTTCAACTGCAATATTCATTATTCAGAAATTCGTTCATTTGAAAGATTATTGCGCACAATGCATTAAAAAACTGCCAGGGCTTATCTGAAAGTCGATTAGTCTTAAATATTCGTTAAACCGATTGTCGTTTAAGTCAAAGTTCAATGTATACGTTATCTGTAGCACGTATGAAATGCAGATTATATATATATATATATATATATATATATATATATATATATATATATATAGATAGATAGATAGATAGATAGATAGATAGATAAATAGATAGATAGATAGAGCACGTATGGCTGCGGAATTTCTTACACGCATGTCGAGATACCCATGGGTTCAGGATAATTTACTGTTGCGTAAAATATCCTGCCACCCCAACGTTGACTGACGGTCGTCAACATTAGTCGTCTGTTTGGGTGAAATGTGTTTTCTATAAAAATATAACAACCAAAACATTTAACCTTTGATGACCTCAGAATATCGAATTCCGGACCAATATTCAAAGCGTGAATTTATTTCTAAACGTTATTCTTCAATGAGTGCAAGTAGTCAATCACCTTCCTGCTTCCCCCCTCTTCCCGCTCAAAGAAGAAAATGAAGTGAAGATTTCTTGTCGCCCAGTAAGAGGGGTGAAGGAAAAGATAGGCGTTAAACTTTGTTCTGCTTAGCACAGATTAAAAAAAAATGCGGCCAAGTGAAGATGGAAACATCACCAATTTCTCTGCTGATTACCGAGCGAAGCAAAGTCTAAACTTTCTGCACCCAGTCGAAATGAATGAGTCGAAGTTATTCCACCTTCACAATTGCGCTCGTCACTGAACAAGTGAAACAAGGGATATCATCCCACCCTTAATGGGAAGTGCCGCTGCTCGAGAGTTAGGAACACTCTTCCCGAAACCCATCAGCGTGTTAACTACAGCGGCGCAGGGTAATAAGAAAAGAAAAATCAACAGGACTACATGCGCAGAAAGGAAAGAAAACGGCGGGAAGCAAGAACAAAACCGTTGCACGAGGTGCTGAGCGGCAACTCTTGTCTGCGCTGATCAACCGCGCTCTATTCTTCGCCGCAGACTCTGCCTAATTGGGGACACCTGTTCACACCTCGGCGGAGAGCACCGATCTACTGCTGTCAGTTCGTGGTAGCTTATTAAAAACGAAACCGGCCCACCATCCTCGACTTCTACACTCCACTTGCTACTTTTTTTTTGTCTCGCGCCGCGGTCGGCGCACTGGAGGCAAAACAAAGGGAGCGTAGGGCGAAGGAAGCCCGATGAAACTTTATTAGCTTGTCCGCCGTTGTGTTGCTCTTTACTCGCCCACCCCTCTCGCCAGGCGCCGGTGTTCGTGCGTACGTGCGGGGCACGCGGGCTGGCTTTTATCTTTAGTCATTGTTGATGGCTCTCTGTTCGCTTTTATATCGGTCTGCAACAACTGCGTCGCGCATCGCTTCGCTCTCGCCGCTGAGCCCTCGTCCGGGGCCGAAGAAAGTGGGAAGGGTGCCTCCATTTGCAAAGGTGCTGATGCGGCCCTTTGCGCCTCTTTCTCGGGTTCAACTCACGTTCGCCAGGGGGAGACCTGAGCCTTCTCCCGTCCTTCCACGAAGGAGGTCTCTTCCCATGCACACACTCGGAACTCTCACTCTTTCTTTGCGTGTTTCTCTTTTCCTTTGTTTTTCATCCTTTCTTTCCCGCGCACTCGAATGCCGCGGCCGTCGCACAGTGCCTTGCCGTTGGTGCGCGCCCCAGTGGCACTGCCTACGAATACATTGTACGCGCGGACAGATGCCCCACTTGAATCGGCACTCGCTAACGAAGGAAGCATCAAGTTGGTGCTGAACATGAGAAAAAGAAAAAAAAGAACGCTCTGTCATTTCGTTTTTCTTTCCACGTGGCGCGAAACATTCCTGTTTCCCCGGTGTACTACGCCTGTAAAACAGGCAGCACAAACATATTTTAACGTGACACGAGACAGTTTAGTTTAACTGCAGCATTGATGATATATCTGTGTACGTTGTATCTGGTCACAGTGTGACACACACACACACACACACACACACACACACACACAGACACACGCGCACACACACACACACACACACACACACACACACGTCAACCATAGATAGATAGATAGATAGATAGATAGATAGATAGATAGATAGATAGATAGATAGATAGATAGATCATATTCATTTAGCGAAAACTGCTTAGGAACCACAGAGAAAAGCAAGCCCTGGCATGGCATAGGAAAGCCCATTAGTGAATAGATACACACCTGTATAGGCCAGTAGATAACGTGCGAGCCCCATCGCGGTGGTCTAGTGGCTAAGGCACTCGGCTGCTGACCCGGAGCTTGCGGGATCGAATCCCGGCTGCGGCGGCTGCATTTTCGATAGAGGCGGAAATGCTATAGGCCCGTAGCTCAGATTTGGGTGCACGTTAAAGAACTCAAGGTGGTCGAAATTTCCGGTGCCCTCCAGTACGGCGTCTATCATAATCAGATGGTGATTTTGGGACGTTGAACCCCACATATCTATCAATGCATAATGTGCGAAGTGGAAAAGTACACGCATATACATGTACACAAGAAGACACCACCGAGTTAAAGCACATTCTTTGATATTTAAAAAGAAAATGCTACAAAGCAAACTAAATTTGTAGGCATAAAGCAGACGAACGGAGCGATGCACGTACACCCTTCGTTGTCCGAGTTGAGGTCGAAGCCGCGTTCCGAGCGTGCCCAGTTAACGCTGAGTACGGCTGAAGGGCTGAACTCATTCGTTCCAGCCGAACAACTTGCGGTCGCAGCCTGGACGCTCGGACGCCCCCAAGGAAGATTCCGCCGTCAGCAGATTATATATAGACTACCAGCACTCCGAGTTCGGTGGCGTCTCTCCTCGCGCTAGTCGCTCTCTTCGCCTGGACAAAAGTTTCGGATTCCTGGCAAATTCTTTGCATCCCTCGTGGAGCACGAGCATGCAGGCGCACGGTATAGAAAGAAAAGCTTGAAAGCATCCGGACGGCAATCGCTAAAAGACGGGTGCGAAGAAAATGCTGCGAATGGGTAGTTTGGGACCGTGGTGTACAGTGTTTCGCTAAGCGTACAAAGACCGCAATTAAACAGTGTTACTAACATTTTAATAATAAAACTTCTGGCCCCAGGACTAGCAAAGAGAAAACACCAATTACATCCATAAATATAAGCAAAACACTAATAATGGCGATAAAGCCACGCAAATGACGATTCCACCTTTAAGTTAACTTCACTTGGAGCATTTGAATAACCTGAACTACTTGTTGGAAAACTCATGCACACCAATGTTTTTATAAAACTTCGAGTCTTCGAGACTTCCTCCATCGTTTTGAGCAATAAAAATAAACACGTCGATGTTTGCGGCAGAGAATCTACGGGCGTCTCTAGCCTTAACCAGAGCATACCACATAATCATACGTTTGTGACGGTGCGACTACTGCATCAAATGCTGCAGCGTGTACTGCTTTTCGTCCCATGTCTGCTTTGGGGTATGCTTGTCATCCTTGAACAACTTCCTGCCGAATATAAACTTCCACTTGGCACTTTTTTTTGCTCATTTTTTGTACATTCTTGTATGTTTTGTTTACGAGAACTCAAACAAAAAACACTCGCAGTCAGTAGTCATAGTGTACACTTCGATACGCAGTATTCTGTTGAGCGCCTATTAAAACGGTGAAAACTTTGATGGAAATATCGACCGGATTACTTTATTTTATTACAGAAAAAAAACAGTAAAGTTAATCATGCCTTCTTATGGTTCAATGTCATGAGGTGGAAACCATAGCTGTAGTTTGCTGTGGAAATGTTCTGCAGTTTATTTGCTTCTTATCTGGTTCTATCAAGTGTATTCGTGATATGAATTCCTATAAAACAGATGAGTATTTCAGTCGATCAGCTAATTGAATGTAGTTTCACTAACCAACGCCTGATCGGAAGCAAGCTTTTGCTTTTGGTATTGACCCTCACTGTAACTATGGCATCTCCTGGAGACTGAAGCATGCGCAGGGAATCATTAAACATAAAGGTGAAACGCTATAGAAGCTCGTGTACTGTGCAATGTCAGTGCATACTAAAGAACGCCAGATAATCGAAATTTCCGGAGCCCTCTGCTGTCTCTCATAACCATATCATGGTTTAAGGGTGTAAATACATCATGGTGTACATCATCATCACCACCACCACCACCACCACCACCACCATCATCATCATCATCATCATAATAGTCATCGTCGTCGTCGTCGCCTCCTCCTCCTCCTCCTCCTCTTCATTCTTCTTCTTCTCCTCCTCCTTCTCCTCCTCCTCCTCCTCCTCCTCCTCCTCCTTCTTCTTCTTCTTCTTCTTCTTCTTCTTCTTATTATTATTATTATTATTATTATTATTATTATTTAATAAATTCAGCACTCATATAGCCTAGACAGGTAATTTTGATCTCTTCATGTTTTTTTCTCTGTTTAGGTACACCCTCTCCTGCTTCGACTACAGTCTGCAGTATTGTACAAAATAAGTAATAAATATTATAAATAAGACAACCTGGCACGCGCTTCTGGGCACGTGTTAAGCGGCAAGCGCCTGATCAAGCTTGAAACACTTGGTATGAATGCCCATTATCAATTCATATCCTCAGAATGATTATTTGCCAATGTGAAGGTATGAATACAAAAGTCTTAAACTTATCTGCATACGCTATAAGACTAGCCATTTGTTCTCACACCTTTCCCCAATATTCTGCGCGCACACACACACAAAAAAAGTCATGTGACAGCGAGGGCTAGACGCAGCTGGGAAAAAGACCATGTGCCTTGCAATTTCCCGGTAAAAAAAAACATTTTCCCCGTTTTGTTGTTTTACTTTCAACAAACAGTTGTTTTGTTTCCATCTAAGACCTAACACTGAGCGTCGAATTAATACGCCAATATTAACGAATGGCGAAACCAGGAAACAGCAACGAAAACGTGAGTTCAAACTTCGTAAGGCCCTTGTTTCGTAAGCATGTGCACCGACAAAAGCCATGGCATCGATACATTTAAAAGGAAAGTCTTGGCGTAGCCAGTAGGAAGGGAAAAAATGGTAGTGCTAAAATGGTAGTGCTAAGATGGCAGAGATATGCTTGTGAAGGAGCCAACCAATGCCCCGCCGCAGTGGTCTAGTGGCTAAGGTACTCGGCTGCTGACCCGCAGGTCGCGGGTTCCATTTCCGGCTGCGGCGGCTGCATTTCCGATGGAGGCGGAAATGTTGTAGGCCCGTGTACTCAGATTTGGGTGCACGTTAAAGAACCCCAGGTGGTCAAAATTTCCGGAACCCTCCACTACGGCGTCTCTCATAATCAAATGGTGGTTTTGGGGCGTTAAACCCCACAAATCAGTCAATCAATCAGGAGCCAACCAATAATCGTGCGGACAGCGAGCCTCCGTGATACAGTTGTTGACCCTAGTCTTTGCGACGGCAACAAGCGTGTTTTTAGCACACTGCTTCTTTCTTTCTTTATTTCTGTATTTATTTATGTATTTATTTATTTATTTATTTATTATTTATTTATTTATTTATTTATTTATTTATTTATTCCTAAACATCCTGGGCCTGCCACAACTCTGGTAGAGTTTCTATAAAGTTAACCCGACTTCAGCATAAAATAAAAGCTCGCGAAGAAAAACGCTGCCGGGCTAATATATTGGATTAAATAGAAAAGAAGCAGTTCTCTGGTTTTGTGTCGTTCCCTTTCACGTACGATGGAGTCGGCATTGACGTTAAAGTCGTTCTGCGTTTAGCTCAGACCAGTAATCGTGAACCCACGTGGCATCTTCATGTTACGTAGTACTTTACAAATTACGAAGATAGAAAACAAGAAAAAGAATTATATGAATGATCAAAGTGGCATGAAAATGTGGGCACATCTCCATATGACCACACTATTTTAAAAATGTAGATAAAATAGTTTGTTGGCTATCTATAATATTAAGATTGCACGAATACTCACTCGTATGATAATACCAGGAGCATACTAACATGATGCGCGATGTCAAGATAGCGAAATATATCAAAAACATCATTTGTTTCTCTTTCCGCGCGCGCGTGTGTGTGTGTGTGTGTGTGTGTGTGTGTGTGTTTTCTATTGTACGCTCTACATTTATCTCAACACATTAGTTTGAAATACATGCTTTCTTAAAGGAGCCCCGCAATTTACAAGTAAACATCGAATGGCTTCACTAAAGGAGTATATTGTCTCACAAATCGATGGCCACAAAACATATTAGAATCCATGAAATACGATGGGAGTTACAAAGATCTGTCACACGGTTTAATTAAGCGCTTCCTGTTTCCTTTAATGCTGACGAGTACGCTGCAAGCTAGGCAGGCAGAGATGGCACGGGGAAAAGAAGTTACGTCATGTGTGCGTCAGGACCTTGGGCACTTTGTTATCCTTGGAGCGTGCGGCTTACGTTCAGTGTGATTGCGAGAGCACGTGTGGACACATGGCATCCTCTCACGACACCCATAGTAATTATGCAGCTCAGGATACTCAAACCAGCCAATGCTGCGAACTTTGGGTTTAAGGCATGGTCATTTGTAGAAAGAAGAGGGCACGATTTCTAGCTCACTTTGAGAATGAATTATGAATTACAGGTCTCGTCCCGCGCTGTCATGTATGACTAACTCGTTCTCAGGAGACTTGGCTATCTATCGGCAGTGTTTTCTGACCGTGCTGAAAGGGTGTTGCAGAGCCCTTGTAAAGCTTGAAACTGCTAGCGCTACAACAAAGTGAACGAACCGCACGCGTTTGTTTACCTCCAAGGGAACTACATTTTTTCAAATTCGAGGCACACACTTTTCAGACTTATAAGAGACCGCATAGATGTACTTTTTTACTACTCTCTGACAAAAGGAGGACCACCGCTCCTTTAACAAGCGCTGTCGGCGTGTTGCGCTGTATATCATGCAGCTACCATATGCACGCCCGTCATGCAGTGAAACAAACGTTGGCGAGCACCGCTTGGAGTTTGCATCTCCTCCCATTATCCGTTTCGTATCATCAAAATACACGTCATCAATGCTTCCGACAATCTTCGCAGTCTTGTTTGTTAAAAAGAAACAAGAATAACTCGAGATTCCCTTCTTAGTTCTCATCCCGAAAGCGAAGACGCCCGATATTTAACTCCAAATATCACGCGCGCGCAAAGGCTGCTGAAAGTTTATCGCGTTTTTAAAGCCCGACATCATTATCAGTGAGAATGAAACGTTTGTCTGTAATATGACGCTTTAAGCTTTCAAAACCTGAACATGTCAACTTTGGGCGGCACAACAAGTGAATGATATGTTCAAACACGAGAGAAAAGAAAGAAAAAAGAGAGGTTCATATTCTTCTTGTTAAGCACGACGCATTCCTGGAAATTCGAGAAGCTTCAGCGCAGATCCTAAGGGTCACAGAGGCGTTCAAAACGAACCCATGGCTCCTATAAAATAGAAAAGAAAAGAAGAAAAGCGGGCCTGCAGAATGAGTGCGTTCGTTAAAAGGTTTTACAGAATACTGATCACAGCCGGGAAAAACGCAATGGCTGTGTGAGGGTCGCAGTGTGTCAACAAGGAGCACCCCGCCGTCTTTTCTTCACCACTTCCCTTATTCTTTTCTACCTCTTTTGTTTTCAACTTAACGAAAGCGCAATGCACTAGAAGGTGCGAAAAAGTATTGACAAATAGAAATCAACGAAACACAGAAATACTAGAAAAACAAAAATTTGAAGTGAATAGATGGAACGCGGGTTAACACTTGGCAAAAAGCCCACTTGAACGCCGAAGTCGCCTGAGTGTTTGATAAAAAAAAGAACAATGCTTGAAAAAAATAAAAGTGATGTACGTTAAAGTAGGTGGTAAAAAAGTAAAGAAGTTTAAGCCCGACACAAAACAGTAAGGCGCGAAGGAAGACTGAAAGGTTTGAACCCCCCTCCATAGTTTTCGTGCCCTTCTTTTGGCGGGCGCCATGTGAGCCGGAAGTAAAACGAAGAATTATGTATAAGGAGACCGGAAGTGGAAGAAGCCAACTAACCAACTGTCGTCTGATTCGGAGCAGAGCTGCCGGCTGGCCTGTTTGCCTTCCGCCCCCGCGGCCGCACCCCTCCAGCAGCGGGCGCTGGAAAGCGCGGGAATGCGCCAGTCACAGCGGCGCTCGCCGTGCGCGCGCGTATTGACAAATGCTCTTTCGACGGCAGTGTTTCGCTCCTGCGACTTTGTTCCGCAAACAGTGCCCGGCGCGACCAAAAATGGAAGGTGCCAAGGGCCTCTCATCGGCTTGGCCCCAAAAACAAACATTGCTAGAGAGACAGAGAAGGCCCGATGCCGCTTCACATGGCGTCTTTACTTTCTGTGTACACATCTGTCCTCTTATTGCCGTTCCTTTAGATTTGTTTTTCTAGCATTCAATAAAGCACACCAGCCACTTAGATTTGGCGAGTCTGAAACACTAACTCTACTGGCTGCTTTGATGCTGTTTGTACGACGACAATGAGGAATGAGACGCTTTCTGCGTTCCTGCGAGCTTCTACGTAAACTCCAGCCTACAAAGGATTACGTATGGCTGTGTTAATTAGCTGAACGAATAAGATAATCGGTGTTTTCAGCGATAATGACCACCCAAGTAGGAGAAAATTTTGTTATTTTCCCAATTCTGTGCACTTTACGCAGAATAATCGAGCCAATCCACAGATCTTGGCGTCGAAGTGGGCCAGTCATTGTCACTGTTTTATTTGCTGCTTTTTCACACTTCCAGAAGCTTGTTTTCCAGTGGTGTTTCTAGCCACGTAGCCATCGGAAGTGTCATTGTCGGAGACGATGGTGTTGTTGCAGGCGTGTTTAGGCCAGGAGGCCAGTCCGGCAATCGCTCCACCTGAGCGCCCCTGGTCTAAATATTGAGATAGTATAGGGTCTTCAATGGGTACTTTTCACTTCCTGTCTTTCAATAAGTTCAAGAAACTGTGCCGTACAGTAAATTATAAGGCAGGCGTTGATCTGCAGGAGCATTATCTGTCCGTAGTTTACACTAAACGTTAGTAGAGATACCCTACGATGGCTAACTGAACCTAACGAGAAATATAGTTTCTGGGAAAGCCATCTGTTTGCACAGTCTCGCAAGCTAATGCTGTCTTCGGTTGCTTCAGATACTAAAAGAAAAGCTTTATCACTACAATGCTACCCACAGTGGTGGCCCAGTGGCTATAGGGGCTAAAATGTTCACTAGTGGGTCACGGGATCGAATCCCGGTCACAGCGGCCTCATTTTCGTGGAGGTGAAATGCTAGATGACCGTGAATTTAGATTTAGGTGCTCGAAGAAAAATTTGGTGGTCAACATTTCCGCACCGCTGCATTACAGCGTCTCCTATAATCATATTGTGGTCTTGGGACGTTAAACCTAAACAATTATTATTATCCCTCTAGAGTGCCTTTCTGACAGTCAAGAGAAAGAAAACGCCTGAGTCGAGCCTTCACGCCAGTTCCACCCACAGCTCATAAATAGTGCTTTTGTGCCATGTGCAACATTTAGGAAAAGCTTGAGAAAGTTTTTTGAGCGATAGTTGTACTCCTCCAGGTACAAAGCAAGAAAACGGCTCGGTGAGTGAATCTGACCTTCAAGCTCAGCCAAGTTCAACGCTGACGAAGGAACTTCGCCGAAGCACAAGTGCGGCGCGTTCGCGAAAACGAGCCGGGGTTGCAGATGAGTCTTCCGTGCTGCTATACTACCACAGACTCTGTCTGGCCGCATCCCCGTTTACTGCGCGTTCGCAAGCTCAAAGTGTCTCTCTCTCGCGATTGCGCTGAGCCGCGTTTGTGTGTTGTGTTAGGGTACAACACGTTGACTCTCTTGCCGTGATGTGCAGCCGAATAGTGTAAACTTCTCGTCGTTCTTGCATGAACTAAGGCGCGCAGTAAAGCTAAGTCGTTTCGAATCAATAGTTTTATCGTTTCCCCTAGAAGCAGAACAAGCTACGTTTAACCTCGTTCAACCAAGGAAAATTTTTCTGATAATGAGATGGGGAAATGATTGACTCGGTGTTTTCAAAACAGTTTCCTCATAATATTTTATTCCAAAAACCTCCGAAAAACAAGAAAAGCAAAAGGATTAAATCTCTTATATGCGGGTTGTCGCGACTGATCAT
Organism: Rhipicephalus annulatus; assembly: GCA_013436015.1. NCBI lineage: Eukaryota > Metazoa > Arthropoda > Arachnida > Ixodida > Ixodidae > Rhipicephalus > Rhipicephalus annulatus. Next base: position 12,731 of record WOVY01000599.1, read on the forward strand.
TGTCGCGTCAAACGGTTTGCTAAAGCGTTGGTCCGTGTGGCGAGTGCCAGGTACTCAAACTATGCCGAAAGCGAAACACTCTTATGATAAGAGAAGTTTTCAAGCACGAAAGTTCGTCTAACACCATGATGTATATTCTTTTCAAAAGCTGGACCCATGAAATTTCCACGGAAAAGAAGTAGCCTGAATGCGCGCGTATGCTGATGCTGATGACCTCAGATAGATGGCGCTCACCCACAGAGGGGAATGGGCCAAGAACCGGGCGGCAGGATACTTAAATGAAACCAAAATGAAATTAAAGCCAATCTGAAAAGTTAGTTTAGAGATAATACGGCCAATAAACAAAAATGGTTGCTGAGCAAGTGGTCAAACCATCTCTTGTTCCTGACAGACATCCCTACGAAGTATAAACTAAAGACCTGAAAAGGTTAGGGTTCACTAGCATGGTAATCTTTTAGTTGCATTGCGTGTGAGAACCCTTTGAGTGAAATAACTTCATTTAAAAAAAGATAATTAACCAGTGATAATAAAGTGATAGTTGTAAGCTCACTACCTCAGTAGTTTTGATTTCTAACTTTGTCTGCCTCAACAATGACAGAATAGTCTTTGCCGATTATTGTATTGTGTAGTAAGTGAATAAAAAAGGGTCTTTGTTGAGATTGTAAGACTAAACCGAGATTGTCGGTCGAAGTGTCTACCTCTGATCAGTTAACTCACGGCGTGGTAAAGAACACTGTTCATGCATGGAGGATACTTCACTTCGTTTTTTGGGTACAAGATGTCGATATGAATCGCGGACGCCATGGTCTACCCTTGGAGTCTCTCCATATATAGAGCAAATTCGAGATGAATGAACATAATAAAAGATAACTAGTGTAGAAAGCCTAAAAGTATACTGTGGAAATGAAAACAAAAAAGAAACAAAGGAGGCTGCATCTCTCCGCTACTCTAATATGCGCAGAGAAAAAAGAAAACAATTTGCGTGTGCGCGTCAGCGAATGTTTACTCCAGCCGATACGGCACAAAATTGCGCAAGACTTATAGCGCGTAAAATATCACGTTTCTGCGTCGCATGATGGGCCCAAAACTGCTAATCTTTTTCTTCTAGAAAAAATATACAATTATTATAGATACGTCATTAGACGCTGCATTTTACGACTAAAATATACACAAAGCTATCGCCGTCACTTACCGCGTGCTTCCCCTCTCCGCTTACCCCGGTGCGACGGAGCCGTCGGCAAGCTGGAGGTTTGCGGCTGCGCTTTGACTAGGGAGCCCGGCGGAGCCTTGATGGATCTGCGAGACCGACAGACGAGTTAATTGGTTGGTTCTTGCCAAATATCTCGGGCCTCCCTTCTCCTCCTGTGCCCCTCGCTATACTCCCGTATAGGAAAGAGCCCCACCACTGCTGCTGGCGGCAGCAGCGTTTGAGCTCGGTCCTTTGAAGGCGTTTATGTGTAGTTATTTATACAGCGGTTCTACACCCCCATGACGTCTTTACGGCCTATTTTCCGCTCCGTACGCCACTCCCGTCGAGGCCTGAGGTGCTTTACTTATTTTTTTTTGCTGTTCAATTCAAGAAAGCATTTTTCTCCCCTACTCGTCCCCCCTTTTTCCTCGTCGTTCCTTCATCGAGAGCGAATTTATGTGGAAAACAACAAACAACGCGGCCCCGGTAGACGGGTTCGAAGAGTTGCGGCCCGTGGAACCGGCGATCCGAAGCCGCGCTGTTCCGCCCACGGCCACCCCGTTCTTACGCTTCACCTGACGTTTATCCTTGTTGTCGAGTTCATCACCATCACTCTTCCTCGCTGCGTCTCCACCGCGGGCATTAGACTCGCCCCGGGACGCGAGCAAACGACCAAGCAAACGGAACAGGGAAAGACCCAGTGGACGCGCTCCTCAAGTGTGCACCGGAAACTTTTTTTGACGCCACCTCTGCTCGCGTTCTTTATGACGGCCTCCGGTCTGCACGCCTTGACTGCTCTGCTGCCACGTCTTTCTGCTTATCTAGTTTACTTTCAGGCTGGTTTTGTTTCCCCCTATTTTAGTGTTCGCTGAATTTCGTTTGAAAAGCCACAGCGATTGAAGGGAAACCCAGTAGGATAATTTTGTTTTTAGCATTTTTTTCATGTGGATCAATAAGTTGGGGTCGATTGCTGTCGACGCTTTATTATTTTTTCAGCATATCTGAGCTAACACCGGCAAGTGCTCTGGGATGCGTTTCTCGCGGAGTTTCCAACAGAAAGAGAGAAAAAAAGAACAGCGCTGAATAATTCTACGCCCAGAACTCGCAATGTATTGCAGAACTGAGGCACTTTATTTCGCGTGTGCCCGCATGTTGTTTAATTTACTCATTTCGCTTCAAAATAAATAAATAAATAAATAAATAAATAAATAAATAAATAAATCTTGTTATCGACTATATAGCTCACAGGACGCACAAAAAACACACCAATTTAATGCATTTTTGAGGCACTGCTTTGAAAATGTCAACGGGAAACAGTTTAAAGAGTTTGGGAAAATATTTCCATCTTTCAGCAAATGTTTCTTCAAAACTGGATCTCCACGCAATTTCACGCTTTCTGTGTCTCTCTTTCCCGACCGATCTTTCAAACTACTCATTTGAACTGGGTGATTCAAGGAAAATGCTTCTTCCCTAATGTATATTGAATAAGGTCCACACGTGTCATTACTAAACACATTACGGTTCTGTTCTGTTTTAACTGTTTTGATGTGGAGAGGTTGAGGTGCCTATTGCCTCGGCTACTCCATATCACAAAGTTCTGCAGCGAAAAATAAAATAATTATGCAGAACGGTACCCAAAAATTAACAATACGAAAAGAAAAAAAAGAAAAAAAAACACATAGTAGCACACTGAAACCAGTTCAAATATCATGCCAATGCACAGTTTTCTTCACGCAGTTCACACAGTCATAAACTACTTACACGCACACCTTACTGATCTAATGTCAGTATATACATGACCACACTTTACATAATACCCATCTCTGGCTGTCGGTCATAGGCGCTTGTCCAGTCCGGTCTCCACTAAAAAGTCTGTCAGGAAGATTATTGCCTTTTTCTGGAGATGCATCTCAGGCCATGGTCCAAGTAGTTTCTTTATTGTGTGGGGCCGTCTGTTCAAACTTGCTAATTTGTTCCTTAATTTTTCTCTTTCATTCGCGTATTTAACGCACTCCAAAAGAATATGGCGAACATTTTCTTCTGCATGACCACAATGGCATTCCGGTGAGTTGGATCGATGTATCTTGTGCAAGAAGCTGTTTGTGTATGCTACTTCCAATCTAAGTCGGTGGATCAATATCTCTAGGTGTCATGGTAGGTCTGTCGCTATGGAAAATTTTCTGTGTGGATCAACTTCATAAAGTACCGCCTCCTTTGATTTAGGGCTCTCAAACCACTTCTCCATCAAACAATGGTTAGCTCCTTGCGATATAAAATGCCGAATATCCGCCCCAGACATGGGGGTTGCGCAATCCCGTCCTTCCTTCAATGCTTTCTTCGCCAGACTATCAGCATCTTCATTTCCCTTTATTCCAATGTGGCTGGGTATCCATTGTAATACGATGTTGTGACCCTGCGATGAGGCATATTCCACAGTTTCTGCGATACATTGTGCTATTTCACCATTTTTGTAAGGTGATCTCCCATTTTTGAGTAGCTGTAGAGCAGGTTTGCTATCAGTGCATATCACCCATTTTCGTGGCTCAGGATTCTCGCAGATAAGCTTAACTGCTTCAAAGATAGCCACCAATTCTGCTGTCGTCGATGAAGATTTGTGCGATAATTTGTACATCTTCTTTTTCTGAATTTCGGGTATAAAGACCGCACAGGCTGACGCTTCTTCTGTGCATGATCCGTCTGTATATATCTTCGTTTTTTCATTATGCATTACATGAAGCTGATGAAGTACCAACTGTGCCGCTACTAGAGGTGCCATGTCTGCTTTCTTCTCTATGCCGTCTATTTCACAGATAACATTGAGAAGTGGCAGCGTCCAAGGTGGTTTTGAAGGTTTCCATTGTTTAAATTCTGGTACTACTGCTTGAAATGATGATATAGTATCCTGTAGTCTCGTTGCCGTCCTTTGTGTTAGTGCACCAGATAAAAAATGAGTTTCATGTTGCGTGAAAATTCTAAATAAATTTCGAGATGTTTCTTTAGTTCGGAGTACTGCCAAAGGTGGCTCTCGAGCCTCCGCATACACTAAAGCACTGGAAATTGACCGTGGTAAACCCAGACATACCCTCAAGCTTCTTGCCAATAACAAGTGAAGTCTCCTTTCGGTGGAGGCTGGGAGTCCGTGCAGCAGAGGCAGTGAGTAAGTTACGATGGGGCGTATCCAGGCAACATGTAGGGCTAATAACGACTCTGTAGTACCACCCCATTTGGCCCCGCAGAGATGCCGGAGGATTCGAATGGCCTGATTCACTTTTTGTTCCAGGGACTGGACATGGGGCGACCATGTTAGTCTCCGGTCTAAAATTACTCCCAAAAATTTATGAGTTTTAACCATTTGGATAGCCTGATTTTGCAGAATAATCTGCAAATTTCTAGGCCTTTTTAATGTAAACGGAAATATGGCTGTTTTAGCCAGACTCAGTGCCATACCTCTTTTTTTAGAAAGCGGTCTACATAATCCAATCCTTCTTGTAGTGTTTGTTGTACGTCTAAAAACGATAGACCAGACGTCCATATACTTATATCATCAGCATATACTGAACATCTGATGTTAGGTGGAAGATTATACGGGAGCTGCGCCATGACTGCATTAAAGAGAGTAGGGCTTAGCACGCTGCCCTGTGGCACTCCTTGGTTGACGACATGTTCTGACGTTGGGCCCTCCTGCGTAACTACAAAAATTTTCTGGTGCTTCAGGAAGTCAGCGATCCAACGCAGTATCTTCCTGTAACGCTAGACTTGTAACGCTGTAATCCTGTAACGCTAGACCTGTAATGCCTGTAACGCTAGACCTTCCAGAACGTGAACTTGACTCACTGTGTCGTATGCTCGGTGGACATCAAGGAATACAGCGACAGTGATGTTTTCTTGCGTTCGTTGGTTTTCCACATCTGTGACCAAATCCAGAATGCAGTACATTGTGCATCTACCTCTTCTGAAGCCGGCTATGCTTTCTGGTAGTAGTTTTTTTCATGTCTTGCCACCATAAAATTCGTTCATTGATCATTTTTTTCATCACTTTTGAAAAACAACTTGTCAAACTAACAGGCCTAAACGAGTCCAACTGCATAGGGCTCTTCCCTGGCTTTAGCAACGGTACTACTTTTGATATCTTCCAAGTTTCCGGAACTTTTTCTTCTTGCCAACTTTTATTATAGATGTCCAACAGGTGTAATTTTCCTTTTTTGCACAAATTAGCAAGAGCGGCGTATGTAACTCCATCTGTTCCTGGTGAACTTGTTCATTTTACTGAATACAGCACATGTTGGAGCTCCTCTGCTGTGAAGCCGTCATCCAGATCTGATGAACTGATCGCAGAGAACTTTGTTACAACCGCCGCAGCTGATTCTGCTGAGGATTTATATTCGCTAGTTTGGGCGGTCTCTCCATTTCTCAGTATAAGATCGCAAAATTCTTCGGCAATCACACGTTCGCTAACTCCTCGAGACAGTGCTAGAGCCTGTAGTGGTCTCGAGTGGACTACTGGCTGTCGGAGGGCACGTACCATGTTCTACAGTTGAGGCGCCGAGGTAAATGGAGAAAGTGAAGCACACAAATCTTGCCACCTTTTGGTTGAAAGCTTCTGCAATTGGTTACACATTGCAGAATGTACTTTCTGTGCAACCTTGAAATCTTCTAAATTACCCGACCTGCGATATCTTCTTTCAGATCGGCGTCGTATTGCCCGAAGCCTCTCATACTCAGCGTCAACACCCGAATACCCATCTGGAATGGGCACTGCACGAGCTGCTTTTGTTAGAAATTTTTTTATCTTCGATGCATACGTTTCTGCGTCAGAACAAGGTTCAAGATCTTGTCTCTGTAGTTCTCGAAAGATTGCCCAATTTGTAATTCTTGTTGTGCGGTTATTTCTCGTTTTCTTCAACTTTGGGTGATATATGAATACTGGCAAGTGGTCACTTCCTCTTGTATCGGCGTCTGCAGTCCAGTCTGCTCCAGCCGCTAATTCAGAGGAGCACACAATGATGTCTAGTACGCTGAAGTAGTTATGCCCGCGTAGAAACGTCGGAGAACCATCATTTAGTATAGTGTAACCATAATCTTCGCATATTTTTACTATAGCAGATCCCCTTACACTACGACGCTCACTACCCCACAATTCATGGTGCGCGTTAAAATCACCACATATAATTATGGGATCATGGTCAGATCTACACACTGCAGCCAACTCTGCGTATGAAACGTTTGCTTGAGGGTGCACGTAAACACTAACTACAGTTACAGTAACGTTACCAAACTTCACCTTGCATCTAACAAATTCCGGAGCATCTGTTTTTGAAGTAGCCACAAGTGTCGACGGAATATCGCGTCTCACACGCAACATCACTCTGCTTTTTGCAGCAGGACGTTCTGCTTGGTACACCACATAATTGGACAAGCGAAAGTTAGTGGATACTCTTGTTTCGGAAATACACAAAATTGGAAACCCGTGCTGAGCGACGAATTTCCGAAAATCTCAACTCTTATTCTGCAAACCGTTGCAGTTCCACTGGAATATTGCACTTCTTTTGTACCAGTTAGATAGTCCGGTAGCCATGATTATGACAAGAGAAGATGCTCAACATCTAGCAGCAATTTCACTTCTGGTAAAGAACCTGCTTGTGGCAGGGATCGTAGGATTGCTTTAAGAGCCGCAAAGATTATTGGCAAAATGAATTGCTCGTTTCCGGCTGTCTCCGCCGAGATCGCATTTCTTGAAGAAGTTTTCCTCAGCAAGCTGCTGTGACCCTTCTCTTTGGCAGTCAGTGGCTCCTTGGCTGTGTCTGGCCCGGCAGAAAGTTCCACTTCAGCATGTTCCTGGGCCCGGACTTCTTTGCCAACTCGATGTTTTGGTGCTGAGCGCTTCAATACTTCCGAGTAAGAGTCGTGGCACCACTGTTTTGCATTTCTTTGTGCCGCCGAAACGTCTTCGACTATATCCGCATTGGGTGCTGGACCTCTTTGTATCTTATGGTGCCCTTTTACAATTCTCTCTCTTTGTGCCGCTGATGCCAAACGGTTTCGAGAGCAGCCTGAGAACGACGCCGGATGTGGTCCAGCACAGTTGGCACACTTAGGTTGACGCTTCGAGGTGCATTCTTTGTAATCATGTGCGCCCGCACATACCTTGCATCTCTTGGTTCCCCTGCAAGTCTTAGCCTTATGCCCATATCTGTGGCAGTTGTAACACCTTACCGCCGGCTCAATGTATTCCTCGACAGTGTGAACCGTAAAGCCGAGAGCAACTCTTTTTGGCAATGACATGTCATGTCTAAACTGGAGTATTACATTACGTATGGGCTGCATTGTGGCACTTCCATCTTCATTTCTTGCCCATCTCTTTTGTCGTGTGACTGAGATTACTTCAGTATCTTTAAGATATTCCAGTAGATCATACTCACTGTATTCGAGTGGTACATCTCTTATCTTTGCTAGGGTCTTCATATAAGACTGAGGTATCATCACATGTACAGGCAATCCAGCCAGACTATTGATCAGCAGCAACTTGTTTGCCGAGTACAAAGACCGTACTCCAACACAAAAACTTCCGTCTCTGTTGATTCTTGATGATGTCACTTTCTCATTGATAGCAGAGATTATCTCAGATGCCATGCGATTGGGATTCACCTTCCAGAAGGAGTCCTCGGCAGCGATTGGTCTGAACACCACCGGTATCCCCGTAGCTCGGTTCTTGTGATGGGTGACCACCGTGTAAGCTCCCTCGTCTTCCTTGGGTGCTTCCGTATCCATCTGTGTCATGTCATGAAGGGAGTACGTCGATGTAACATCATCGTTGTCAACCTCTTCTTCCGCCTCTGTACGCCTCTTCTTGCACTGCGAGGCATCGCTGTTCTCTGTATGGGACGTCGATATTGTTGCTGAGTCTGCAGCAACTTGAAGTCGAGCGGGATGGATAAGTGGTGCTCTACTTGGCGCTAGCGGCATCTCGTTGTCCCCCATACCCGGGCTTTGCCAGGTATGAGGCACGGGCCCGCTAAGGGGCAATTCTGATCGCGATGCGTAGGAAAAGTCCGACTAATCGATGTTTAGCTGCCACTCTGGAGACAGTCCACCCACCGCACACACTGTAAAAGGATCCCGAACTCAATATAATAACTGAATTAAGAGAGCGAAACGAAACTACCCGTAGGTTAACTTAACATTACGTAGGTTAACATTACGGTTAACTTTGTTTCTTTTTTTCAAAAAAGACAAAATTTAATCTATTAATAACGAGTGTGTACAAACAAGGAGTGTTTGCGAGTCCAGTGTCTCCATCAATGTTCCAAGAAAAAGCGCCTAACCCGACGAGCGCTTTGTCACTTCAAACCATTTCTTTCTTGGTTGGTTTTTAGCCGGACATTTAATGAAGACTGGACGAGAGCACATTCCTCCTGTCTTTCGAGGAACCCGTGGACGAAAAAAAAAATAACTGAACAGGATTAACTTGGTGGGGAAAGTATTTCGCTTTACATTTGCTCTCGCCATACGTCATTTCTCGCCCTTCTCTGGTTCTTTCTTACACACGGCTAGCTTCGCTGTTGACTTTGTTTGCCGGTGGGCCCCTTTAAGCCCACTCCGTCGCTTGGACGATCGCCGGCAAGGCGTACAAAAATCTCATTTGCATTCCGATGCTGAGTCAGATTTTCAATCTAACCATTTTTACTTTTATTGTTCGTGTTTACGCTCTGCTACTGAAAAAAAAAAACTTTATCTTTGCCGCTGCTGTTGCTCCCAAGCTTCAATTGATTTTTTTTCTAGTGTGACTCTTGACTTCTGAGCGCGTATGCAAACGGAAGGTGATATTATGTTTTAGCGAGAGTTACTCAGTGCTTGCCTTTATTCGCATCTCTTCATAAAAAAAAAGCAAAGTCACAGAACCCGAGCTTGGTTGTTCAAAGAAGAACTGGCGAGGTGCGTTGCTCTTTGTAGGCAAAAAGCGCGGGCATTTTAAGTGCGTTAACGGTGAGAACAGTCACAGATAAGGACGGTAAGACTGTCAAAAGTAAAGAGTTGGCGGCGCTGTCACGCTCGGCGAATGCGCGGATGCACCCTATGCGCCTGTCAAATGAGAGCGGCTGTTTTGAATCGCGTATATTCTGACGCGGCTTCTGTGCGGCATATACGCCGAGAATGATGCGACTCTAAGTACATTTCCAGCGTCGTTTGCCCACATCTAACCCTCGCGGAGAACGACTGTCATCATTCGAGCGCGCGTGATCACGCGAGGATTGGGTTAACGGCGTTCCCTGCCCCTTGAACATTCGCCTGCGCCGCAACATCACTTAGTGTACAGAGAAGCTGCTTTTCGCACGAAAAGCTCGAGACACAATCCAATTTAATCGCTGAGAACAGAATATATCGTTGCCGTCTGCTATAATATTTTTACACAAATGAGGTAATGAACTTTTTTTAAAACGTACATGAGTCATGCCTTCAGGAGTGAATTAAGTGAAAAAAGCAAAAACAAATCAGACATGGTCTCAATGGCGACCTAAAAAGAAACAGTGAAAGCTGTTGAAAACAACGTGTGAAGAGCAACTGCAAACAAAAATTCCTTCACATTTACAGAAGTAGCGGAAGCAAAAACCTCCAAAACATGTGACGTTTGTTAAGTAGGGAATAACATTCGTGCTCATATCGAAGTAATGAATAAGTAAAGCTGCCCTAAATGTTTATCTCTATTATAAAAACTGTTCTGGAGGTCTAGTTGAGCATAAAACGTTTTCATTTTCGCACACCTAAAATTTTAAATGAATAAACGTCGTTTATGTTGTGGCAATTTTAATTAAAAGTAACTGAGATTAGTCAGTGATCATATGTGAGACTACTGTTATTTTTATAGGTACAATTGGGTTCTATTAACTTGTGCAATGGTACTTTAGTTCGGTGGAAGTCGAAAATAAGTTCGATGATGAAGTAAATGACGAGAAGAATAAAGTTTGTGGGCGAATTAAGAAACATTTGGAGAAAAAGTGATGCAGCAATGACGCACTATTCGCCAGAAAGGAAAAAAAAAGAGATGGTAGTAATTAATGCTACTAAAGGACGTAATTCTGCCTCATAGCCTAAAAGGCTGTATGGGCTATATATAGTTAGTTGAGTGAGAGAAAGAGAATTTTGGGGATTGAAATGTGTACTGTAGTCGAAATGGTAGCTAAACTGAACAAAAACACGCATAAAAAACAGAACAATGAAATGATTTCGCAGTGGCTTAGAGTGAAAAGAGCTTACACTACATAACCGAAGCTCAACCAATCCTCGAAGGTGCGTGCACAGATATCTAAGGCGCATAAATACTGTCGGCGTTGCGGAAAAATTCATTTATCCTCAAAGTGAATGTAACTTCTCTAACACGGAAGAATTACCATAACCTTAGATTAAAATCTAGAAAAATATCCCACTACATTGCGCTTAGCATTTGTGACAAAACAAAATCATCGTTAAATGAAAATGCAGCATACTACGTTACACAAAATATATCAACCGTTCGAGCACAAGAAATTGATAAATGTTAGTTGATATGCTTATTTGTTCATGAGTGAAAAGTGAAGTGATATTAAAAAAATCACCAGCGACAGACGGGATGACTCCATAAGCGACATGTCTTTTCATTGAAGAAACTGTGAGATGAAGAAAAGAATGTTACGGAGAGAAATATTATATCGGTATTATTGTTTAGTTAATCAGAACCACTCCCCGTTACCTTAACCTATTCGCCGGTTGAAGCTTAATTTGCACAAGCAGTGAAAGAATAGCACAAAAACATTGATAAGCATGAGGAACTCTGTAGAATAGAGATACACGATTAGCTAAAACGCTGGTAATACCGTATAAGAAGGAAGTCAGGCAAGCGACTGCATAAACTGCGTGGCCCATGCATTTTTGGTACTCGCTTCAACAGTAGTTGCTGATAAGTGCAGATGTCGTATTAAAACCTGCCCCAAGAATTATGTTCCTTAGTGTGTGTGTGCGCGTATGTGTGCGTGCGTGTGTGTGAAAATAAAATAGCTTTTTGCGTCACTGTGGTGTACAGGTCAATTAAGTAAGATGTTTCATTGAGGTGGCACGCTTGCGTTATGCAAATGATACCTTTTTCTTTCTGCCACTCGACAAACTAACCAACAAACAAGCAAAAAACACACGGTCCCACCAACGAAGTTATGTGGCCACATGATGATGTTAGGTAACATGAGGTGATATCACGATTGCGTCATGATGATGTCACAAATTCGGTGAATTTTGACGTTATGACAAAGCATCGTTTAATAGAGTCCCCAGATGTTCCATGTCTGATGATGAACGTCCTCACATAATGACATTTTTTTTGTATCACTCGTGCAGACGCACCTGACGCTGACGGTCACTTTTCAAGTTCCTAAACAAGGCTAAACCAGTTATTTTACATGTGTGTGTAGTCATGACAGCCGGCGGCAGTGCACTGTAGGTCTGTCGGGCAGCATTTATTTCTTTTTCTTTTTCTCTCAAAGGCTTCTTGGGGACTTCACCCGAGGGGCGGGAAACATTCAAATGGTGGTATCGATGAGTATGTTGACTATGATGTGGCTGAGTCGCTGTCCTGAATGGTAGTTTCGAAGCACGGAAAATCGCCCATGACTGATACTTCATTGAGAAAGTCATTCCAGACCCGCACAGTGTGCATAAAGAGTGAATAATTATGATGGTGTGCGCTTAACTGAATTGAAGCGTTTAGATATATTGCGCTACAGCCTCGGTGGAGCAGTTGGATAAGCTGGTTTTCTCGTGGCGTTCAATCTGTGGGCCAGGTGACACGTTAGCAATAGGTCGCCCTACGGCTGGCTCCGTTTCCTTGTAACGCAGCAGCTCGTCGTGCTTCCCTGGCCGCCCTGTCGATCGAGAGGCAGTCCGTCTGAGTCCATCACTGACGCTGGCTTTACGCTCCCCAGACCAGCATGCATACTGGTCAGCGACCACAGGCAACGCCTCTTTTTCGTAAGCGTTACTGCAAGTCGCTCCAGGATCATATATCCCCGCAGAAGCTGTTCGTGCAGAATCGGCTAAGGAGAAAAATTATCTCTGGTCATACTTTTATGAATTTGTGGGCATGCGCGGTACGCACTGCTATGCGTGCTAGCGGATTACTTTACTTATCTCCTTCTGTATTCTTTTCCTCCTCGTTCCCCCTTACACCGTGTAGGGTAGCGAACCGGGTTGAACCTGGTTAACTGTCCTGCCTATACTTTGCTTTTCTTTCTTTTTGTTTATATTACCCATGCATAAATTTATTTATTTATTTATTCAAGTACATCACATGTTCCCATTTGGAACATTATGTGAGGGGGGTCATACATCATAATTTAAACAGCACAAATCATGAGTTAGTGAATGAAGGAACAGGTAGTTGTGCAAAGGGAGTACTACAAACAAATCTTTCAATATACTGGACGATTTGTTAGTAAAAAAGGTGAACACGTCAGACGAACTGCGCAAAAAAAAGAACTTGATTCGACCATTCGAATTAAAGAAGAGCGAGCATCCTTTGCACAAGCCGAAAGTCGTGCCTCTGCGAGAATAAACATAAACAATAAAAAAACTATGAAAACATAATATGTACTTCTTTTTTGAACGTTTCAGGGTCCCGTATACTAACAGTTTTATCTGGAAGATTGTTCTAATATTCTGTGGCACGAGGCAACGCCGATAAATTGAAAGCCTTTGTCCGACCAAACAGGCGCTCCGAGCTTCGATAATTGTGAAGACGACGAGATATACGATGCACGCGGGTAAGTGGTAGTGTAGAGAGGTGTTGAAAGCAGATTTCCTTATGAAATAAACTGATAAGTGCGATAATCCCACTAGACTCCAACGATGGCAGAGATAGCTTCTATTTGATATCAGACACGCTTGATGCGCGCCTGTAATCACTGACGATGAAACGAGGTACACGATTTTGTATAGATTCGAGTGAATGAATCAGGTATGCTTGATGAGGAGACCACACGGACGATGCAAATTCCAGCTGAGGACGGAATAATGATAAGTAGTCCAGCTTTCGAGTCATTGACGGAGCTTCCCGGAGATTTAGTTTGAGATAACCAAGTGCACGAGAAGCCCTTGTGGTGATTTTATCGATATGGTTGGACCAAGACAAGTCTGATGTCAGATGTATACCTAAGTATTTGTACAGAGATGTCTGACTTACGTATGATTGCTAAGTGAATAATCATATGCCGAGTTGGTACGTTTACGACTGAAAGTAAGTAACGTGCACTTGTCCGTGTTAAGGATCATTTGCCAGGATGAACACCAGGAGCCGATTCTATCCTTATCCTGCTGTAAGGAAATGTGGTCAGTACTAGAGAAAATCTTACGGTGAACCACTCAGTTATCTACAAATAACCTGATATTGGATGCCATTCCGTTGGGGAGTTCATTGATGAAAATTAAAAATAATAAAGGGCCTAAAACACTTCCTTGTGGGACTCCAGATGTGACGTCAGTTAACTTAGAAGAATGATTGCCTACGACTGTGAATTGCTTGCGAGATGATAAAAAATTTCGTATCCACGATGTTGTTAACAAATCAAAATGTATAGAAGAGAGTTTAACTACAAGGCGGGTATGGGCTACGCAATCGAAAGCTTTGGAAAAGTCAATGAATATACAATCTGTCTGGAAGCCATCATCCATATTCCGGTGTAGTTCATGGATAAATCCAATGAGCTGTGTTTCACATGACAATCCTTTCCTGAAACCATGCTGACTTGCAAAAAAGAAGTCATTTTTTTCTCGAAATTGTGCGGATTTCGAAGCGATAATGTGTTCGAGCATTTTGCATAGTATACTTATTAGTGATATGGGCCTGTAGTTAGTGACGCACCATCTATCACCGGTAACAAAGACGGGAATAATTTTTCCCACCTTCCAATCATCGGAGATCTTACATGTGGATAGCGATTGTACAAAAATGCAGGACACGATAATGCTAGAAATGCTCACGGTGTTTTTCAGGATTTGGGAGTTCATGCCATATATGCCAGAACCACTTGATAATATAAGTTTGTTGATCACTGATTATGCACCTTGTGAGGTAATGAGAATAGGTGCCATGTACTGATAGCTTACTTCAGGAGGCCGCGACCTAATGAATTTGTCTTCTTTGGTAAACACAGCCGTTAAGTAATTATTAAGCATACTTGAGCCGTCCTCCTGCGCAACAGGATTCCCACTGCTGCCCAATAACGCTATGTTATCATGGGTATTCGGAGGAATGATCATCTGCGAAAACTTCCTGGGATTGCTTTAAATGAGAGATGGGAGGTCGTGTGAATAAAATTGTTTTTTTTTTTTGCAACACGAATGACGTTACAGTACACCCTTTCCAACGTCCTGTGTATTTTTTTTGTGATGCCTTAGTGCCTGTTTGCTTGGAAGTCTGGAAAAGGCGCTTCTTCTTGTTTTTCAGTGTTAGGAAGGACCTTTGGAACCAAGGTTTTGATATGTTTACACTATGTTTTATGCGGTGTATATGAGCTTGGCTTAGTTCCACTAATTTATCTTTGTAAGCTGTCCAGTTTTCACTAACAGACTTGCATGAAAAAGCTTTTTAAGAAGGTTTTGGAAGATGATAACAGGCCATCGTTGATAGCGCTAGTCAGCTTTTTTGTAGTTCAATATGCACTTAGGTTTGGTGTGGCGCGTGGTAGGTAGTGTCTTCATTGTTAGTTCTAGAAGGCGATGATCCCCGCGATGATTGATTGATATGTGGGGTTTAACGTTCCAAAACCACCATATAATTATGAGAGACGCCGTAGTGGAGGACTCCGGAAATTTCGACCACCTGGGGTTCTGTAACGTGCAGCCAAATCTGAGCACATGGGCCTACAACATTTCCGCCTCCATCGGAAATGCTGCCGCCGCAGCCGGGATTCAATCCCGCAATCTGCGGGTCAGCAGCCGAGTACCTTAGCCACTAGACCACCGCGGCGGGGCCGATGATCCCCGAGGCTATCAATGCATCCTTTAAAAGCGACAGTCTCTGGCGCAGATGTTAGCACTAAATCTAATATGTCTTGATCTCTGGTGGGAGTATCAACTAACTGTACGACTGAAAAGTTCAAAATGCGTTAATAAAAACGCGGCAGTTTCGCGAGGAACAAACTGAATTAACCCAGTCAATGACGGGGTAGTTGAAGTCTCTGAAAAGGCGCATATTGGCTTTTGGGAACTTCCTTCTGATATTGGCAATGTTGTCATGCAAATTAGTGATGAATGTATCTGGGCTATCTGGCGCTCGGTAGCAAATGCCAATCATTGTTTTGGATGTGTTCTGCGCAATGCAGATCCACAATATTTCTATCATACCAGCATTATTGATGACGAAACATACGATATGTTTTCTCCCTGCAATGAGAACGCCCCCACCTCGCCTATCGCCTCGTCTGAAGATGCTAAATTGATCCAAGTCAGGCAGTAACTCTGTATCAGCAATTTAAAAATTTAACCACGATTCCATAAGCAACAGGATATCGCAGTCACTGTTTTCAAGATACGAGCAGAGTTTCGCGCGCTTAGAAAATGTACTACGTATGTTAGTACTACGTACTAACATACGTAGAAAATGTGCTACGTATGTGTGGGTTTGTTGTGCACTAGCTATTCTGTGTACTACTTGATTTTGTCGGTTGTGTCATTGTATACATAGCTACAGTTATCTATTCGTAGTTTGCCAATGTTGAGCCTAGGCGGCGTATTTTTCGTTTTCGCAAACGCCAACAATTTTTCCCGAGCTAGCCTTGTTTGAGCGGAAAAATCTTCGCATACTGCGAAAGGGGTTCCTTTCTATTTGTGACCTCTGGCTAGAATCTGCTGCCTGTCTTTGAAAAACGTGAATTTCGCAATATATGGCCGTCATTTCTTGGTACCATACTTTCCCAAGCGATGTGCTCGTTCTATCCTGGCAGGGTCAATGACTATGCCAAAATGTTCTGAGCACATATGAAGTATTTTATTCTCGGCGCTTGATCAGGTATCTGATGAATCATCCTGAATGCCAAAAAAGAGCAAATTTCACCGTCTCACACGGTTTTCTGTGTCATCGCAACGTGATTCAATTGCTTTTAGTTTTTCCGAAGTGTTTCTTGAAACTAACCCACTGGTGCAGTCTGAGATGGAAGGCTGGGTACGTTTTAGTTCGGTCATGTCTACTTCAATGCTACGAATTCCGGCTGATAGCTGATTCAGTTCTACATCCACGGACGCCTGCCAGTGCTTAAGGTCACGAAGTTCACCTCGAATTTCGTTTTCACCAGTCTTTATTCTCTGAATTGTGGTAAGAACAGTAGCCAGGACATCGTTCTTATTAGGACCGGGATTTTCGTCTACATCGCCAGAGGTCAACAGACGCAATTCAATAACAGAATGTGCGGTCACTTCACAACAAATGCTGAGCATCATTAACAACAATTTGGGGCACGACAGGAAAAAAAAACGATCACTGCTTCTAATGCAGTGAGCGTAATTCAAGTAACCAACCTGGAAGAGCAAGAACGATGAGTGCCTCATTCTCTTACAGGTGTCGCGCCCCAAAGAAATTACGTCATGGTGTATATTATATATGGCCTCAGGTAATGCATTGATAGCGAGGGTACACATTCCTGGTTGCCAACCAAAGTTTCCGGTCTTGTCCGGAAGTGGAAGGGCATCCTAGGTAACGATTGTGACCGATTATTGGGTGGTATCGTTGTTAGGCCTGAGCCATCAGATGAAAAGTCATCGATAGGGGATCGACCCAGTTGGCCAAGCAGCACGGTAGCCTAGAAGAGCAAGAACGATGAGTTCTTCATTCTCGAGCAGGTGTCGTGCCCCCGTGAATAGGGGTCGCGCCCTTATTGTTATCCTTATTATCTCAACGTGTTATGTACAATCATGGTCTTACCGTTTCTCTGGGCGAAATTTTCAAACCCAGAACAGAATACCACAAATAGCTGCGATTGCAGTCATAATAGGGGTTGCTTATATTACGTATTGTTCACTTGTTATTAGGTGAAGCAGTGACTCTGATATTATATGCACTAGGCATTCCAATGAGTTTTCCCGATGAATAGGCAGAACTCATTATAAATGTACGAGTGTTCTTGCGGTTTTCAATGTCGGTTCTCGCTTTGTGGAGATAGAGAGCATAATGGCTTTCCTTTGTTTCTTCCGAAAAGAAAGCACCCCTCCCCACGCACACACCCATACCCTTCGCACCCATAGGTAATGGTGGCTACAGGCACTAATGTTCATCATGAGTAATATGTTTTTCCTCACAAAATTTTATAACATTGTGGAGCTGCCACTTTAATTCTGTCAAACCTAAGCTTCCAAACTTCCAAGAGATCAGTTAGTCTCATACGCGGAAATGCCTGAAGCATCTGTGACCACTCTCACATACTTTCAATTTTACTGTCCGACCATGTAAAAAATAGCGAATTTTGTTTCATGTCATGCAATGATTTCTTCTATACGATCATTAATCCTATAATATACATTGTTAAACTTTGCCTTGAAGTTTGTATCTGCGTTAAAGAAACGCTATTTCTTGCTGGTAGTGAAAGTATTTTAAGTAAACAAGAAACCGTTCATGGGTAGTGCAGTGGCATTTTTAACATCTCGCATCTCAGTTGAAGCTTAAGGGTGAAGGTTGGTAATAACGAGTTTATTGCCGCTGACCCCGAATCGTTACGTCCCAGTATCTTGCTTTCTTTCGTGCTCTCCCCGTTTTCTTCTATTTGCCAGTCATCTTCAAGGGGAGCAAAGAAAAAAAAACGAGAGCTTGGATACGCAAGCAGCACAGAGAAACTGGCACTAAAGCTCTCTAATCCCTTCAATGCGAATTCTCAATTCGGACTAGGTTTACGCACGTCAAAAATCTTTATGGTGGCCGGTTGTCAGTGCTCGGGTTACACGAGGTCACGCACACGAGGTGGTGTCGAATAATAAAGTGGTTTTATTATCACGGTAGTCCAATCTTTAAAGTACCGAACCTTCATCATATTGCTACATGCGTATTGTGCCCTTGGTCTTGATACACAGCCATGGTCTTCGACGTCACGTTGGTGAGAACCGAAGGCATTTTCTTGAAGACCATCTTCCTCGCGATGACCGCACGCCTAAACCGCACACCCATCTGCTAAGCTCCACTTTTCGAGGTTCTCTCCAGCTTTCTTCGTTGCCGCGGCGACCTCCTGGAGTACAGAGGACTTCGTCATTGTCACCTGGGAAAGAAGCAGTGCGTCAAACACCGCTGGAAGTGACATAATGGCAGAAGAATCGCAGACTCGTCGTGAATTCTTCGCACTGACGCGACGACGTCCCCCTATACGAACAAATTTCTGTCCAAGATGTTTTTCCAGGCGGCGGGTTCAAGTACTGTAGTCAAGGGCCTTTGAATGTCCAGGACAGATGATCTGACGTGGTCTTCTAGGCAGTTGCTATGTTGGTTCGTTGCTGGATCATGCGTCGACGCCACGACGGCTTCGACAAATGTTTCGCCTGCCGTCGTAGAACCGTATGCGCTCTTCCAGAAACATACCGCAATATTCCAGAGGCGTAACAGCGACGTGGTTGTAGCGCCAGGTGGGTGGGAATGGCGGCCAGCTCTTGGTTCCAGGTGTTGGTTCATTCTGATGCTCACTGAGGCGACCGTGACGACCTTCGGTTTCATACATCGTCCGAGTAAACCAGCTCGATCCAGGCAGCGCATGCAACGAGCGCATGCAACGATGATGATGATGTCGAAATAGGGCCTGGGTGCTTGGACGATGTGCGCTGGCTCACGACAAAAAAAGACGAAGAGCTTAATTTGCTTGTGCTGTGAAGTGTTAAATTGCATAGCTTACCTAAAATAATATTTATCAGTCTCTACGTTGCATTCTTGACCAATTACACAAAGCGGGTACGCGCCATGTATATAGGAAAGCAAAGCAAAGCGAAGCTCTCGCTGTGAGCAGACAGCTATCGGAAGAGGTTTGTATATGGCTGTCATATTGTCTTCCAGAGCTTCTACTTCTCGGTTTTGCAATGTGAAAGTTTGCTTGGTTCTTCGGGACTATCTGTTGGTCACCTCCCTTAACAGGTTACTTTTACTTATGTGTATGCATTATAGACATAGCTAAGTCAATATGGCATTCAAAAATATTACCTAAATAAGCTTTTCAGACGCGTTATCGTGAACCAAAAGTTCACATTTTGTTGACAATTTATCTCTTATAGAAATTAAATATTGTTTTATTTATATAATTTTACAAACCACCCAGTTCTTTGCCAATCCACAACAGTGTGCGAGTCACAAAGACTAAGCGAACAACAACAACTAGTGGTCAGCGTTGAAAAGGAAAAAAACAACGAAGTATAAATTGGGTGGCTGAAAAAGAAAGAACGACCCATTCTAATTTGAGAAAGTTAATTATACTAGACAATTTCAAACCCAAACAGACCACACACACTACAACAAAATCCAAAATGTCTGTCTAGAAAGTCCATTTCGAATTAACCATATGCTCGTTTTAAGTTCTTGGTTTGAGCAGCATATGTACCATCATGACGGTCTAGTGGTTAAGCTGCTCGTCTGCTGAAGTGGAGGTCACGTGGTCGTATCCCAGCCGCGAAGGCTGCATTTTCGATGAAGGCGAAAATGCTCGAGGTCCTTACACCACGTGGTCGAAATTTCCGGAGCCCTCCACTCCGGCGTCTCTCATTTATCCAATCGTGGTTTTGGGACGTTAAACCGCACCAGTTTTTATTAGAGAAGCATTCGAATTTTCTGATGACGTGCATCGTCTTGTCCGGATTGCGCATGTGCTTGGCGCGCTTTGTGCACGATTTCAATCTGTGTTTGTTGCTGTTGTTCACCATTACTATGACTCACACGCAGTGCGTGGGATTGGAGAATTGTCATGTTTTGTAAACTTTTACAGAACTCCCACATAGGATAGCTTAGAGTATAGAAACGTTACAATATTTATGCTTCCCACTATGCACATGTGTTGTGTTCGTTTCTAGTGGAGCAGTGGGGCTTGTCCTATTTCTGCGACACAATATGCGATAGGGGTTATTTCACACAAACTAACAGGCAAACCCCCTAGACATTTACAGCCACGTGTTAATAGTTGTCCATAATTGAAAGAACGTACAAAGATCAAAGTGGGATGAATATTTTGTGAAAAGGCTGCATCGTGCATATTCGTCCGGGCCATATGTTCAGTGGGAATCGGGGCTTGCTTATATAGCAGAGGAAGACCGGGTGCAAAAAAGCGAGCGTATCCGGTGCGCAGATAAACTGGCTGACCCCCCTCCCTCTACCCCCTTTTTTATACGTGTATTCGCATGAAACAGATCTTAATGAAGATCGTGCTTTCCGAGCAAGACTGTGTGTTTGTCCCTGGGTCTTAACTTCAGTACGTCGGGACATGTCTCCTGTATTGTAGGTAAAAGGTCATATATTAAGTGAAAAGCTTTGGTATTTTAGGTAAGAGGTCCCTTCCGGAAGCACTCTACATAGGTCAAAGGATCCGCAGTTCGTGTTTATTTTTATAGCGACAGATGTTATGAAACCACAACAAGAGCCGATCTGGCAACGTAGTTCTCCACCACCACTAAATCAACCCTCATCGGGCGAAAACAACAACAAAAAAACTATATCAGGAATACTGAACACAGAATGAGAATAAAACTCGGGCCCTTTATGTGGCCGCCTAGTACTCTAGTGCTGAGCTACGGTGGTGCCTGAAACTCCATTGCTGAAACTGCCCAGTGAAACTGACCATATTGTGGCTTCATGTGGCGTAAGGACTGAGGCGTAATTGAGCATCTCAGAACACAAAAGTAGAACCAGGTGTCACACTATGCGAATTGCGCTACCAGTTGGTGCTTCAGCTCATTTGTTTTGTTTTGTTTTGTTTCCCTGGGAGGTTGGCTCATACCCACTCAGGGGGATTGGCCAAGAAAGTGTAGTGCAGTTTTTCTGTGATCATTTTAACTATGTGTAATGAATTGGTATTATAATAAGACCAATGTAAAAATAAAAATAACATAAAAAGAGCAAACGAAAAAAAATCAAGTTGAGTAATTTTGAGATTTGAGGTGTTATGATTACCACTCAGCTGCGTTTACTTCACTCTGCCCTGGGGAGTAATAAATAATTTTTTTGATTGAAGATCACAAAGGTATACGCTTGGTTGCCTGAATATAATCGCAAACGGCATTGAAAGCATCCCTGTGGCAATGTCCCAAAGCTGAGGCGCCAAAGCTTAGCGCCGTTTCCGCCGTCAATCTAAGGCCTATTTTCCGAAATGGCATAACTAGTAACCTTTTTCTATGTATCTCGTAGCGGCGACAATACAAAAAATAATGATCTTGTGATTCCATTTCTCCGCAGAGCGCAGAGGGGTGATGTTGTCTACAAAAGCTCATTCTTCATCGTCGTCGTCCGCCCCAGAATCTACAAAGTGCACAGTATGCATTTTTTATTTTATTCTTCTTTTATTTAATACCATCTCTCCCCTGACATTCAACGCAGCTCTCAAAGGGCATAAAATGTGAATAAAAAGGTGTCAACTGCAGCAACAACAACAAGTGTGTAGTGGGTAGGTACCATGACTTTACGATGAATAACGAATAATGATATAGTGAACGTTTTCACTGCGCAAAAACTGACAATTTCTGGCGTAGTGTGTATACCATGCAAGTGTGCTTGCAGTATTTCTCCCAAGAGCTTAAAAAAAAGGGAGGGGGGTTCTAGAAAGGTCACTCTTGCAGCTTTCACAGAATGTGCGGCACGTTCCGCGCAGGCCTGGCGGTTTTCCTGTTTTGCTGAGAAGTACGTTGTGAAAGAGATTAAAATAACAGAAGCTGCTATGCAGTTCTCACGTCGTTGCTGGTGTTACGTTCCTGACAAGAGCATTAGAATAGCTACGGTGTCATGCTCTTTTTAGTTTGCGTCAAAGTCAAATAGGTTGAGCTAATGTCAAGTACAAATGGGCATTTTCGAATGGTCCCTGCAGCAATTTTTCAAGTAACCATCGAATAGCTTCACTCATTGTTCTTATTTCCTCATGAATGGACCCCCGAAAAACGATCATGCAAGTGAATTCCTAAAATGGACTCTGCTTGAACTCATAAAAAACTACAGCGTGTGCTCGGGTTGCGATATTGTGTTTATGAGTCGGTGTCAATTAATAAATCGCTTTATTATCACAGTAATCCAAACTTTACAGCATCAAATGTTTAACATATTGCTGTGCGCATATTGTGTCATCGGTGATTTTATGTAGCCACCGTATTAGACGTCCCGCTGGTGAGCACCGAAGCCCTGGTATTGAAGACCATCTTCCTCGAGACGACCACCCATTTGAATCACCCGCCGGTCGGCTAAGCTAGATCGGTGTAGTTGTTCTTGGGCTTTCGCAAACTGGTGTCCTTCTTCTTCGAAACTGGTGTCCTTCTTCTTCGAGTGTATGACGGCGAGGTGTTGTGATTCTGCGCACTCCTCGCAAACGTCCATCGGTTCAACGGTGCCGGACTCCCGAGCATTCATATGCGGTATTTCCGTATTGGCTGACCACTTTTCTACACAGAAGTCTTCAGAGACCATTGACACAGGCCACCTTTTCAGGTTCTCTCCAGCTTTCTTCGCTGCAGGCGCGACCTCCTCGAGTCCAGAGGACTTCGTCACCGTCCCATGGAAAAGAAGCAGTGCATCAACCACTGCTGGAAGTGACATAATGGCAGAAGCATCGCAGACTCTACCTGTATTCTTCGTAGTGACGGGACGACGTCCCCCGACGACCAAATACCTTTTCAAGATGGTTTTCAAGGCGGCGAGTTCAAGTTCTGTAGTCAAGAACCTTTTAAGGTCCAGGACAGAGGAGCTGTCGTGGTCTTCTAGGCAGTTGCTATGTTGGTTCGTTGCTGGATCATGCGTCTACGCCACGACGGTTTCGCGAATGTTTCGCCTACCATCGTAGAACCATATGTACTCTTCCATAAACATACCGCAATATTCCAGAGGTGTTACAGCGGTGTCGTTGTAGCGCCAGGTGGGTGGGAATGACGGCCAGCTCTTGGTTCCAGAATATGCTTCATTGTGATGCTCATTGAGGCAACCATGACGACCTTTCGTTTCATCCATCATCCAAGTAAACTGGTTCGATCCAGGCAGCGCATTCTTCTTCTTCTACTTCTTCTTCTTCACATCTCATGACTAACGCCCAATTCAGGGGATTGACGAGTGTTAGGTGGATTTTTTTAGTATTTCTTCGCAATAGTTCTCTTATAAGCCAGAAATAGATATTACCACAAATTTAATTACAGAATATTAGTATTGAAGTTTTTAAATCACAAAACATTTTACCTTGTTATTCTTTTAGAATAACTGATGAATTACTCTTTGGCGTAGAAGGAGTGCGACTGTAGCCCAAAATAGAGGCGCCAAAAGAACTGATTCGGATATTTGCAGACCCAGATTTTGAAGATGTTTTATGATGAATCTTCTTGTCAATGACGTGTACCGCCGACAAAATAGATAGAAAACACATAAACTAGGCGAACAACAACTCTTGATCAGCGCTGAAATCGCTATTGTAAAGATAATATGTAAAAGTATAGTGCAATTAGGTTGTCATTTGCGTTTGCTCATACTTACTTGGCTCCTTTCTAATATCTATTGCAATTAGATTGTCATTCGTGTTGACTAATGCATACTTGGCTCCTTTCCAATATCTACCTATGCTACAATTGGATCGCCGTGGTCACAGATTAAGCCACGTGCCATCAGTCGAATGATTCATGTGGCTCCTACATGCTACACCACAGATGTCGCCAATTTTCTTCACTCCTTTCAGTATGTCTCATCCCAACATTAACTCCACGTCGTATCTCTAGTAGTAGATCGCATGTGAACAGTTAGAGAAAAAAATAATGTATAGGTTGGATAGTCGAGAAAAAAGTGGACGTCCCATTCCAGTCTGGGAAGGATGATTAAACCAGCCAATTTCAAACCTTAGCACATCACACACACTGCAACCAAATCGAAAATGCCTGTCTAGAAAGTCCGTCTTGAATTTATCAGAGGCTCCTTTTAGGTTCGCGGTTTGAGCAGCATGCGTAATAATCACGGCAGTCTAGTAGTTAAGCTGCTCGTCTGCTGATGCGGAGGTCACGTGGTCGAAACCAGCCGCGACAGCTGCATTTTCGATGAAGGCGAAAATTATAGAGGTCCTTGTACTTACAGCACGTGGTTGAAATTTGCGGAGCCCTCCACCCCGGTGTTTCTAATTATCATATCGTGGTTTTGGGACGTTTAACCCCACCAGTTATTAAAACAACATCCGCATTTTTCGATGACATTCGTCATCTTGTCTGGCTTGCGCATGTGCTTGGTGCGCTTTGTGCACAATTTAAACGGTGTTTGTTGCTGTTGTTCACCCATTAACAATGACTCACACGCAGTGCGTCGACTTGGCGAATCGTAAGGTTTTGTAAACTTTTATAGAACTCCATAACAGCGTAGCTTAGAGTATAGAAACGTTACAATATTTATGTTTGCCACTATGTACATGTGTTCTGTTCATTTCTAGTGGAGCAGTGGGGCTTGTCCTATTTCTGTGACGCATATATTCGATAGGGGTTATTGCACCCAAACTAACGGGCAAACCCCCTAGGCATATACAGCTTCGTGTTAATAGTTGTAAATAACTGAAAGAACGTACAAAGATAAAAGTGGGATGAATATTTGGTGATAAGGGCGCATCGTGCATACACGTCCAGGGCATATGTTCAGTGCGAATCGGGGCTTGCTTATATAGCAGAGGAAGACTGGGTGCAAAAAATGGAGCGTATCCGGCGCGCAGATAGACTGGCTGACCCCCCTCTCCGCCCTTTTTTTATACCCCTAATCACATAAAACAGCTCTTAACAAAGATTGTGTTTTCCGAGCAAGAGCATGGCGGTATGTCTTTGTCCCTGGGTCTAAACTTCAGTACGTCGGGACATGTCCCCTGTTTTGTAGGTAACAGGTCATAATTTAAGAAAAGAGCTTTGGTATTGTAGGTAAGAGGTCCCTTCCGGAAGCACTCAATATGAACAAAAAATCCGCAGTTCGTGTTTATTTTTATAGTGAAAGCTGTTATGAAATCACAACAACAGCCGATCTGGCTTCGTCCGCCGCCGGCGGCCGCTTCAATAACCTTGATCACGCCAAAACAAAAGAGAACGAAACAAAAATACCGAACGCAAATTGAGAATCGCACTCGTCCCTCTACGTGGCAGCCCAGTACGCTGATGCTGAGCTACGGTGGAGCGTGAAACTCCATTGCTGAAACTGGCCATTGAAATAGACCATATGCTGGCTTCATGTGGCGTAAGAACTCACGTTAAGAGGCGTAATTGAGCATTTAAAACACTAAAGTAGCACCCAGGTGTCACACTATATGAACTGCGTAATGAGTGGGTGCTTCAGCTCATTCCAAAAGCTCATTCTTCATCGTCGTCCGCCACAGAATCTACAAAATGCACAGTATTCATTTTCGTTTTCTTTTCTTTTATTTAGTACCGTTTCTTCCTTACATTCAACGCAGCACTCATAGGACATAAATTGTGAATAAACACATGTCAACAACAACAAGTGTGTAGTGAGTGGGTACTATGCTTTTCTGATGAATAACGAATAATGGCATAGTCAACGCTTTCACTACGCGAAAATTATAAAGATTTTCTGGCGTAGTGGGTACCATGCAAGTGTGCTTGCAGTATTTGCCCCAAGAGCTTAAATAAAAAAAGGGGGTGGCTCTACAAAGGTCACTCTTGCAGCTTTCACTGACTGTTCGGTGTGTTCCGCACAGGCCTGGTGGTCTTGCTGTTTTTCTGAGAAGGACTTTGCGAAAGAGATGGTACTTAATTACAGAAGCTTTTATGCAGTTGAATTCCCACATCGTTGCTGGTGCTACGTTGCTGACTAGAGCATTGGAATAGCTACGGTTTCATGTTCTATTTAGCTTGCGTTAAAATCAAATAGGTAGAGCAGATGTCAAATACAAACGGGCACTTGTAAATGATTCCTGCAGCACCTTTTCAAGTAACCATCGAATGGCTTCACTAAATGTTTTTATTTCCTCACGAATCAACCACCGCAAAACGATCATGCATGTGCGTTCCTAATATGGAATCTGCTTGAACTCAAAAAAACTTCTATGGCATGCGATCTGATTGGGATTTCGTGTTTATGAGTCGGTGTCGTATAAAAACATGGCTTTATTATCACAGTAGTCCAAACTTTACAAAATCACACATTTAATATATTGCTGTACGCATATTATGTCATCGCTGATTTTATGTAGCCACCATGTTTGACGTCCCATTGGTTAGCACCGATGCCCTTGTCTTGAAGACCATCTTCCTCGAGACGACCAATCTTTTGAATCACCCACCGGTCGGCTAAACAGAATCGGTGTAGTTGTTCTTGGGCTTTCCCAAACTAGTGTCTTCGTTCTTCGAGTGTATGTAGGCGAGGTGCTGTGTTTCGGAGCACTCCTCGCAAACGTCGATTGGTTCAACAGTGCCATACTCCCGAACTTCCATACGCGGTGTTTCCGTATTGGCTGACCAGTTTTCTACACCGACGTCTTCAGAGGTCATTGGAACTCTTCACCTTTTGAAGTTCCATCCAGCTCTCTTTGCTGCAGGCGCGATCCCCTCGAGTCCAGAGGACTTCGTCACCATCACCTGGGAAAGAAGCAGCGCTTCAACCACTGCTGGATGTGACATAATGACAGAACCGTCGCAGACTCGACGTGTATTCTTCGTAGTGACGTGCCAACGTCTCCCGACCGCCACCTTTTGGTCCAAGATTGTTTTCCAGGTGGCGGGTTCAAGCACTGTAGTCAAGGGCCTTTGAATGTCCGGGACAGATGATCTGACGTGGTCTTCTAGGCAGTTGCTATGTTGGTTCGTTGCTGGATCAAGCGTCGACGCCACGACGGCTTCGAGAATGTTTCGCCTGCCATCGTAGAACCATATGTGCTCTTCCGGAAACATACCGCAATATTCCAAAGGTGTTACAGCGACGTGGTTGTAGCGCCAGGTGGGTGGGAATGGCGGCAAGCTCTGGGTTCCTGAAGTTGGTTCATTCTGACGCTCATTGAGGCGACCATGACGACCTTTGGTTTGTTCCATCGTCCAGGTAAACTGGTTCGATCCAGGCAGCGCATTCTTCTTCTTCTACTTTCCTTCTCATCTCATGACTAACACCCAATGCAGGGGATTGACGAGTTTTTAGGTGGATATTTTTTCAGTATTTCTCGGCAATACTTCTCTAATGGGCTATGAATAGTTATTACCAGAAATATAACTACAGAATATTAGTATTGAAGTTTTTAAAACACTCAATATTCTCTTAGGATGACTGATAAATTGCTATATGGCGTAGAAGAAGTGTGACTGTAGCCCAAAGTAGAGGCGCCAAAAGAAAGAACAACTGATTTGGATATTTGCAGACCCAGATTTCAAAGAGGTGTTGTGATGAATCTGCTCCTCAATGACGTGTACCGCCGACAAAATAAATAGAAGCCACATAAACTAGGCGAATAACAACTCTTTACAATAGCGCTGAAATCGCTATTGTAAAAATAATATGTAAATAGTCTAGTGTAATGAGGTTGTCATTCGCCTTTGCTTACACTTACTTGGCTCCTTTCTAATATCTATTGCAATTAGATTATCATTCGAGTTGGCTTACATACTTGGCTTACATACTTGGCTTCTTTCCAAAATCTATCGATGCTACAATTCGATCGCTGTGGTCACAGATTAAGCCACGTGCGCAGTCAAATGATTGATGTGCTTCCAACATGCTATGCCACAGATGGCGCCAATTTTCTTATTTCCTTTGCCTATGTTTCATCCCAACATTAACTGCACGTCTTATCTCTGTTAGCAGCAGATCGCATGTGAACATCTATAGAGAAAAAGAAAGTATAGGTTGAATAGCTGAAAAAAAAGGGGGACGTCCCGTTCTAGTCTGAGAAGGTTGATTAAACCAGCCAATTTCAAACCTTAGCAGATCACGCACACTGCAGCCAAATCGAAAATGTTTGTCTAGAAAGTCCGTCTTGAATTCATCATATGCTCCTTTTAAGTTCGCTGTTTGAGACGCATGCGTAAAAGTCACGGTGGTCTAGTGGTTAAGCTGCTCGTCTGCTGACGCGGAGGTCACGTGGTCGAAACCAGCCGCAACGGCTGCATTTTGGAATAAGGCGAAAGTGTTAGAGGTCCTTGTACTTACATAACGTGGTCAAAATTTTCGAAACCCTCCAATCCGTTGTCTCTCATTATCATATCATGGTTTAAGAACATTAAACCCCCCCCCCCCCCCCCTGTTATTAGAACAACATCCGCATTTTCTGATGACATGCGTCGTCTTGCCTGGCTTGCGCATGTGCTTGGCACGCTTTTCGCACAATTTTATTCAGTGTTTCTTGCTGTTGTTCACCTATTTACTATGACACACACGCAGTGCCTGGGATTGATGAATCCTGAGGTTTTGTAAACTTTTATAGAACTCCATAGCAGGGTAGCTCATAGTATATAAACCTTGCAATATCCTTGTCTGCCACTCATGCACATGTGCTCTCTTCTTCATTTCTAGTGGACCAGTGGTTCTTGCGCAATTTCTGTGACGCATATATTCGATAGGGGTTATTGCACCCAAACTAACGGGCAAACCCCCTAGGCATTTACAGCTTCGTTGTAATAGTTGTAAATGATTGATAGAACGTACAAAGATCAAAGTGGGATGAATATTTGGTGAAAAGAGCACATCGTGAATATGCGTCCGGGGCGAAAATTCAGTGCGAATCGGCTGGCTTATATAGCGGAGGAAGACTTGGTGCGAAAAATGGAGTGTATTCGGCGCACAGATAGTATGGCTAACCCCCCCCCCCCGCTACCCCTCCTTTTTTTATACCTCTATTCGTATTAAACAGCTCTTAATGAAAACCGTGTTTTCCGAGCAAGAGCATGGCTATGTGTCTTTGTCGCTGAAGTACGTCGGGACATGTCCACGGTTTGGTAGGTAAGATGTCATATTCTAAGTAAAAAGCTTTGGTATGGTAGGTGAGCGGTCCCTTCCAGAAGCACTCTATTTAAAAGAAAGGATCTGCAGTTCGTGTTTATTTTTTATAGCGACAGCTGTTATGAAATCACAACAAGAGCTGATCTGGCAACGTAGATATGCGCCGCCACCGGTTTAACCATTATCGCGCGAAATTGGTTCATGCAGATGCTCATTGAGGCAATGGTGATGACCTTTGGTACTATCTATCATCCGAGGAAACTGGTTCGATCCAAGCGGCGCACGTCACGAGCGCATGCACCTATGATAAATGATGATAATACTCCTACAACATTACGCTACATGCAAATTGGGTATGGCCACTTGTATACGACGCGCACGAGCACCCGAAAAAGAGGATGAAGAGCTGAATTTGCTCGGCCTGTTTGCTGAACCGGTTTGCGCTGCAAAAACCATCGCATCTGAACATTTAATAATTAGTTTCCAGTACCACTGCCCCGAACGACATTCACTTGACAACGCTTACCATATAATGTAACATCCGCAATGTTACCTCGCCTTTTCATTTCTCGCACACCTCACTATAGATTTTATCAGTCATTACGGTGAGAAATTGAGGTTATACTACTGAATGCTAGCCTTGTAATATAGTGTGTGCAGCTTAATTAGCACGATATGTGTCGTACGAGTGTAACTAATGCACCCGAGGCGTCGCGCTCGTGAAAAGCATGCAAGCGGCTGTCATGTTGCCGAACAAGCCTTCTTAGATTTATGTTTTAGGGGCGAAGCTCCTTATGGCGTGGGTCTGTCACTCCTCCGTATGTATGTATGTATGTATGTATGTATGTATGTATGTATGTATGTATGTATGTATGTATGTATGTATGTATGTATGTATGTATGTATGTATGTATGTATGTATGTATGTATGTATGTATGTATGTATGTATGTATGTGCGTATGTATGTATGTATGTATGTATGCATGTATGTATGCATGCATGCATGTATGCATGTATGTATGTATGTATGTATGTATGTATGTATGTATGTATGTATGTATGTATGTATGTATGTATGTATGTATGTATGTATGTATGTATGTATGTAGCCAACGGTGGCACATACCCGCTCTAGAGCGGGTATGTGCCACAGGGGTTGCGAGATGGGAGATGGCGGGTACTGGTAGTGTTCACTAGATAGACGGATGGACGGACAGACAGACTAGCTGACGGACGGGCGGATGGGTAGACGCGCGGACGTACGAATAGATGGACGCACGAACGGACGGACAGACGGATCGATGGACTCACGGGTGGACGCATAGACAGACAGATGGACGAACGCATGGATTGACGCACGGGTGGCCGCGCGGACGGACGGAAGCAAGAACGAACGAACGAACGAAGGGAAGCATAGACGGGCTGACGGACGTTTCACCCCCACTCATCATCATCCACTCCGTGGATATGCTGTGATTTTTGCATCAAGTAGAATGAGCCTTGCCCATTGTTGTCACTGAAAGAAAACGCAACCTACAGAAGTAACAACTTTTCAAAGCTTCGCGCAAGAAAATTAGTTGGAGACAGCAACAAAAAAGAAAAAGAAGACCGCGAGAACTGGCGATTATTTAGCCACACTTGTTTTTTCACTTTCTTCGCTCTCTCATAAACTGAAAGAAAACGACCAATCAAGATGGCCACCGAGAATAAATGTAGAACAAAATATAGTAAGGTTGGCCATGAGAAAGTGGTGGGGGAAGCGGGGGATAGCAGCAATCTTTTCGAAATCCGATTACAACGGGGTGGTTTCGAGCGATCGTCGTAAGTTGGCGGGTCTTTAGAGGCCAAAGCGCGTTCGAGCCTTGATACCGCAAAATGGAGGAGCGTGCGAGAAAAAAAAAACATAAAACAGGAAGAAAGAAAGATTAACGCAGACAGAGGGAGACTCATAGAACGCGGGAGTCGAAAGCAGGAATCTGCGAGAGGTGAGACAAGGGCGAGAGAAATATTGAACGTGACACGAAGGCTAGTTATTGCAGCGTAAAGAAAGAAGGATGAGAATTTTTCCCCTTGGTTGATAAAGGAAATGAAAAATTGGCCCTCCATTTTCCTTGATTAGTTCAGCGTTCAGAAACGACTTCTGCCACGGGTCTCTTTGGGAAGGAGAAAAAAAAAAAGGTAAAGTCACGAACTCGGTTGGAAAGCAATAAGCGAGTTACAGGAAGCGTTTCTGAGTTGCACCAGCGGAGCCCTGCCGTGTTTAGCAGCGCCTACTGCTACTGGAGTGGCTGTCTGATTCTTAAAAAAAAAACAAAAAAAACTATAGCAGTACGAATCCTACGTGCGTCGAGCTTACAGCAAATGACACTTTCGCTGGAGACCAGCAAGGGATACAGGATTTTACGGTCACTAAATACTACGTGCATATAACTGACAAACGTATTCAGTAATTACAAGCCTTATAGCGCGGGATTTCTTTAAAAAAAACGAAGAGACATGACAGGCACACGTGCTTTGTACCTGTCGTGTCTCTTTGTATTGTGTAGTAAGTTTCACGCTATAAAGCTTGTAATTACTGATTGCCAACTAGCCCGGAACAACCCCTTGCTCAGTTATGCAGTAAGATTGATTCGGGCAAATCTGTTGGTTGTTACAACCACGGCGCGACTCTGACAAGACACGGAGGAACAGAAAAGCAGTTCGCAAAAGGTCACACAGTGCAAACAAATTAAGCGGTTAGTCAGCACTCACGATGGGACATTGGTTTTGCATTGTCTCTCCATTGCTCGGCGCTTGTTGAGTAAATTTACGGAGTTGGATATTTCAATTCACTCATCGTGCTTTAGAACCCACAAAGCGCACACAAAAGAGCAACATTGTAATTTTAGTATATTTAAAAAAATTGTTGTATGTTTTCCTGTATTAGAAACAAAAAGGATGTTGGGGCTAAAGACACATAGCTTGACGAAGCAACCAACACCCTTGTACAGTAAATCTACTTAGCTTTTGGTTTTGCCGTAAAAAAGTTTGTTTGAAATATATTGCGAAAAACTTTCACAGCTGCGGGTTAACAAGAACACTTGACAGATGCCAGCAGACATCCAATCGGTTTTAGTGGAATCTCTCATCTTAGATGGTTGACAAATTGTTTGTAGATAAAATAGATGGTGTAATGAAAGAACTGCTGACACAAAACTATCGGTATATTTTCTATGATAAACTAAGAAGACATTCTTGTCTCTTTGTTTCTTTATCATTTGTGTAAAAAGTCCCACGCTACAGAGCTTGTAATTATGGATTAATAACTAGTCCAAAGCAACGCTTTGATCGACTCTTGAAATGTATGCAATCAATACCTTTCTGTCGACGCAAATAACTGTCTTCATATTTGAATATTGCTAATACCCGTTAAACATATTTGATTTCCTTATTTTATCGAAATTACCCGTAGTCTGGGCGAGTAGGACTAACAGGAATATGTCGCTCACGCATTGGTATCGTGTGGTCATTAGCGGCCTTCCCGCTTACTTAACAACATATAGGCACACAACGTGGCACCACAAGTGTGAACCCCAACTAATGACCATATATATTGCGCGTCGGCAAGTATACGCAGAATCGACACTCCCTCACAGTCTTTCGTGGTACACCATGCGTCGGTCTCTTCAGCACATATTATGCATTGTGAATTCCAGGAGAGCTCTTCAACCACTTCCCATCACGCGAGCAAGTCAGACGTCTCCACCCACCCCTTATTTTATTACAAATTTGTGTTTCACTCCCTTCTTTCTGTAACACCATACTGAAAGTCCTGAAGGGTAAAGATAGAGTTTAGAATTATAGCGGAGTCAATTACGAATTCAAAAACAAAAGCGGGGTTTAAGGGTCACGCACACTTCAGCCAGTGTGGTCAGATGCTACCCCCCACCCTACATAAATAAAGCAGAGTATAATTTTTATCTTTTTGTAAATACAATATTGTCACGTTACACCGTAATTGCAACCTGTAGATAAGAGCACTCAAGGACGTCAGACTGGATCGAACAACGGCAATACGACTTTATCGTCTTTTCCACAAGCACATCGTCGTCCACTTTTGAACAGTGGCACATACAAGCCTGCCAGCATCTACAGAAACAATACTTGCAGAACTTGTACTAGTGACAATATCATTCGCTAAATTTGCAACGAAAAATAAAATTTATTTTTTCATTCTTAAAAGTTTTTCTAATTACAACAAAAGGTCACATAAATGCAAATGTGATTTAAAAAATAATTACTTTGTACAGCTAAAATACGCACAGCTATGAACGTTAGCAGATATTCACTTTTTATAATTGTCTCCAGAGTTAACAATGTACGTTTTCCAGTGTATAATATTGTTGCTTGTTCATTGCCACGAATATGTCTTACGTGAACGCTCAACTACTCCAAGTCATGGACAAACGCGCTGTCGGTGAACTGGATTACTAAAATAACTACATCTGCAGAAGAAACTAAAGTGAGCCCCCCTCCCAGCCTCCCCCAAAAGAAAGGACGCTACAAGCGAGTAGAAAAATCTACAAGTGACTCGGCGAATAAAGAAACCCAAATCCGCTTACTGTAAGCGGAACTGGCAACTGCGAGTACAGCTGTGATTGTAAGGGAATTTTACGCAACAGTTGTCTTAACTCGGGAGGGCACGTGGACCGTAAAATGAACGTCTGTACATCGGCATGGCTCTCATCGGCCGAAGTACGGTAGTGAGCTGTTTTTTTTTTACTGCCATACCCAACTACTGGGACTCGTCAGATGAATTTCGGCCGTCGCCGTGATGTTCTGTGTAAATCACAAGTGGGATAGATCATATCCGCGTGCCACAGACTGTGTGGGCGAGGGAAAGCGTGGGAAAGCGGAAGAGGCTGAGCCGAGAGTGTAGATGGCTCGCTTCTGGTAAGGACAAGGGCAATTGGGTACTTCAACTAGCAAGCATACTTAAAGTATCGTGAGTACTAATGCTTATAATATAAGATACACTCTTTATACGAAATTTGCGCTTTTTTAGAAAAGAAAGAAAATAAAAATACTTTTGTGTTCCTCCGAACACCGGCTTGTTTGCGGCCCCAAACCATCGGTACGTTAAACCTGAAATACTCATTTTATGAAATACGAACATGCACGGACACTACAACTAGAAGTAAACACGAAGACAAAGATAGGTTTTATTGTTACCATTTGAATACTATGAATATTCGTGTCCCATAGCTTTTAGTGCTTCATTAGCGAGCTTTTTGGTTTTGGCAAGTGATTGGTGTCGCTGCCGTGCCTGCGCAGTAACAAGGAAGAAATGTTACGTAAGCGTATGGATACGAGTGCCCAAGTCATCGAATAAATCAGTTACAATTTGTATGTGTAATTTTTTTGATAGATTAAATTTAAATATCTCAACTGATTTCATTTGTAATGGAAGTGAAGGCAAACGAAAATGTTGCCCGATGACCCCAATACTAAATAAATGTTCAAACCAGTGGTACGAAAAAAGCAATAATAAAAACGAACAGTGGAAATTTCTTAAGACGGCGAACAAAATGAAATGTTTAGCAAGGGAAAGAACGAAAATAAAAGAATAAGCAGAAGGTGTTCCTCGTTCACGCAGGGAAAGCACGCGGACAAAGCGAACGTCGGGCTGTTGTTTTCTAGTTTTTCTTTCCGCGGCTTCCATCCGCAGTCTGGCGGTGGCGGCGGCCTGCAATAACCGGCCGCGCGTCCGCATCAAGTACACTGGAAATGAAGATGACGGAGAAAGGAAGCGAGGAGAACAGGAGAATCAAACAGGATAACAACCAGGGTCGGTGGGGCTTCGCCGCCCCGCAGGAATAATCCGGGTGGCTTACGCGGACAACTTAATAACCCACTAAGTCCCCGGGATTACGCGACGCTTAAGAACCACGCCGCCTTCCTGAGGCCGAAGCTTCCCCTCCGCTTTCTTATTGTTTCTTTTCCCCTCTCTTTGCGTCGTCCTGTTTCCGCCGCGTTTCTCCGCCTGTTTCCCGCAAGGGAAGGAATAAGGACGCCGCCGTTCTCATTGCCCTGGATTCCCGCTTTTGCCCTTTGCCGGGAAGTGCAGCGTATTATTTATCAGCGGGACCCGGGAGACGCCGATTGATTATCTCTCGCTCCGACCCCACCTGGCCGCCGCCGCCGAAGCCAGAAAGGCGATCGAGGACGCGGCTGTAGACAGCTCCCCCGTGAACGCGGCATCTCCACACCAGCCAGTATCGAGTTACGGTCTCCTGTTTTCGACGAAGAAAGAAAGAAAGAAAGAAAGAAGAGAAAAGAAAGAAAGGGCAGCGTATAGCTGCATGCGAAAAACACGGGTGCATCAAGACGCTTTGTAAATGTTGGAGCACTTCTCATACCTGATTACGGAGCACGCAGACTGATGGGGTCTAAGATATCGATATCGATCTGAACCGTTACAGATGTCGAAGCGGGGAGATACCGAATAATGCGGGCCCCCTTTGCCGTATCGTGAAAGAAGTTTATTTTGACCGCTCGTGAATTTACACGTAAAAATAAATTTCGCAAAAGTCACAGCAAGAAGTGGCACAGTGAATCATACAGCTACATACGCAAAGAGCTTTATGTAATTTAGGTTTAAATATGTTGCGTCCGGTCAGTCGGCATTCAAGTACGTATAAAACGGCACCTACAGTTTGGTCCCAAGTTTCAGTACCACTTTTCGCTGCCAATGACGAGGCAGTGTGTTTGAAATTCCGTGCATGCATGGTAAAGGGCACTAGAAGTTTTAAATTAAACCGGAGTTTCTGTTTCGGCGTTTCTCGTAATATTTCGGTTCTGCCGCTACACATAAGTTTTAATTGCAAACTTAGTGAGTAGTCGTCAATTCGAATTCGTGCTCTGGAAGCACGAATGAATGGACTCTTTTCTTTTTGGTAACAAAGTGGTCCATATATGTTTGTTCAAGGCAATGCTGCGGAAACAATATATTGGACATCTACACATATGCGCAGATATATTGTGTAAGCGTATTTCTTTAGTTTGATCATAAACATAACTAAACAAGCGCTGTTGCATTAATTAAAACCACAGTTTGAAAAGGCCATTCATGGTTTACTCGGAGTGTACAAATGTATATTTAAGGCAGCCGAATCATTACACAGAATTCGTGAATCAATACTCGCATGGTGAAATAACCATCTTTACTCGACATTGTTCATTCATTCATTTCATTTCATTTATTAATACTGTCAGCCCTGTTTAAGGCAATTACAAGAGTAGAAGATACAACGTAAACATACTGGCAATGTACGTACAGAAAAAAAAGAATATGGTGTAATCGGGTATGTCACGCTTCTGACATATAAAACATATCTTTATAACATCAAAGCACTATCAGTACTATACAACAAATATATGAGAGACTTGGGAACAGTTACAGTTACAAAAGTGTGAAAACAGTTGTTAAGAAAAAAAAAAACCTTATAGATGCAAAAGTACACACAAGAGAAATCGAGTTTGATAAATGGGGTCATGCTTTCAGGTAGTCATTAATTCTATTAAAAAATGCTTAACGTAGGCGAGGTTACAATGTCATCGGGCAACAAGTTCCATTGAGCAATAATTTTAGGGAAAAAGTCAAATTTAAAGTAATTATTTCGGGCAAGCGGCGGGGGAATGTACATGCTATGACGGTGTCTTGAAGTTTCATTGTGTTTAATTTCAAAGTAGTCATCCTGATTTATTTTTATCTTGTGGTGTATAATTTCATAGAGATACTTCAGTCGCTCGAAAGAACTGCGGACTTCGAGCGGGGAAAGGTCAGCACGTTTGCACAACTCAGAAGGTGAATGGCACCACTTGTACTTGCTAAAAATAAACCTCGAAGCAAGCCTTTGTACTCTGTCCAGTTCGATTTTGTTTGATTGTGTATAAGGATCACATAGAATTTGAGCATATTTAAGAATAGGGCGTATCAACATTTTGTATGCTAGGCCTTTATTTTCTGTAGAGGCATATCTTAGGTTACGCCTAAGTGCCCAGAGAGCCTTATTGGCTTTAGAAAATACATTGTCGATGTGGGTATCCCAGCGGAGGTCATGCGTTATTGTTCAACCAAGATATTTAAGCTCTCTAACGTTCATTAAAATGTGGCTCCCAATAGAATACTGAAAGTGAAGGACATTTGTTTTTTGCGAGAGACGCACATGTAGGCGGTCTTATTTAAATTTAATTCCATTCGCCAGCTTTCGCACCAGTGTTTAATTTTTTGTAGGTTTGCGTTGAGCTGAACTTGGTCTGAGAGTGTACGTATTTCTTTATACAATATACAGTCATCAGCATATAGCCTGGCTGGCTCTGTCAGATCGCGGGGTAGGTCGTTTATGATATAAAAACAACACAGGCCCCAAGACGCTCCCCTGAGGGACTCCTGAGAGGACAGGGCGCATGGTAGATTGTAAACTTCCCAAACGGACAAATTGATGGCGCCCATGAAGGTATAAATGAAACCACTGGGTTATGGAAGCATTGTTGAACATCACAGCAATCTTCTGTTGTAATTTAGGATGCGACACCTTGTCGAAAGCTTTAGAAAAATCTAAGCTTATAATATCTGTTTGACTACGAGAGTTTATGGTTTGGGCGAAGTTGTGCACTAGTTCGATTAGCTGACTAATAGTTGATAGACCTTTGCGGAAACCATGTTGGTGTGGATGTAGCAGATGGTGATGGTCGAGGTATGTCATCAGATGATTAGCAACAATGTGTTCGAGCACTTTCGAGCACGTAGAAATAAAAAAAATAGTCTGTAGTTTTTAACATTGGCTTTACAGCCAGACTTGGTATAGGCATGATCTGCGCTTGCTTCCACTGACGCGGAAAGCATCCGGTGTTGAGCGATGTCTGAAAAATAAGCTTCCGGATATTTAGCAATCCAACTTGCGTATCTCTACAAAAAGTCGTTGGGGATCTGATCAGGCCCGGAATTTTCTGGATGTCGATGTACAACAAAATATTTAGGAATCCCTCTTCGGCAATTTCCAAGTTCTCGAGCGAAGTAGCACGGACTCGTCAGCAAAAGCGACTGCCATATTGCTATCTCGGGTGAAAACGGACGCGAAAAAAGAATTAAATTCTTCGGTGCGCGCAGTGTTATTCTGGGAGGCCAGTGACGCGCTTTGTAGGAGCCTCTTTCAGAAATTTGGCGAGTTTAACATTATAAAATCTGAATTTAGACTGAGTTACCAAGTTTCGGAGTTGTTTGCTTA
This sequence comes from Rhipicephalus annulatus, assembly GCA_013436015.1. Classification (NCBI taxonomy): domain Eukaryota; kingdom Metazoa; phylum Arthropoda; class Arachnida; order Ixodida; family Ixodidae; genus Rhipicephalus; species Rhipicephalus annulatus. Next base: position 51,298 of record WOVY01000599.1, read on the forward strand.
AGCTTTGAATAGTGCGTTTGTTTTCAGGCGAAGGATTAGTTGAACGGGCTTTTCTTGTTCGCTTTAGTTTCCGCTTTACGTGGATTATTTCTCTCGTAATCCAAGGGTTTCTCTTTTTCGGTAATTTTCATACGGGAATGAATTTTTCAATGCCATGCGAGACCACATTCGAAAAATATGCCCATAAATTGTTCGCAGTTTTCCCGGACTGATGGAGTGATCAAATCAAGCCATAAGAGTTTTCGAGATGTTCCAAAACGGCCACATCGTCGGCCACCTGAAAGTTGGGAACCAATTTGGCAGAATTACTTTCGGAGGAATGGGATGGTAAGTTCAGGGTGAGTATGGTAGCTTCGTGATCCGATATGCCAGCTACTTCGCAGCTTTAAACGAGGGTCATCATATGATCACACATAAATATAAGATCAAGAAGCGTCGCACGGGCCTCATATTGCCGGGTTGGTTCAGGTACCAGTTAGTTCAAGTTAAAGCAGAACGCAAGCTTTAAAACATGCTCGCTACTCATCACCACAGTGCCACTTGGGGAATAAGAAGGCCAGTCAATACCCGGTAAGTTAAAATCGCCGACTTATATAATGTTATCATGGTGTATAAAATTAGATTCCATGAAGGTTGCAAGTTTTACTAGCACGTCTGCTGGTGAATCGGGTGGTCTATAAATGCCACCTATGAAAACTGTTATATTTGGGCCTATATTATAGCATTACAGTGTAGAGAAGTGCACGTGGACATTACAAAGAAGTTTTCAGTTGTAAAAATATTGTTTTTTCCCGTATATATGCACTGCCGGGCTGTAACATATACTACGAGTTACACACACACACACACACACACACACACACACACACACACACACACACACACACACACACACACACACACAAACACACACACACACACACGCGCACACGCACGCACACGCACACACACACACACACACACACAAACACACACACACACACACACACACACACGCGCAGGCACACAGCACACACACACACACGCAGGCACGCAGGCACGCACACACACACGCAGGCACGCAGGCACGCACACACACACACAGGAACGCACGCGCACATAAACACACACACGCGCACACAAACACACGCAGATGCACGGAAACACTAACACACGCACGCACACACACTTACACACACGCAGGAACGGACAGACACACACACACGCACGCACACTTACACACACGCACGCACACACACTTACACACACGCAGGAACGGACAGACACACACACACGCACGCACACGCACACACGCGCACACAAACACACACATAAACGCAAGCAGACGCACACACACACACACACACACACACACAGTTCTAGCAAACACATTTTGCAGAGAAGGAAACATGTCAGAAACAATTCCCGCATTGTGCGAAACTCTCCGGCCACAGTCCGGCCTAACAATATCTGCAGGCATACATCTAAAGCAACACGACAGAAATATGCTTACCGGACTACGCCGACACCATGCCATTCTTCTTTGCCATTTATGGCTAGGTGTAGCTTTCACGAAGTCATTCTCTTTCAAAATCGAAATGCCTGACAACCCTTTTTGTGCCAACTGTATTAGCGCGGAGGCATTGCAACACATCTTGTATGATTGTCTTCAAAACAATGCGCAGAGAAAAAAACTGGCAGTTACTCTAGCTAACGCAGATCACAGACCGATGACGGCAAAAGCTGTACTGGAATGTTGTCCTGATCAGTCATCGCGGGTGAAGGCGACGCAGCCAGTGCTCAACTTGCTGAAGACATCAAACATACCGGCTTTTATAGACTAATGGAGTTATCATGAGTGCGAGTTGGGTAACATTGTATATTTGCCACAATTTTTCAAATCATTTGTTCGCATTGGCGCTTGTAACATTCAGTTGTCGTAACACGTGCTATATATATCCAGTTTGCCAAAGTGAACACGAAGGAAAAAGCCTGTGTTAATCTCATTGCATTTGTAGCTTTTCCTTTATATTAATGTGATAGCAATTATATGGACACTCTCAGATGGATTTTACCGCCGGCGTCGGCATCGATGTCATGCACCGTATATGTACACGTATATATATATATATATATATATATATATATATATATATATATATATATATATATATATATATATATATATATATATATATATATATATATATATATATATATATATATATATATATATATAAGAAGTATCACTACCAGGAAAAACAAGGGAAGCGCGGGTAGAGAATGAAGACAACGTTGCCTCCACTGCGATCCCTCTGAGTGGGTACGAGCCATGGCGGTGGATATCATCATCATTATACGGTGATCGCGGACTCAGGGCCCATTAAAAACCCCCATTAATTTACATTGCCTTGTGTAACAATTTGGTGGAAGGTGCTGGGTAGGACGAACCCAAACACGGAAGCTTCACTACCAGGACTTCGTCGCAGCCGCCGCCTCGCCAAACTTCCACCTTCACCGATCGTAATGGCCCAAGAGCAGCCATCCAACGCTTCGAGGCCAACACCGATGGGTTCCGCGCCGTACTACAGAGTGCCGCCAAACTTCGGCGGAACCTCAGGAGAAGACGTCGACGTGTGGCTCAAAAACTACAAGCGGGTGAGCAGAAGCAATGGCTGGGACTCGAACGAACAGCTCAATCATGTCGTATTCTCGTTAACTGACACCGCCCTCATGTGGTACGAGAACCACGAGGACATGTTCACTACTTGGTAACGTTTTGTTGAAGAAGTGCAGAAGTGTTTCGGTGATTCGGATGCAAAGAAGAAACGCGCGGAGCAGACATTGTCTCAGAGGGCACAGCTTCCAGGAGAAACATGTACGACATACATTGAAGAAATATTGAAGCTGTGCAAGATCGTGAATGGGAGGATGTCTGAAGAAGACAAGGTTGGACACGTTCTCAAGGGTATAGCCGAAGACGTGTATAATTTCTTAATTGGGAAAGACTGCTTGAACTCCGTGTCTGACGTGATGAAGCATTGTCGTACCTTTGAATCCCTCAAGATGCGACAAATTTCTCCTAAATTCGGCCGCCTGTTCAACGTCCCCACTGTTGCTAGTGTTGAAACAGTGCCGCCTAACGACCTTGCTTTGACCATACGGCAGATTGTCAGAGAAGAGCTGCTTCGATCTCAGCAGACCTATCATCGCCCCAGCGATTTTCAGGATGTGTACGTAAACGAACCAAAACGTGTGCGGACTCCTGTTTCTCTTCCACCATGGCAACCATCGATAAACGCTGCAGACGCTTATGAATATCAAGGCACACGGCAGGCTGGATTCCCCCGTCATCCAACTCCCAACTACGAACGAAGTTTTCGCCCGCCTGTTTACCCAAGATCGCCTGCCTACAGTGCCCCTGAAGGGCGGCACTACTATCCCATGCCTTCCGAGAGGAGTCGTTACTCTGGGCAGCCACGTGCCCCTCGACCAATTCCGGTATGCTACAACTGTGGCGTCTCGGGTCATATCGCACGTTTTTGTGACCACTGCCCATATCAGCGACAGTCTTGGCCTTTGTATCACCAACATTTCGACTATCCGCACTCCACGTCACGGAAACCACGCGCACCTACCGGGACGCGCTACCCCTCGCCGGCCTCTGATCGAAGTTTGACGCCACCTCCAGCTCCCCGTGCTCCACGATCGCCGTCGCCACGGCGACGCGCACGTACACCACCGCCGGAAAACTAGTCGGTGCGGCCAGTGGGGGTGAAGCCGCAAGATCACAGGTGCTATCTACAGATATACCCCCGTCAGCGTTTATGTTTAAAAACAAAGTTCGTGTAGTTGTCGATGGAGTGGCTACTATGGCACTTGTGGATACAGGCGCGACAGTTTCGGTGATGAGTGTAAACTTTAAGAACCTGCTAGGACCAAAAGTGATGTTTTGTCTGAACCATGGTGTGACATTTCGTGGTGTAAGTGGTGACGTATTGTGTCCGGTGGGATATTGTACTGTGGACGTCTCGCTGTGTGGCAAGGTGTTTTGCACAGAGTTCGCGGTTATTCCGCGGTCTACACATGACGTTATCTTGGGTATTGACTTCTTGTGTGAGTGTGGGGCAACTGTAGACTGCAGAAGTGGGCATCTTTCTATACACGGTACTTTCCCAACGGCGCTCTTGGAATATTCCTGTCCGGAGGAATGCATCTTTTTCGTCTCCGTGGATACAGTCGTTCCTGCATTTTCTGCTGCGTGTGTTCCTGTGACATGTTCCAGTAACAACTTTGGCACGTTTGACGCCACGCTCGAACCGATTCCCTCGACATGCCTGAAAAAGAACATTCTCATTCCCCATTGTATAGTGCCAGTCGTTGATGGACGGGCAGGTGTGTGGACAATGAACAGTTCCATGGAGCCTGCAATTCTGCCAGGTGGCATGAAACTTGCAGTATTTAGACCCGAGTCATGTACGACGCTGGTTGCGCTTGTTGATGCTACAAGCCAAAATGAACATCTAGGCTTAGAAGGTTCAGAAGATGCCCAATTGCTTCAAATGGTCAGCAAGTCACTTGACCAAAGCGAACGTCATACCCTGCTCGACGTTCTGTCTAAGCACTCGAAAGTGTTCGATTTTTCTAAATACAGCCAAAGGCCCTTAATCCCAGCGTCCCGGATACGTCATCAGATCCACACCGAATCGGCGCACCCCATTAGGCAGAAACCTTACCGAGTGGCACCATCGGAGCGCAAGATCATCAACGAGCAAGTTCAAGAGATGCTGGAAAAGGGAATAATACAGGAATCGGCGAGTCCGTGGGCTGCTCCCGTCATTCTAGTGAGGAAGAAGGATGGTACGTGGAGATTTTGCGTTGACTACCGCCGACTGAATTCTGTTACCAAGAAAGACGTGTATCCACTGCCGCGCACCGATGACGCTCTAGACTGCCTGCATTCCGCGTCCTACTTTTCATCTGTCGACCTGAGATCAGGTTACTGGCAAATTCCGATGCACGCAGCAGACAAAGAAAAGACGGCATTTGTTACGACCGACGGACTTTACGAGTTCAACGTTATGTCATTCGGATTATGTAATGCTCCTGCGACATTCGAAAGATTTATGGACTCTATATTGCGTGGTTTAAAGTGGCACGTATGTATGTGTTACCTTGATGATGTCGTAATTTTTGGCCGCACGTTTGAGGAGCACAACACTCGCCTGGACCTCGTGCTCAGCTGCATTGAAAAAGCTGGCCTTGTATTGAATTCAAAAAAGTGCCACTTTGGCGAGCGACAGACATTGGTGTTAGGACGTCTCGTCGACAAAGATGGCATTAGGCCTGACCCGCAAAAGACAGCGGCCGTTGAATCGTTCGAGCGTCCTAAATCTGTGAAACAACTGCGTAGCTTCATCGGGCTCTGCTCGTATTTCCGCCGGTTCGTACCCAAGTTTGCGGATGTCATTCACCCCCTGACGAGCCTTCTACGCAAGAACAGCCCGTTTCAGTGGACCTCCGAGTGCGATGCCGCTTTTCACAAGCTGAAGTGTTTATTAACTTCGCAGCCAATACTTCGGCACTTCAATCCTTCGTCGCCCGCGGAAATTCATACAGACGCAAGTGGCATCGGTATCGGTGCTGTTCTCGTTCAGCGTTCTGGCAAGAAGGAACACGTTGTGGCGTACGCAAGTCGTTCTTTAAGCAAGCCTGAACGCAACTACACAGTGACCGAACAGGAATGCCTAGCGGTAGTGTTTGCTGTGCAACGGTTTCGCTCATACATCTATGGTCGCCCGTTCACTATCGTCACAGATCACCATTCCCTGTGTTGGCTGGTCAACCTTCGTGACCCATCCGGCCGCCTCGCACGATGGGCCATTCGTTTGCAAGAACATGTCTTCACCATTTCATACAAGACCGGCCGTCTACACGCTGATGCGGATTGCCTCTCCAGAATGCCGCTACCATCGACAGATTGTGAAGGCGATAACTTTGACCAACTTATCGCTTCGCTGTCGTCTGGCTTTCCCGATACCGTGACTTTCGCCGCTGAGCAGCGCAATGACCCAAGCTTGAAAGCTCTCTTCCCTGGAGGGAGAAATTCATTAAGCGAAGGCCGATTCTGCGTCCGAAATGGTCTTCTTTACTAGAGAAACTTGTCCACGACGGGCGCCCGCTTTCTGCTAGTTGTTCCTGCGTCTCTCCAAACGTCTGTTCTGCGTCTCACGCATGATGACCCCACCTCTGGCCATCTAGGCACCGCACGAACACTTAGTCGCACGAAAGAGCGGTTCTATTGGCCGAAAATGAGCAAGACAATTAGGAACTACGTGGCCAGCTGTATGCAGTGCCAGAGCCACAAGCGGCCCTCCTCGGGTCCAGTTGATCACCTACAACCTGTAAAGCCACCCGGTTCCCCTTTTGAAAAGGTCGGCATTGATCTGATGGGACCATTGCCACGCTCCTCAAAAGGTAACCGGTGGATAATTGTATGCGCCGACTACCTGACGCGGTACTGCGAGACGGCTGCCTTATGCTCCGCCACGGCAGTCCAGGTTTCGGAGTTCCTGTTGAATTCAGTCATCCTCCGACACGGACCTCCTCGCATGATAATAAGGGACCGTGGACGACAATTTACCGCTGATATTGTCGAATCATTACTTCATTTGTGTGCTTCCAAGTTCCAACACTCAACTGCGTATCATCCACAAACTAACGGCCTCACCGAGCGCACAAACCGAACGTTGATCAACATGTTGTCAATGTACGTCGCCTCCGACCACAAAAACTGGGATGACGTTTTACCATTCGTCACGTACGCCTTCAACACGTCGAAACACGAAACGACAGGCTACAGCCCTTTCTATCTGCTCTACGCTCGCTCACCTCGACATACGCTGGACACTATCTTTCCTTTTGTCGTCCATGACGATTTAAAAATTGCGGAAACTTTGTGTCGTGCGGAAGAGACACGTCGACTTGCCTGCCTACGTACACTGGCAGCGCAAGAGTCCTCCAAAACTCGCTACGACAGTCAACACAGGCATGTAACCTATGCCCCCGGTGATCTAGTGTGGGTGTGGACCCCAATACGCAGACGTGGCTTGAGCCAAAAGCTACTGGCACACTACGCCGGTCCTTTCGTGATACTTCATCGTCTCAGCGAGGTCAACTATGAAATTGCACGTGTCACCACTAGTGGCCGACGTTCAAGCAAGACAGAGGTGACGCATGTTGCCCGCCTGAAGCCGTTTACACGGAGGATGCAAGAATGACTCGCCCAGAGGGCTTCGTCTGAGACCGGAGGAATGATAAGAAGTATCACTACCAGGAAAAACAAGGGAAGCGCGGGTATACAGAATGAAGACAACGTTGCCTCCACTGCGATCCCTCTGAGTGGGTACGAGCCATGGCGGTGGATATCATCATCATTATACGGTGATCGCGGACTCAGGGCCCATTAAAAACCCCCATTAATTTACCTTGCCTTGTGTAACAATATATATATATATATATATATATATATATATATATATATATATATATATATATATATATATATATATATATATATATATATATATATATATGAAAACGCAAGAAAGAAAGAAATTCAGAAAAAAGCACTCCGGCGGCGCGGAATAGAACGTGGGACCTCTGCGTCCTGAAAGCGAGGCGTCAACCACTCAGCCACCCCGGAGAACGTTCTCCATCATTGAAACAGCAAGCTATTTATATCTACCACTTACCGCTGCTGTGTTTTCGGCATTACCAGAAAGATGGCGCAATGAGCGCACGTCGCCACATCGCGCAGCAGTGCCCGCTCTAATCTACGCGTACTTTGCCCGGCTTAGAGAAGGGGAGCGACGCTCCCTCGCACGCCCTTATCTCGCGGTGGTGAGGAGGGGAGGATCGTACGCCTTGGCTGGCCTTGAGCTTTACGTGGAACGATTCTGCTGTAGTTACCAGACGCACAAAGGTCACTGCAATTATCGCAGTCTCCGTTCGCGAAAAGCACGCGCTTTTCATACTCAGCGAAGTAACAAATGAGACGCTTATTCGCGTGCATCCGTACCTGTGAGTACGTTTCGTTCGTAATTTGTGCGCGAGAAACGCGGGACATGTTTCGATCTGCTTTCCATTCTGCGCGTGACCTTTCCAATTGTTGCTGTCGCGTTCATTGCTTCTTGGCCTTTGCGGCAAAGCTGTTACTTTTTTTATACTGAAATCTTATCTTTGACAGAGCCCAAATAAAATGAGGTAAAGTGTTACATCGGCTGAATTTCTGCGCGAGGTTTTCTGTCTCACACTGCAGAGCCCTGCGTTCCGCTTTCCGTCAATTACCCGCTACACACTCGACCTCAAGTTGCATTAATCTTCTTTAAAAGTTACATTGAAACTTTACTTCAGCAATCAGTCTAGTATATTTAGATCATCCCACCTGCGCAAGTTTTAAAAAAGAATAATAATGCACAGGGTAATAAGAGTGGTCAATGAATTATTTGTACACAAAGACCACAACAGGGCAGCCTGTTGTTTATTTTTTCCTCCCACTTCCTGCGCCTCTTTTCTTTTCCTTAGTTCCTTGCTCAGCTATTCCGAAAGTTATTGAATTCATGAGCACTTCTCATTTAACCAACTCTTCCCATACGGCTAGGCCTTTTGAAGTGCCGCCGTAGTCTCTCAGCCTAGCCTTCAAGAGGGATAACAATAGTACGCAAACCTTCAAGTGCCGAAAATGAACGCAAGTCAACATTGTGCATGATGCACGGACGGAATGTCGTGGCGCGTCGAGGCTTCTGGTTTTTTTTTTCGCCTTCGTAACTTCGCACGTTAGCCCACCTCTCACGTCGCGGAGTTGCTGGCTTCTTTACTTTGTCTATATTCGCAGCTGTAGTGCTTTTTGTTTTTCGTTGCCACGTTTCCTCCTGCCTCCTTCTTAGTTTCAGCGTCGGTCTCCACGTTGGTTATAGTGTGATAATTTTGTGTATCTTTTTTTATTTTGTTTTTATTTCTATTCGTCAGCTGTGTCGCCATGTCGGGTGGCCTCCCTCAGACGAATGTACCTTGTGCCGTGTTGCCACCCCTGGACGTGTCACATGTCGCAGCTTCCGTGGACAGGAAGGACGCGCTACACGCGTCTTTGCTAAGTTCTCTTGGTTGTTTTCTTGATGATACTACAGTCTGCCTTTCGAAAGAAGGCAACACCGCTCCTCCGGTTCTATATATACAGCAGGTCCGACACACAGAACGCAGTACATTCGAGCTAATGATTCACGAGTTTTTTGAGTTTTTATTAGCAACGTTTATAAGCTTTTGCTCTTCTCCTCTTCTTTCTCTCTGTCACTACAGTTCCAACATGCATATTTTAACATAGGCTACTAAAATCAAAGCATGAATGGAGGAAAGAAATACTTGAAAGATCATTTTCCTTTCATTCAATGGAAAAGATTTCGTTATTAACGAACAAACTCACAAGGTTCCCTTGATTCCATTTCCACTCAGTTGATCAGCGCAATAATGGAAATAATTATGCAGCCAAAAACGGACGAACTGAGAAAACGACCAAAAAGACGACCGCTTTGTTGACCGTTTTCTGTGGTGTTTCATACTTGCAGGATACACGTAAACTAGGATAGAAAAAATTGAGGTTTACAACATCAGAAAAAAAGGGGTGAACAATGTATCAGCATACCTTCTATTGTCCTGAATGAGAGCGAGCTTACTTTTGAAGGGCCCCTCACCACTCCACGTTCGAAGACGAGCTGGTGATTTTCTCCTCTCCTTCGCACACGCGATGCATCTTCATCGCCCCTTAGTTCTTAGTAGCACGTGACAAATGTCAGCACTAAGCGCTAGAGCCCATCAGGATTTGGCGCTTCTCTGCTACACGCTGTTGATGGTGCTTGCGCATTTGTGAACACACAAAATGAACTGTGAGCACTTGATCGAGCACGATATTCATGCGGCACAAGAAAAAAACTGATGGGCGGCTGCACGACAAAGCAGTGTAGGAGACAAATCACTTTTGATATTTTGCGTATATGGACCAGTCAAGAGCATGTAAACTATAGACGTCACGGGAACTATTGTCTGCGTCATAGAAGTGCGCAAAAAGGGCAAGATATATCAAAAGAGAACATTGCGTTTTTTAAAACACAAAGCATTTCTTTACAAACTTCGTTGAGTTAGAACCGTATCCTATCTATCTATCTATCTATCTATCTATCTATCTATCTATCTATCTATCTATCTATCTATCTATCTATCTATCTATCTATCTATCTATCTAGCTATCTATCTATCTATCTATCTATCTATCTATCTATCTATCTATCTATCTATCTATCTATCTATCTATCTATCTATCTATCTATCTATCTATCTATCTATCTATCTATTCTATCTATCTATCTATCTATCTATCTATCTATCTATCTATCTATCTATCTATGCGACCAATTCTGCATGCTTTCGTAATCACTTACTTTACTTGGGGTAGACCAAGATTAGTGCAAAAGAGTAAGAGCACTTGGCGATTATGAATGACCATCTGGTCATGAAATGAATGACGTGAAAATGCCGTCACGTACGACGTCAAACCCACTCATTTATACGCGTGGGGTGCATACCCGTATATCTCAGGCCACATGTAATGTGCGGGTATGTGCCACAGGTGTTTAACAGTTTGTATCTACCGAGAAATGGCGAGAACAAAAAAAGAAGAAGAAAAAAATCTAATTTGAGAAAAGGGGTACAAAAGAGGCACGCAGGAGCATGTTGGTTGGGGCCCCAATTACCGGGCCCCACTGGCTTGCGCCGTTCGCCTAACGTGACTCAGAAGCGCTTATACATTGGTAATTTAAATGCGAGAGTGTTAAGAAAAAACCGACATCGGCAGTGTTGACCCGACGAATGCAAATAATATGTTATGGTCCGTGCAGGAATCGAAACTAAGCATTCTACGTGACAATACATTATTCTACCACAGATCCACGCCACGTCTTGGACCTCGTTTGGGAAAAGATCCTATACACAGGCGAAATACTTGTGAAACGTCACTTGTGGTTGCTGTGCTGCCCATCTAATTGTATAATCAATACGTATGTGCTCGAATGATGCAGGCGTCATGTCGAGTTAGCGTGAATTGTAGCTAAGTGCCATCCACTGAAGCTGGTCTATACATATCACTATTGAGGGCTACCATTCTCGCAAGCACAAGCGCTACATTTGACCTTACCGCTTCTGGTTTTGTTAATACCCATGTTGCTCTTGGCATCGTTACACAACCGTAAAATGGTTACATAAAACATACGCGACTGCTCAATGTATGTGTCTATATGTAATATGTTTACATATGTTTAGCATGGTTTTGTGACGTATCGCTCATCAAAAGAATTACAGCACAGCCACCTTCCATCCGTATGCTTCGAGTCACAACTACTTCCATGGTACGTTGGATCTGTTGAATATTTTAGATATTACGATATCTAAACATTCCCTTTCTTGGAGAGTAGGTGAGGTGTCTTTTTGCGGTTTTTTTATGCAAGATGTAAGCTGGTTTGCCCTTTTTAAGCTTTGAAGCACCTACGTCGGTGTGAGGGTGGCGGTATTTTTTTCTGTAATGTGCTTTCAATAAACATTCAGTTGGGAGTCAGCGTTGTAGTTTGTCTCTTGAAAAATGTGGCGCAAAGGTAAAAAACGAGGATAACGAAGATGAGACAGAAAGAAAGCCATGTTTTCGCTCTCTGTCAGCGTCGTGGTTGAGTCCTTGTTTCAAAATGTTCAATAAATATATATCCTTAATACAATTGACCAACTAGCCCCGAAAAAATGTTCTATACTTGCTCTACTCAACTCGGAAAGGCACGCAGCAAGTTCATTTAGAACGTTGCGTACTTCGGCTATATTCAGGTGGGAAAGTTTGCTCCGTTTCACGAATTCATTCAAATCATTAATTGGAGTCGCCGGCAGTGCGGCTTGCAAAGTCTGCCGCATATAAGAAAACAATAACCACTTGTTATGCCGCTCTCCTCGATTTTTCTCAGAAAGACAAACATTTCTTGGTGCATTTTGTCTACCTTGGGATGCCAGTGGTTGTGGTGCTATAAGATGACCCGTAAGTTTGATCTCGGCCGTGGCAGTATAGCATTCCGACAGAGGCGAAATGAAATGCGGCCCATGTAGTTCACGATGTTGGTACACTTTATGAGAGCGCAAAACGATGGAAATTTCCGAAGCCCTCCAGACGGATGTGCCTCACAATCGTATCGTGGTTTTGGGACGTGAAATCCCAATAATTATTGCGATTAAATCGCCTTGCACTTATAAAAACGCTTCTCACAGCAAGTATGTGTGTTGTTACTGCCGGAGCATGATTTACTGATTCACTTCAACTGTGAACTGAACAAAGACAGCGTCACCATTCCTATCAAACACTGATATTTTTTTATACTGAGAGCACATAAGAAAGTATTGTTCTCAATAGAGATTAAAACTGCCGCAAGATGTCTGAAAATACCACTGCTGCTTCGACGTGGTTCACGGGTGTAGTATTCTCCGAGCGATTGCTGAGTACGTGGGACTTCCCGCGAGCTCAACGCGCAGTCACCCCAGGGGGAATTCGTGTAGCTTCTTTGTGTGCATGTGCAGTCGCACGCATAGCGTTTGTTCAAAGGTAGCGGGGGCTGCAGGCGCTACGGAGGCGAATGACACAACTCAGTTGTTTGATACGCGATGCTATTGTTCCATAAATACGACAACTGCTCGGAAAGGCGGTAGCTGTTCACGAACTACGGGACGTAAGGCGCCAATAGTTTCTTGGTCGCGGCGCGAGCCCCCAGGGCAAAGCAGGGTTCAGGATGGCGGTTAGAGCCCTCGGGTGGAACGCGACATCAACGGAGCGTCAGCGCTTTGCATTTGATGTGAAAGACAGCTCTCAGGACGTGCATCTCCAATACTGCACGGAACCAAACAAGCACAAGTGATTTGTCTGCCGTGTATATACATTTACAAGTATTTAAACGTAGTGAACGCTGCCATGACGAGTACACGTGCCTTCGGTGAAAGCTTTCAATTTCGCAAGAGGTGGAAAGCTCGAAATAACGTGGTGCTCGACACTTCTGTATAGTTGCGCACGAAGGTTTCTGATCTCGCTCCATATGCTGTATAGCTATTGTCTCAGCTGATATTTGAAAACATTGCCCATGCTCGTAGGTCGTGGATGTTTTGAAGGGTTCTTTCTAAGCTATACGAATGACCATGCGCGCTTACATTTTTGCCCCTTGTAATACGTTATATCTAAGCTGTGCCCTGTGTTTTCTATTTTTATTCTTCTATTTTCATTCTCGAAGTCTTTTTTGTTGCCCAGGTTAGCATATTGTACGATAACCAAGTGGGTATTTCTTTATTTCTTATACTATTTCGTCTATCTTTCTTGGTATTAGTACATCAGATCTCCGGGATGACTGCAAGATGTCTTATAGAGGCGAAGCATTTGATGAGCTTGCTCGATCCGGTGGCGTCCGCGCTCCACTGCGCAGACGCGTCCTCTTCCCTCTCTCTCCTCTCCTACGCTCCCCCTCTCTCGCTTCGCAAAGCCGACTCAGGCAGCGTCTACTGGGGCGGGGCTACTGCTCCTGAACTCCTTCGCCAAGTAGTCCGGCTCGGCTCGCGTTTCGAATGACGGCCGTGTTCAAGTAATTCTACTACACACAATTAGATACGTCTGCTCACACAGCTATTTGTGAGGGAAATTCGACACAACCTCTTAAGGCGAATCGTACAAATAGCTGGAGGGCAACGCGCGCTCACCTAAAGACGAAGGCGCCATTTACACTGCGAGGTGCACGTAAAACGTGTGACGTTTTTAGACGGGCGAAAACGCGAAATAACTCTTCAGAAATCAACAAATCCTCGGCGCGTGTAGCCTCTCTTCATAAGCAGCATCAGTAGAAAATAATGTTGTTCTTTTTCGTTATTTTCACGAGGAAAACCTTGACGCCCTTGGGGCACTATATTTTACATCGGTGGCATTCGCCCACTTTGGCTCCATAGCAATTCCTTCATTGCCACTGAAAGCTATCCACGAGCATAGCCTACTACGCTCGCTCCTCCCTCTAGGCATCCCTCCCTGTGACGTTTACACCCCATTGCGCATGCGCGCCCTCTCTCCCTCTCCTTTTCTAAGTTCCCTCTTGCTCCCTTCTCTCTCGCCTCACAACGCCAACGCAGGGCGAGTTTCTTGATTGAAAAAACCGGCTGCTTGCGCTGCACCACCGTTCCCTGGCCAACGCGTATATATAGACAACGAATATTGACTTCTAAGGTAGTGCCAGTGGGAGATTTCTCTTGTGCTTTGTTGAACAATAAAAAATCGCAGCGTAAGCGTTAACCAATAGCGGACTGCGGGTCCCTGTGTCCTATCGGAGTCTTCTGAATCTCATTGTTCATTAGCAGAGATTGGTATGTTTCAGTAGAAAACACGAGTCCATCACTGCGTGCTTCACGCCTCCCCAGGTTTCTTTCCTGCCCAACGCCGCCATGAGTGCCAGCGTGAACGCTGCCGTCAGTGTAACTGTTAGCGGCCGCTGCTTCACACCTACGGATGGTTCCTTTTAGCGGGAGTTGGTGTGGGTGTCCAGAAGCAAAGCCGACTTTAAAAAGCGCGCCTTTTGATGAGCCAGCAAACGAGTAAAAAAGAAAATGATAAAAGTCCTAAGGGATATAATCTGTTGATATGAAATGGTTTATATTATCTTTGAAATTTTATCATTAGCGTCGCATTTATATGTAAACGTAAAGCAAACTTTTAAAAATGAGCATAAACTGTATGTGTTTAATTGGCTTTCCCATATTTTACATTGCAGTGAAGCTTACTCAGAAATTAGCTCAGGGTTTAACGTCCCAAAACCAGCATTAGTTATGAGAGACGCCGTAATGTAGGGATGAAGTTGGCGGCGGTGGGCGGTAACACCAATGAGGATTGCGCACGAAACGGTACTCACATACAGCAAGCCAGACAACACGTTGCACACAGCGAAGCGGGGATCGTAGGTGGACTCGGTGAGCAAACGTTGCCTAATAGGCACCTTGATGGTGGTATTGGGTTGTGGTAGACTGTGCACAATGGCTTGATTTTACATTGCCCCCCTCCGTTTCATTTATGTCTTCAAGTTGTTAATGCGTGGGTCGTAATTAGCGCCTAACTAGCACCCGCTCTAATATGTGTCAGCTTCAACCAGGCTAAAACATCTGGCATATCATTAAAGCTTCACATTCTGCCACTCTCTTGGGTTACCGCAATATTATCTCTAAGCATCCTATATATAGTAATATCCCAATGAAGTTTCCACAGTCGAGGTCGGACGAGCATATAGTACCTTACCCTTTGGTGCGCAGCGCCTCCGATCGGCGTTAAGAACATCAGTACCAAAAAAAAAACGCAAAGACAATGATACGTACAACACAGGAGCTGAACTAAGGAAACATATAGCTAAATAAAACGTGTAAGCACCGTGTCTGCTTTGGCGTTATGTGTGTTCATGTTGCGCCACGCAGTGTAAGCATACGCGCTTTTCAAGATTTCGTCGAGGGTACGGGAAGGGGCTTTGTTGTATCTGTTTTGCGACATCGGAGTAAACGAAGAAGTTGACGCGTGACGCGGGTGCCAGTTCGCGAGTCTGGCTGATGAACCCCGTCGGTGCCGCTGGCCCGGAACTCACCCGCACGCGAGAAGCCAAAGACGGCCGGCGGAAAGGCGTCTTGGCAGAACGAGCAGCCGCGGACGAAGAGCCGCGGAAAGCGGGACCCCCTTAAGTACAGTGTAAGGGAGAGACCGAGCGTCTGGGCATCCTTGCCGGACGAGACTGGGGAGAAGAAAGGCGGCCTGCGCCAAGGTTGAGCTGCACTGCCGCCAGCCCGCCTGTGTAGCCGAAATGAGCAGCGCTGTGTATTTGCATAAGCGTTGTGAAAACCGTCTGACGGGGTCGTACTCCCGGGTCAGCAGACGCGACCCCGGCGCGCCCTTCGGCGGCGCACACTGCGCCGCTTTCTGCTCCGGGTGACTCCGGTGGCCCACCAGGGGATGCCGCCTCTGCGGCACCAGCGACCGTCCTGATCTTGCCGCTCCTTATGCGCGTACTCACACACACGCACTGCGGGGCTGAATGCAGCGAGCTACTACGATTGTACAGGGAAGAGCGGCGGTTCCCCGCTCAGCCCTGCTGCAGCCCAACGGCCTCTATGTGCGGTAGCCGAAGGACGATGGAGCGAGTTTGCCATCCGGCGTGGGTGCAGGGGTTTACTGGGACACTGTTTCCAGCTCCTCGGGACACTCGACTGCGATGTTTGCACTGAAAGGTAAATTCAGTGCCCCTTTTCGGTCACCCTCGCACAGGTGCACGAGAACGAGGGTGGCGCAAGTTCGTTAAATTATATGAGCACTCCTTAGCGCTCTACGGTCTGCATACAGAAGACGCTGCCTATTAAGGAAAAAGTCTTGTGTGTATCATTAGTCGGAAAAGCCCGTGTAGTTGCAATCAACACCAATGGTTAAAAAAACAAAGTAAAACTAAGTAAATAATAAAAGTGGGGTTTGAGGCACGCGAGCCGTGTGCTAACTTCGTCTTTGTAAAGCTGAGGCAATAAAAAATAATCATTAGGAGGTCTTCAATAAAATCAGTTAAATTAATAAAAGATTTCTTTGCAAACTTGTATATGTGTCTTAATGGGTTGCAAGACTTGCCGCATTCATTGTAACAAGCCATCCTAGAATGCATAGTTGGTAACATCGTTAACAAAACACTTTGAAAACAACGCCAACAAACATATTTTAGTGGATGCTTTGGCACTTTCACTGCAAGTCGCCTTTGTGGATTTTTACTATTATCTTGTTCACGTTCCCAATAAGAGGCACGAGCAACATATAAAGTTGGCTTTTAAAATCCACCACCAATGAATGACATGAGAAGAAATAGCAGACTGTCATTTTGCTACCTTCCGCCACGGTAGCTTAGCAGCTAAGGTGTTGTTGCCCTGCTAAGCTCGATTACGACAAGGACAAATGAAAAATAAAAACAAACAAACAAACACATACACAAATTTAGGTGCGCTTTAATGTAAGCAGGATAGCCAAAATAAATCGAGGGCTCCTACTATACAGCTTGCCTCGTAATTACATCGTGGTTTCGCCGCCAGAGGCAAACCACAACGAAATAGGCTACACCAGCTGCAGCAGTATGAATAATCAGATCAAATATTATACATTACCATACAAGCTTGTATGAAAAAGTGATAAGCGGGAACCAATGTCTCCTTCGCATGCGTTGCTTGTCAACGACTAACTCATTAAACGAAATCAGGATGACCTGGCGCGTACCATGCGAGGCCATCGACAACCTACAGTTTGGTATATCACAACATCTTAACGCAGCGTGCTGGTTTCGCTGCGTTCCGACGTTTCTGGGAAAGTGGCCTTCAACCGAGAAGCCTTGAGCCCTCTCCGAAAAACACTCGACTCTTTCGGGGAAGGTAAACTAACACCACACTGTTGATTTATTTACGACTCGGGTTATTATTACTTTTGCATTGGTCTCACACTTACTCTGAAAGCCACGCGAGTTTCATTTGCATGATAAAGACAGTCTCGATTATATAGCGGCCTGACAAGGGTTCGGTCGGGTCGAAAGGGTCGCCACGCCAAACACAAGTGCCGCGCGTGAACAAGACCATCGCATGGTTCCATCTTCGCTGCAACGGCTGCAAGTGCATGACGTACGGCTTCCTGAGCGCAACCAGTATTTATTGACTACGCCAGCATAGTTGGTGGATCCCGTCGGTTACGCAAGGCTTTTTCTTGTTCGCTTAGATTAGTATTTGATGATCTTCATACTCGCGTTGGTTTGCGAGAGCGTTAACGAATGCAGGCGCGCGTTGTGCTTGCTGAGTGTGCGGATTGATGAAACGGCATAACGTCCACAGGGACAGAGAAAAAAGAAAGCGTGTTCAAGCACACGCAGACGCGCGCGCACACACACACACACACACACACACACACACACACACACACACACACACACACACACACACACACACACACACACACGCACACATACGTACGCACACACACGCACGCACACACGCACACACACGCACGCACACACACGCACGCACGCACACACGCACGCACACACACGCACGCACACGCACGTACACACACGCACGCACGCACACACGCACACATACGCACACACACACGCATGCACGCACACACACATACGCACGTACACACACGCACACGCACGCACGCACACACACACGCACGCACGCACACACACGCACGCACACACACGCACACACACACACGCACACATACGCGCACACACGCACGCACACGAGATATATTGAAAAACTAATAAATAAATACAAAAAACAAATCACACGAAGAAGATGGATAGAAATGCACACGATAATGTGGAGCTCACCATTTCAACTCGCCTTGTTCGTCCTCCACAAATGCCGGATGAAAAATTATGTAATGCAGGATAAGTTGCGCATATTCAGTTAAACTTGGTTTGCGCTAACTGCACTCATTATATGGACCTGATAGGGTCCAAGAAATATTGAACCTGCATCTCTGCTTGCATCGCAGTACTGCGGTGGATATCATTCCTGTGAAGCAGGAATTCTCCAATATGACGCTTCCTCTCTTTCAAGCGTTCACTTTCGTTAGAATCTGGCATCGGCTGTATACAGCAAAGGGGCTTGCGGGTTACACCGCACAAAATACGGCGAGCTATAACAGCTTCGCTGTTCAAACAATGTTCCCGTGGCATTATGTCCCATTCAGTGTTGTCCATGCACGTCAAATTCAGAACTAATCAATCTATGAAATAATCGATTAATCAAGCAATTATTCAATCAATAAATTAATTTTTATTTTAGCCCGTAAGCACGATGACTCCAAGACGCAAAAAATCATTATATTGATGGTTATAAGAAGTAACTGACAGAACATGTTCGAAAATGCAGCCTGCGTGATAAAAATGGGTGCATGCCGAATATGAGGTACATTACCTCTTCTTTTTTTTTTGTCAGTTATCATTTCTTGAGAGCGAATGCGCCAATTGCATCGATCAGATTTATACAATGTGCGTAGCATATGGGTTATATGTTCACAATAAGAACAGTGTACTGCAGTTCCAGGCTGTTTTCTGAGGACCTCAGTTAATTTCTCCATACTATACCAGACCTGTATTTCTAGGAATGTCAGGATAATACGGATCAGTAGTGGGGAGGAGGGGGATGTACCTTTAAAAACCTTTAAAAATTATGGACCATGCCTAAAAAAGTGGATCGCGTTTAAACTGAGACGCAGTAACGTTACACCGGTGAGGGTGATCTGGCTCGTCCATAGATGGTGCGCTGTACGTTTGTCGTGGTGATATACACTTTATTCATACACCACCACCATTCCTTTGCCGCTTGTGCGTCGCTTCCTAGGTTCGAGCATTAATATTAACGTCGTTCACGCATCAGTCGTTCAGAGGCTCGTAATAAATTCTTACATGAAGAAACAAGTACGGACGAGTAAAGTGATGAGATGAGTGAGCACTTAGGAAAACCTGAATAATAGAACGAAGGAAGAGAATGCCACCCAACTATGGTAGGCCAATATGCACGTACCACAGGTAGTGAGAGGCACGTTAACCTATTCTGCCCATTTCTACCTCTATTACAGCTGGCGGACTGCACGCGAAGGCACGCATCAGCAGCACACTTTTCCCGCGCAACGGGATTGCGGCAGCATAACGGGATTGCACCGCGAAACTTCACCCGACGAACGGCAGAACATCGAAAGCTTTTCCTTTGCGCCGATCACTCTTTCCAATCTATCCACGACACGTGAGGCCGTCGGCCAGCCCGAAACGCAAAGCAACGCGCTTGCGCTTTCGGTAACTGCAGTGCGGTGCTTCGAAGGTGTGCGTGTGCGCGTAAGCATTCGCAAGCAAATGAGAAAGTAACAAAAACAAGAAGGCCCGAGTGACTGCGGCCGCATCCCATTGATATTCGAAAACAAATCCCTTGTTAGAGACGGATCAAAAGACGTTTCTCCCGGAGTCAGCATCTTGGGCCCGAAGCCGGTGGTCGAAACCCTTTCCCCGTTGCTGTTTCCCCTTTGACGCCTCGCGCGTCGCCCACGACGCGGCATGATTAGAAAGAGCGCACCCGCCGCACTTCCATCGTGCTGCTTTGGAAGCCGGCGACGCAACGCGGGGGTCTGGCATCGAGCGTGTGCCTGCCTGTCTGCGCCGAAAGAAGGTGACGCCGCGCCTGCGAGAAACGATTCGCGCTGGGGAAACGAAAAAAAAAGGAAAGGGAGACGGAAGGGAGCACGGCCTTCGGCAACGCGGATGAATGCCTGGGCGAAATGCGTCGCTTTAATAATCGTATACTGGGAAAGCGAACGAGATTCTCTTTCTAGAAGCGAAAATCCGCTGACGCTGAATTGGTTTCTGGACGTCCCCGACGAGGGAACTTGTGGCAGGGCAACCTGTTTCTGCAAAGTTTTCCTCCCGGAGCTCACACACGTGGGCAGATGAGATGACATATACGCCGGTTCTTGTCACAGCACGTGCCATGGGTACGCGCCTCACAATTCGCTATACATTGAGAGACCAAGACCGTCGCCTAATGCTGTTCCTGTAAGAGTACAAGGATGTGAATAAGAAGAGAGTGGCGAGAGACGTGTTCCCACAGTGTTCAGAGAAAGGTTTAAACCCCTGATGCGATAGTTAGTCGTGTTGTTTGGTGTTTAGGGAATGGGTAGCGCTGCACGCGTGTCAAGATTGCTTCTTGCGCAAGTTTGGGAAAGGAAGCGGAATCTAAAGAAGGCATTATATTAGAAATGGAAAGAAGAAGAAGAAGAGGAAGAGGAAGAAGAAGAAGAAGAAGAAGCAGAAGAAGAAGAAGAAGAAGAAGAAGAAGAAGAAGAAGAAGAAGAAGAAGAAGAAGAAGAAGAAGAAGAAGAAGAAGAAGAAGAACGACGATGATGAGAAAAATAGTGCTGGTATGTCTAACTTTTTTGTTTGGGCTGAATAAATTTGATGTCTTTGGGTTGCTACGTTGGTTACAAAGCGCAGGCTTAGAACAAATATGACTAAAATGTCTCGATAAAGCTGTTAAGTACGTGCGGAGTGGGTGATCACATCACTGGTGATGCCCGTTGCCTCTGTTTCGCTTTGCTCAACAATACTGTATCGCGAACACTGGCCAACTAAGAATGAAATAATAATAAAATGCAAATGAAAGTACTATGTGTTTGCCCACGGTGCATACAGAGCACAGAGAAGTCATAATTCTGAACCCTGAGGGGCTCCTTGAGGTGCAGATAAATCTAAATATGCCGTAGTATTTTGATTTTGCCTTCATCAGAGGTCAAATCACGCCGTCGCCGCTACCCATTGACCACCGTGCCATTGACGCAACCCCCCTCACGCTTGCCCCCCCCCCCCCCCCCCCGAAAAAAAAATTGTCTGCGCCACAAATTATTCATTTCTCTCTCTATCTGTGTGTGTGTTTGTATGTGTGTGCGTGTGCGTGCATGTCCTCTACTCTAAATGAACTAGTTGATGTACGCAAGTCTTCCACACCTTGCACGAAAACTTGCACGAAACTTGCACGAAAAAGTGCCCCATAACAATAAGAACTTTGAAAATTTGTTTAAACTTTAGTGCCTTTGGCCTTTATTTTTACTATGATCCTTCTCAAAATTTTACCGTTTAGCATTAAAATACGTGAAATATGTGTCGCTTTAATCTTCCAATTTAACAAGAATATTTGTATAACGGTTACACTTTGTCAACAGGGACGTACTGCTTCAGCTAATTTAACTTTTATTTACAACACCCACGTGCAAACAGACTATTTCTCCAGTAACAAGAGACGAAGTTGACGTTGTCACTGTTCTATTCTGCTAAGGGGTATTTTATGGCCGTGTAATATGTCAGTGTTGTAGAGTTGCAACACGTTAGCCCTGGTCAAATATGCCCTTCACTTTCCACCATTTGGGAAAACTACCTTCTCCGACTTGCGTGTTTGTCCGCGTTTTCAGTTGTGGAAGGAACGCGCATCCACACTGGCCCGTTTCGCGTGCACTCGCTCAACTGGTTGCGAAGCGCTTTATGCTATCGGGAGAGAGGCGGCCATACTAAACGCCGCGGCGCACGGCGAGAGGAGGGCGGGAGTCGAACGGCACGAATGGAGCCCGAGTGCGGCACCTGATACAATTGCCCGTGGCGTACGTAGCCGCTTTTGGAGTTTTTGAGCCACCGCAGGAATGGCAAGAGTCGCGGAGCTCCCTTTCCCAAGACCACCGCGCGGGCTTCGGCTCGGAGGGGAACGAAAGGGGACCGCTTGGGTGCCCGCTCTGGGCGCTTCGACTATCGATCGCCGCTGGCGGTGAGGGGGAGCCAAAGAGATGACTCAGGAGAAAATCGGGACGCCGGGGCCCCTTGTTTCCCTCGCGAAGCAGTGTTCTTCGGTGAGTTCCCTCACCCTCGAACAACGCTCTGATACCGAAAAAAAAAGTGGGATGTGGCTTAGAAAGAACGAAAAAAAAAAAGAAAACCATGCAGAGGCCGATATCAAAATGACCCAGCCAAGCGCCGAGGAAAGAGGGGTACGATGGGGGAAGACGACCCTGCAGTTGAGACCAAAACAAAACCTTCCCAGGGTTCAGGCAAAACAGACGGCCCGAGCTAAGAGTCAAGGGCTTCGGCGTGCCCGGGATGAACCTTGTTTGAAGACAGGAGTTAGACTTGTGACATGGGTGACTACATTTAACTCCATAAACTGCGACGCATTATACGCGATCTCGTATACATTTTACGCTTAGCGAGTTGCTGTGGTTATGTATCGCGTGTGGTGTTCCGCCCCGAAATGAGATGATTTGCGTCTCTGACGTCAATCGCTGCATGGTTTTCTGTCACAAAAAATAAGGAGTCATCTGTGTTTGGAATGTACTTACAGCAATAGGTAAGGACTGGGACAGTGGCTATGGCATTTTACTACAGAACGCTAGATCACGGGTTAGATTCGCGGCCGATTAAGATGGAGGGGGAACGCCGAAGTGCTCGTGTACGTTAAATACCGGTGTTTCTGCTGAATCCTTTCAGTATCGCGCTTCTCGTAGCCCCAATGAAATCGATCAATCAGTCAGTGTCCCAGAAAAAGACCTCATTAGTACAGAAAATGTCTCGCAGAAACAAAAATTTTGATCGCAATGCAGAATAATTCGTATGGGCTATGATACATGGAGGTTTAATTAGCAAATATGACTCTTGCTGAAACTGAGTTTAACCTAATCATTTCTTCCAATATACACAATATTTTTGGGTCTTAAAAAAGATGTCTTGGTGAGCCTTCTGTTAGGAAAAAAAAACGAGAGGAAAAGAAGGTTTCGGCCGCACATTCGAAACGCGACAAATGAATATAAGGGACTGCTAACACACTGTCAGGCACTGCGTTATTTTTAATTGGCTATGACATGGCCGTCACCACTGCTAAGCGCTTGTAGCGTTTTGTTGGCGAGTTTGAGGTCTTGTGTTCGACTACTGGCGTTGGCCAGCACACCTAAATCGGACGATAAAGCTAATACATCTATGGTCATCATTAATTATATTTTATTTTTTATTTATTATTAAATGGTAGATACAGATAGCGACTTTTCGCACACGCGAGCGTTATTTAATGCGTGTAATAATAACGATGTAAAGTACATGAAGGTGGACTTGGAATGAAAGAAAACCAGACAAAATGCAAAACAAAAAACTAAACAACTTAAAAGCTTGAGGACAATTAATGATAAAATGAGATCAAGATCGCAATGAAAACTGATTTGGAGTTCAAAGTGGACACCATTTGAACTACACTCGATCGACAAGAACAAATATCATTAGCCATTCTAATTTGTGGATGATGAGCGAAGTTGCGCACCAAGTGGCCCTTTATTTCACTTATTCATTTCCTTATTGATGCGCTTATTTAAAATTTTCCAATTTTGCAAATATTCTTCTACAACAAATTCCACCTCAGTTTGCGTGAATCCGAAGTACAGTGCGTATGTTATTTATTTATGCGTTCATTTACTTATTAGTTATTTTATTACTTTATCTTTGTTGAATTTATTGTACCAGTAAACGGCAGTGGGATTCGCTCAATAGTTTTGGCAGCTGCAGTTTGAGTTCGATCTGAGTGGTCATGGTTGCTTTTCTTGAAAAAAGTTGAAGATAAAAGCCGTGAACGATGATGCTACAGTTTCCTTTTAAGTAGGTAATTATTTGCACTGTTAGAAATTGCTTATTTATACTATACAGCTTTGCGGTAAAATGCTATCTATACAACAAGTAATCAAGTCATGAGGGTGAAATCAATACAATATCGTTCATTCTAACCGTCCACCGTCTCGCATTGCCCAACTGCTTGGACATTAAATCTTATAGTTTTTTTTCTCGTGAGGAGCTCATAAGAAAAAAAAAGACAGAGAAATGGCCAAGAAAAAAAAAGCTAGACTAAACACCCTAGCCAAGTTTTGTGTAAATATTTCTCTCGCATAAAGTAATAGAATACAGTATAGGTAACACACCGATGTCAGATAATTTAGGTGGTGCATT
The DNA here is from genome assembly GCA_013436015.1 of Rhipicephalus annulatus. Lineage (NCBI taxonomy): Eukaryota > Metazoa > Arthropoda > Arachnida > Ixodida > Ixodidae > Rhipicephalus > Rhipicephalus annulatus. The sequence goes on from WOVY01000599.1 coordinate 75,954, forward strand.
TGTAAAACTGCCAATGTCGCCTAACGTACAACAGTACAAACAAATTAGGTCAATTTGGTAAGGATAGGAGTAATGTTTGAACAATTGCTCGTCAGTTACGCTGCACAAGTGTCAGTGCGCTTTCAGCAGCGTTAGACTGAAACATTGAAATATTTGTAAATGAAAAATTTCGCACACGACAACTGGCACAAAGTGTTTTACACTCTCGTTTGATTTCATCCTTACCGCACCTGTCGTATGTGCCATCACATATTTTAGCTGCATCTGTTATGTTCGATATTAAACATATGGCATGCTTGCACGACGAGAGTGAGGAAATTCATAAAGTTAGTACAGCTGGCACTAAGCCACGCAAGGTTGGGCCACAGCCAAGCTTGTGGGCACGTTACAGCTTCATAATGCCATCTGCAGAATGCTTGGGCGGGGATTGAGTGCGCTCCGGCTGATGATGATGATAATTTTCTATCTACGTCACACAACAGACCTCGACCATAACAGCTCTGCTTATAACAATTATTAGTGCGCAAAGATAGATAGATAGATAAATAGATAGATAGATAGATAGATAGATAGATAGATAGATAGATAGATAGATAGATAGATAGATAGATAGATAGATAGATAGAGATAGAGAGATAGATAGAGACAGAGAGAGACATTATTGGAACAGCAGTCAATGGACGTCAGGAGAAAGTCCACTTATCCCATCGCCCCTAGCCGTCGGCCAGAATACTTAGTGCACAGGTACGGTATTCGATTCATGTTCGCGCTTTCATTATTTTGTGTGCAACCGTAACAGCGCCAACTTACAACATCCAGTCACTGACACTTAGAATAACCATACGGTAGTCTTTGTCTGTGCAGTTCAATTGTGACATCCGCAAACTATGCAGCCGATTTAACCTATACAAGTGGAATCATATATTGTCTCGGGATGTACGTGCGAAAACTACTATGTGATTCTGAGGCAGGCCGTAGTCAAAGCTGTGGTACTTTTTACCGTCTGCTGTTTCTTAAACGTTAGGTGACATCGCTCAGTATTGAAGGGTCTGCAGCATCTGGCATCGATCGACCAAAAATTGGAGAAAAAGTCGAACCATATATAGGTGAGGCTAAATGGCTGGAAAATCTCTTCTCTGATGCTGTGAAATAGATTAAAGGTGTCTGAAAGTCCAAAGCAAGAGAGCATACGAGTCATGCTAGCCGGCATAGAGCAAGCATAGAAGCGATAAGGCTTGTTCAGTAATCTCTACCGACTGGCGTTCTTTTGACATAGAACTCGACCTAATGGTGTTTACAACACATTTGCGGGACTGCTTGTTCGAAAAGAAGATGAACCATCTCAGTGTTAGAGGTTTCTGCATGGTAATCGCTATATCGCACCTCCTGCTTTGAAAAGGTTCACGATTCGACCATCTGAAACAACTCATAGCCTCTTACGCGCTATAACTCGAGTGAAAGTAACAAGGTCGCGCACTTCGATAATCGAGTTCAAAGGAATGAAGAAGTTGCTTCGTTAAGTATAATGGGGATATGTGCGCTATTTATACAGGACTGCGACTATCACTGTTGGTCTAGCGTGAAATACCACAGTTTTCAGGTACCTTTACGCATAAAGCTTGACCTAAGGAATGCTCCAGCTGCGTTCACTGGCGGAGTGCACGTGTATCATTTATTGACGCCCCGTATGCTCAAAGCGAATAATATGCACGTTGTCACTGAAGATGAGTCACACTGGTAAGCAATAACTAGTTAATGTGTTTTCGCTACGTGTGATATGATACGTATGATACTACATATGATATATACAAGCTGGCATCAACGTGATATTTGAATTTGTTTTGGAAGATGTTTGCGTGATAACAAAGTTCATGAATCTGCCAACTCGGAATGAAGTGGCGTCAATCGTTATTCATTGCCACTCATAATAGAGAAAAAATCTTTTAAATGAAATTTTCTGTCGAAAGCATTCGGATTGCTTCAGTTCATCATTGAAAATGAAAGAAACAATAACGATGAGGGGTTAATTAACACTTAACTCTAGTTAAATATTAGAATAGTGGGTGATAGTTGCAACAGTAAAAAAAGTTACTGTATTGCTACATTAAGCTTCATTAAAATAATATTTGGCAGTTTTGAAAATAACCTAAGCGCATGCAAACAAAACCAGTTCATGCAACACATTGATATTTTTTGGGGGGTAGGGGGGAGCTAAAACTATGTGCAGCTAAAACTACTGTGCAGCTAAAACTATGTGCAAATGTGTTACGCCCAAACACATAAGTGCTGCTGCCAAAAAAAAACATTTATTTATAGATGGACAGAAAGGGAGCGCATTGGTGGCGGCCACGGCCCAGGCCCGCTTCACCAAGGCATGTAGGGCTGTCAGGTCCGAGCAGCCCAGCAGGGCTGCCTCCCTGTCCTCCCTGGAAAGATTGCGTAAAAGGGTTAAGTTTGGAGTGTTTGGGCACGTTCACAACACGAAGAAAATGTCACAGGAATCTTCCTCATAGGGTAGAAGTGGGGTCGAATCGGGGTCGAAGCCCTATGCAGCGGGGTCGAAGTGTTTGACGATTGCCGGGCACAATAGAGTTTTGTTATGAAAGCGAAGGAGAATTCGAAGGAGACCCTTACAGGGTTTGGGATAGATTAGATGGACGGATTGATGAAAGTGTGTGGCCTCCTTAAATGCGTAGGTGGGATGGGGTTCGAGGTCCTGATCCGTAGAGGATCTCGAATTATCGGCCACCTCATTACTATCGAGGCCAGTATGAGCCTAAGCCCAAATGACCATTCGGTGCGTGGGGGCACATAAGTAGTTGCTGTTTGGCAAAATTTTGTATGTGAAGTGCGGAATGTAACCATGTTCGTTTTTGTGGCAGGCAACCCTTGTGTCGGTGATAATGACCATCGAGTTCGGATCTTTGGCGGCTAGCATGATGGCGATCTCCTCCGCTTGCGCTATGTTATGTACATGAAAAATGAGTTCATCGGCAGCGGTGTTTTGGTGGACGACCGCAGCCGTGTACCAAACCCTGTGGTGCGGGCCAGAGGCGTCCACATAGAATACTCCGAATTTGTGAACGTAGTGATGAGCCAAGTTATTCGGCCCGCGCGAGGCGTCGGCCAGTGTGGTCATCTCGGGTCATGTTATGCGGAAGAGGGCGTACGTGCAGGGAGTATTTCCCAACTTCCGGAATCTGTAAGTGCTCTTCATGCGTACTGTGTGATTGATGTGTAGTCGGGCAAGGCGGTGGTGACCTGACGGGCACTAGAGAGCTCAGTAGGTTAGTTTGTCAACTGTGCATCTCGCAGTTCCTTCAAGGTATTCACTATTCACCGGCCAAAAAGGCGTTGGTTGGAGGTGTTCACAGGAAGGTCTAGGGTGCACTTGTAGATTTTGCGGAGAGTGACTTGGAGTGCATTCTCGTCGAACATGCGCAGGTGGAGATATGGAGCTGAATACAGGGCTCGACTGCATACGAATGCATGCGCCAGCTGCAAGACATTTTTGCATCGTAATCCACCCCGCTTGTTAGAAACTCGGCAGACAATCCGACCCACTTCGTCCCTACCTTACACATTTTGAGCAATGTTGTGTCTGCTCTGTGTTTTTTTTTGTACAAAAAACCCAATATTCTGATTTCGTCGCCTTTGGGTATGGGTCCGCTGTGAAGGGAATGGCCAATTTTGGTGGTGCACATTGGCAATGCACGCATGTGCAGAAATTCTGATTTTAACAGGGAGCACTGAAGGCCGCAGTGGCGGGCGTAGTCATCCATGATGTCCGCCGCTTGCTGCAGGTTAGCCTCCATGTCTCCTGCTGAGCCATGTGACAACCATATATCGTGATGTCATGTGCTGCATGCCTTCGATGTTCGCCAGTTGAGCTGGGAGTCTTAACATTGCCGACTGAGTTTTTGCTGGTGCCGTTAGAAGGCAAGGCTGTGCCGGATAGACCAGAGGTGAAGGAGGTGGTTGTTCACCGACGCAGTCACCTCCGAGAATTTGATCTGCGTTTGTGTGGAGCGAAGGGTGGAGACTAGTTCTTAAGACTATAGGCTTGGTACGTTTTGTCCTCACTGGTGCTCCAATTGATGTATACTTTAGTCTTTGTCCAATAATTTAATCTTGCCTTTTCGTAGGGTCTTGCCAATTGTTGGGAGCAAATGGTGATACTGAGTATGCAGTAGCCGCTCCCAAGTGCCTCCTCGGTGTTGACCCAATCCACATATTGGACGTTTGTTGTGAGGGTAAGGTCTCGACAAGTGTCCTGGGTCACACGAGAGTTGGGTAGTCAGGGTCGGTGTAGAGAGTTAGGCCCAGCGTGGACATAACCTTTGCCAACTTAAACCCTCGTTTCTCATTATGCACGTACCCCGAACACGCTTGGGCCATTGAAATCACCCACAATTTCCTGGGGCGTGAAGGCCATGGGTGATTGCAATGCCTTTAAGGTATTGAAATATGTTGCTCTTGTGCTTGCAAGGGTGGTGTCCTTGGCTAGTGCTACGTAGATCAACTTCCGTGGATGGCGCTTCAGTACAAAACTGGCGTCAACGCGACGTGACGCCTGTATTATATGAGATGTTTGAAAATCAGACAGCGAGCACTATATCAAGCATTGACGTTTTACTGATATTACGCCGCACATTGTCTTATTCCAAATCAGTTTTGAGACCTGACGTGTCGCTGTGGTATAATACTTGAGTACTACGCAGAATGCTTGGGTTAAATTCCCGCTGGAATCCTGATATTTGTTATTCGTATTTGTCAGGTTAATGCTGCCGATGGATGTTTTTATTACCACTTTAGGATTTAAATTGGGAATGTCTGTTCTCGCCGCTCCTGGGTAGATATGAACTGTCAAACACCTGTGGCGCATACCCGCTTACCACGGGCGGCGGTATAATAGTACATGTCCCGCATGTTTGGTAGACGTGCGCGACAGGGTTTCATCACATCCTGTTGCGACTTATGTGGCAGGATGTAAAGACCAGCCTGGCGTATTCGTGAACGTTGCTACCTTCCCAAACAAAGTTTTGTCTACCCCATGTTAAGGAAGTGATCACGAAAGCACCCATGCAGATGTAGGTGGACAGACAGACAGACAGACAGACAGACAGACAGACAGACAGACAGACAGACAGACAGACAGACAGACAGACAGACAGACAGACAGAGAGATAGATAGATAGATAGATAAATAGATAGATAGATAGATAGATAGATAGATAGATAGATAGATAGATAGATAGATAGATAGAAATGTTCTAAGTACCTGCAGTACGCTTAGAAATATTTCGCATAAACAAAAAATAATCGAGATTTCTCAGACGCATGAGGTACTGAATCCAGAGAAAATCTTCCCTTGAGCTGGTTTTTCTGAGCATGCGAACAAACAAGACCTCATACTGTTCTCGGCAAGCCTCCCATGGGCATACGGTCCTGTTACCTCCTTGCTATCATAGACTTACGTCAGGAGAGCCGTGAAAAAGTTGTTGCTTGGGAGAATAAACAGGACGAGCTAGACATTTGCTGGCAAAAGAGATGTCTAATAAAGACAATGATAGTGTTTTAGATGGTTGCAGTGAGCCTGATATCACCATGTATGTAGTTGATTACGCTACATTTTTCAGTATAAAAGAAAAAATCGACAAGGAATGTCATGAAGCCACTTGATACTCTGTGATTAATGGGCTTCAGTGGTCGCATGTTTTACTGTATGTTCACTTTACCGACAAGTTAGCTTACCCTTCGGGAAACATGGGTGAAAGGAACTTCAAAAGAATGCGTGTATTTTGTGCTGATTGACAAAGCAACGTTTTAAGTCCAAAGCTTTCTCTGCCTCTTCAGTTTGAGAAAGTGGCTACAAGTGCCAGCGGGCCTTTCAAACCTCGTTACTTCAAGCGTATATTGTTTATTTAGATGATGTTCCTGGCGCAGACGATTTTTAGAAGCGTGATTTTGGAGAAGATGGAAATACATTGACATATCTGGAATGCAGAAAGCAAGGAAGTGAATTGTCGCTACTCTACTCTAGAAAAAGTGGTAAACGGAATAATTGAAAGTAAAGTGATTTTGGACTCTATTATCAATGCAAGCACACTTTTATTAACTGCGAAACAGTGTAACCACTTGCTAAGAAATGCCTATTGCACAGGATGCTTGTTTTAATTACTACGAACACGCTGTGCGGAGACATACAAGTCGCACAAGCAGAAATGAAAGGTCAGCTGAATGTTCTATAGGGGGTTCCATGGGGGGACAGTAAGTGTACAATAGAGCAGCTGATGATGATAATGTACTAATACTAATAATGCGCTTAGAAATGCTATCTGTCATCAATCAAAGGGCGCGCTTTGCACCGTGATGCAGTTGGTTGATGGGAGAGGCCACCATGCAAGGATGCAGGTTAAATTAGAGACCACCTGGGGTTCCTCAGAGTGCACCTAAATTTCGGTACACGACCGCTTTTGCATTCCGTCCCTGCCAACATCTGGCGGCCGCGGCCGGGAATAGCACGCCCGCGACCGGCCTCGTGCTCATTAGCAGAACGCATTACTCGTAGCGGCAACCGTTCTGTGTTTACGCCGACATGCGGCATCCATAAATGCTGCTTCTCTAACCCTGAATCGACGTCGACGAGCGGATCGAATGCAACTGACCGTGCGACGATGCATTCCCGTTCGCTCTGTATCTTGAAAAATTTTAACATATGGTGTGGGAAGGAACTGCGAAAAGGGACGTCTGACTTTGTAATAATGTCGTTTGCGAACCGTACTTAAAGAGCATATTGTATGCATCGCAGATCCCAAATCAAGTAGGCTGAAACAGCCTTCGCTTTAGGGGCTGTCAGAAGGAATGCCACAAGGGCGGTAGATGAACTGATCAAAGTGTACTGATGCCACAACAACTTTACGCAAAAAAAACTACCTACAACAAATACACGAGTACTATTAGAAAGCGGAATGAAGCTTTTCTGTTGGATACCTTGTGCGCATGTGTTTGTCTATTTTTGCACTCGAAGGCCTTGCGTGACCACGCAAAGCCAACTATCCAAACTTTCAGTATTACTCAAATATATTGCCCTGAGTGAGCACATCTTCGCTCGCAAGGAAAATATCTACCAGCTAAGCATCAGTTAAAGATTCATGCCTAGTATTTCGAAAGGTATTTCTGAGTCACAGTCCAATATCTCCCCTTTTCTTTCCGTCGCAAGCAGGTTACGTTCCCAGGACGTCAGAAGACGATTTCACATTAAGACTTGCACATTCATGCTCACAGGCCAAAGTGCAAAAATAGAAAAAAAAGAACGTAATGTTTAAAATGCCGGCTAACCGCGCATGTTATCTCCTCTCGGGACATATTTATTCAAGGAAAATATGGCACAACCTCGGCTGGAGCCGAAGCGTATCGAAGGGTTAACTGGCGTGACAACCGCGTGCAGCTCGAGCGGCGGCGACGCTTTTGCTCGGTCCCTAGCCTGACGTCTTTTGGGGCACGGCCAGCGTTGGGAATGCACGCCGGAACGGTGTTTGCCAAGCACCCCCAGCTTAGGCGTCTCCTCCTCACGTGTTTCGGGCGCCGTTGCACCGTTCAGCCAATCACACGTGCGCCGAGAACTATACTCGTGACGCCACTACGCTTGTTCGCGAGAGAGGAGACAAAGTTTGCGCGGCTGCGCCGCTGCCAGGGTGGCTGATATATGTTTCCTCCTGCGCTTGGCGTAGTGGTGGCCTTGCTGGGGCCGCGCTCATCGACTCCCATGCCGCTCGAGGCTGCGACGAGGACGGCGATTTAAATGAGACGGACATTATTACCGAGGCGCAGAAGAGAAGAAACGGAGAGGCTCGCTGACGGGAGCCTCTTGTCTGAATCAATACGCAGAACTGTTTCAAGGCGGCAAAACGACGGCGGCCGACTCCCCGGCCACGCGAGAGCGCGCCTACAGCAGCGCGCGGGCGTCGAGGGACGCGGAGACCCGCTCCAGTTCTCAGTATCACTTATTGTCCCGCCAGTAAGGCGAACGGAGTAACCGTTCCGGCGACAAGGTTTGCTTCTGTGCGCACCCACGCCCATGACAATCAGAGACACGGGTATACGGAGGGAGAAACGCGCGTGGTAGGAAAGGGCTGGGGTAGGAGAGTGCAGTATGTACTCGTAATGTAAAAGGCCATGGTGAATGACACCGCCTCAGCCGTCATTTGCCTCCGCGACAAGAGTGACATCGCTGACAATTTTCGAACGCTGTCACTTGAACTCTCGATGGGTGTTCTTAACATGTATTCTCCGAGTTTCATTACAGAAAATGGCGAGAAGTCTCGCAGCGTGCGAGTAGGCTGTTGAAGTATTGAAAGGCGCAGCGGTGAAGTTACCAGGTGCATATGAGCGAAAGATAGCAGAAGGAAGACGTTGAAAGATTCTGGGCACTATATTTACTCAGTGTTTCAACATGGAGATAACGAGGAATTCTTTTCCAAGAGCTTCTCGCGAAGAGCATGACATCTGTCTGGAACGAGCCCAGCATCTGAAAACCTCTGAATCGAATTTCTTGACGTGTCGGGCTCCAAAGGTGAGAAGAGATGTCTGTGTTGACATGCGCGACGTGAGGACACAGAGGAGGAACATCGTTAGTCGCGCTTGGAAAAACAACGCATTTTTTGTTGTTGACGCACGACGACCAATGACCCGTATGCGTAACCGAAAATCAGGGCTCAAAAGATTTCACATTTTGGCACCCCGCATCATCATCATCATCATCATCATCGTCGTCGTCGTCGTCGTCGTCATCGCCATCGTCGTTTTCGTTGCGATTGTTATTACTAATGTTATCATCCCTGAGGAAAGCAGCTTAGCAACAAGTTCATGAAAGGAAAACCGTGTATGTTCACTTAAGAGTAGGAAAAGACTAAAGAAAAACACTAGCATAATACAGAAAATCCACAAACAAAAATAGTGATACCCTATATGAAAGCCTGACACAATTTTTTTGGTATTTGTTATTCTGCTACACTCAACTCGGGGCATGTACTTTCCTCCCCAAAACAAAACAAGAACAAAACGAAGAACGTAACAAATGTGCTCAATAAGCAATACAGCATACATGACTCTCGACGGTGGTACGTGGTCTCATTTCCGAAGCTTCATATGAATAAAAATTCGACAGATCGCACATACCATGGAAATTGATGTTATGCGAAGCACGCAGAGGAAACGCCATGGGTGTAAATTTTAATTGAACGATACATTATGAAACGACGCTAAAGATATGTACAAATGTCTCGTGCGCAGACAAATGTCAAAGAGTCGCTTATGTTTTATATAACCAGCTGCTTACAGTTGCTCAACGTCGCCAACAACAGCATGAGTATACCAACCACAGAAATGACAAGCACATATGTAGCGGTTGCATGGGCTTGTACAGATGGTATTCTAAGCTACTGCTGCATAGACCAACTTCAGTTGATGGCGCTTAAGTATAAAATTGACGTCAACCCGACATGATGCCTGTGTCACTGGAGTAGATATGTAACACTTATAAAATTTGACAGCATGCACTACAACCACAATTCACCTTTTACCGGCAGTATACGTCTGCATAGGGTCTTTTTCCAAAGCAGTATCAAGACCTGACGTGCCTATGTGGTAGAATACCTGCTTGCTACGCAGACCGCTTGGATTCGATTGCTGCCGGGACCCTAATAGTCATTCTTTGGAATCGTCGGGTTAACGAGGCCGATGTCCGTTTTTCTTAACGCTCTTGCATTTAAATTACCGATGTCTGTTTTCTCCAGTCTTGGGTTGATATGAACTGTCAAACGCCTGGGCGCATACCCGCATATTGTGGTCCGTGGTATACGGATGCGTGCCGCACGTGTCTGGCGGACAGGGTTCGCTGACGTACTTGACAGAATTTTCACGTTATTCATATCACGATCAGCCAGAAACATTCGTGAAACGCTGTTACCCTCCCAAACAAATGTTGTTCTACCCCATGTTAAGCAGGCGATCACGAAAGCACCCAGGCGTAGGTGGATAGATAGATAGATAGATAGATAGATAGGTAGATAGATAGATAGATAGATAGATAGATAGATAGATAGATAGATAGATAGATAGATAGATAGAGATACTCAAAGCGCCAGCAGTACGCCAAGAAATGCATCACATAAAAAAGAGATCCTGATGAGATAAATCATATGTCGGTTTGTGGCATGTGGGGACACCTCCAAAGAGTCAACCACTGTGTCCAGTGAGAAAGTGAGAATTGCGAAAATAGCGCTGCAACTGCGAAACGCTTCACGTTAGTATGCGCGTATGGGTTGGGGAAAGCTGGCCTATGTTCCAGGAAGCCACTTCATAGCGAAACAGTCAAGACATTGTAAAACAAACTAATGTAACCAACAAAGGAGTAGACCAGTATGCGTCCAGTGTGCACTCAAACTTGTTCACATCCAGTGCCCCGAGGGTGCCGGTATAAATAGAATGCACGCGGCAGAGGCGATGCGGACGCTTCAACTTCAGATGTGCCGCCGCCGGAGTTGTGACACGCCAAAAATGCCGTGGATGTCGACGGCCGCGAGCCAGCCTGGCCGTTCTCTTCATTACGCGCTCCTTGATTTTTCTATCAACCGATGTTCTCTCGGATGTTGACGGAAATCAAGCACAACGGCCCCCCGAGAACGAGATAAGGTAAATACTAGCGGCAGGAGTACCTGCCTCAGAACGCACTGGTGCACCCAACGCGGAACTGATGTATGGCGACACCTTGGTGCTGATTAGGGGCCCACTGATCTGTGAGAGAGAGACGGGAACAAGGGCAGTTCCTATGGCGTCCAGAAACAAGGAGACACGCGAAAAAACTTGTGAGGTGTACTAAATTCGGAGGGCCTTATGTGGCTGGGCTACAGGCACTCCGTGTTATGACGTGCCGATGCTGTGTCTGTATATGCATGGAAACGACAAATTGCATACGGAACGCTGGTACTAGCCATATGGCTGTCATTTCACAGTTTTGTCGGTTCCTTTTGAAGATTCCAACATGTTGACAAACGTTTCGTGCAGAATTTTTATATTATACGATCCGTCTGCTTAACAAAATATATCTACAAGGTGTCCCAGGTAATTTTAGCCAGAGTTTAAAAATATGCTGGCATACGCAATTACGACGCGACTAGATGCATGTTGTTCACGGTTGCTTGGAGTTAGTCGGACTAATTTTTTGTGTTCTCAAATATTGTTTAATTAGATCAGTTTAATTAACTAACTTTTGAAGGAACGAAGATGGATGAAAATTTTTGTTGAGATAGTTGTAGATTGGTATACAAAACGTCACAATTAATAGTTTCGAGCTTTATATCTGTTAATCATTAGTTTTTTCTAATAATTACAAATGCCCGCGAAATAAAAAAATACCACGTGACCAAACCACTCACGCGTCAGTACGCACGATGATTCTAGTGCTCCCTAACGTTCCGCGTACGAACGACACGCTTCCCTCACACCGGTTCATGACAGTGATAAGCAGCCACAGCGGTTATCGTTCTTGTGGCCGATAGCAAAACGTGTTCATCGTGAAGTCATCACCGTTGCTGCGGCCCTGCCGAGACAGCACAATGAGGCAAATTAATAATAATAATAGTATTCGTTCGTCCGCCGAACGTTAGGGAACACTAGAATCATCGTGCGTATACTGACTCACGAGCGGGTTTTTCACGTGGTATTTTTCATATTTCGTTGGCATTTGTAATTAGCAGAAGAACACTAATACTTAACAGATATAAAGTTTAAAACTGTCTAATCGGACGTTTTGCAAACCGATCTACAACTTTCTCATTGAAATTTTTTATCCATCTCCGTTTCTTGAAAAGTTAGTTAATTAAACAAAATTAATTAAACAATATTTGGGAGCACAAAAAATAGTCTGACTCCAGGCAACAGTGAGCAACATGTATTTGGTCGCTTCATATTTGCGTGTGCTCGCATATTTTTAAACTCTGGCTAAATTTACCGGGACACCCTGTATACCACACCCACTTTGGGGAATTGGCACAAAGCCCCGCCGCAGTGGTCTAGTGGCTAAAGTACTCGGCTGCTGACCCGCAGGTCGCGGGTTCAAATCCCGGCTGCGGCGGCTGCATTTCCGATGGAGGCGGAAATGTCGTAGGCCCGTGTGCTCAGATTTGGGTGCACGTTAAAGAACCCCAGGTGGTCAAAATTTCCTGAGCCCTGCACTACGGCGTCTCTCATAATCATATGGTGGTTTTGGGACGTTAAACCCCACAAATCAATCAATCAATCAATCAATTGGCACAAAACATGCGAACATCAAACTACACCGGACCTGTTACCTAATAACCCTAGTGTATGTAGTTGGTTTACCAAGTTTTATGTGGAGTGTAGGTTATGCATCAATATATGATAGTTTGGTCAAATGGGAGATGGAAAAAATATTCAAAGACTTTAAGCTCTGATTGAAAGATCACTACTGTATTATAGGCTTTAGAATTGTGCACTACTAAGAAAAATCATGTCACAGGAGAAAAAAAAAAGAATCACAAAACCATGGTGTTTTATCAGAAAGATTGTTTTATAGGTAAAAGAAGCACCACAAAACATGTTTATTTTATGGCCTTGATAGTTCAGTAAATTTTCTTGGGCATAACCACGAGAATGTTTCAAGCAAAGGAAAATAAGAAAGTGCTGGAATATGAAACCTATATTATTATTATTATTATTATTATTATTATTATTATTATTATTATTATTATTATTATTATTATTAATATTATTATTATTATTATTATTATTGTTGTTGTTGTTGTTGTTGTTGCGGGGCACTGTTCAAACTGTTCGAATGTTTAATGCTAGCTCTCACGCGTCACTCCTGGTGTTAACGTAGCCGATGCAGCCTGTGGCTTGTCAGAAAGCGAGCACAGCATTGCATTTCAAATGTATATGTTGAATAGCCCACGAGGAAATGTGCCTTTTGTTCACTGAAGATTTTGCTTGAGCTTGATAGTTGCCAACGTCAAAAGTATTTGTAATCTTCGTTTGTAATCTGTTATGCAGGGGTATGTAATGTACAAAAAATGGTGTCCGGCTATTGATGCCGTGGTATGGGTGTTTAAGGCCATATACGAGGTGCTTCTTTCACCAAATTTCTCATAATGTATGACTCCGCCATTTATCTTAAATGACATTTATTTGCCAGATCTCGTCATCAGAGTGAGTGAGTGAGTGAGTAAATGAAACAACTGGAGGCAGACCCGTAGCCAGGAAGTTTTTCGGAAGTGGGGGGGGGGAGGGGGAATATTCGTCGAGCAGCTAGCTAGTCCCAGCTAGTCTCACGTCGAGACAGGCAGGTATAGCCTAACGATCCGGTGGCGGGTATACCAGACACCCACAGTGAGATTTTCAAGGTGATTATAGAAATTATTACTTGAGAGTAATCTAATTATGACGGCTTGCAGAGTGTTTGTCGATGCAAGGTTATTCACCCGAACTTTCACCCACATAATTAGCTATTCTGAATAATCTTTCTCTTTCTTTGCTGTAATACACGTTCTTCGTACTTAGTCGAGCAGAAGGTCAAAACTTTGTTTCAGTCCGGCCTATCAGCTTTTTCTTATTACCCTCTCTTTCATTCACCCCTTTCAGCATTTTCGTTATGATAAACACTATTCGTATCCATACCTACTTGGCCTCTTTCCCGCCATGCTGGATGACTAAGTATGCGCCAATGGGTCTGTGCCATAATAAACTTCGAGCACCTTGTAAACATCACTATATGATTGTGTTTTTGAGAAGATGCTCATCCTTCACCGATATCTCAGAACAGGTATGTGCTTTATTCTAAACGAAATGCTTGTCTACGATTGAACTCAGCATGAAGAAACTCGATGGGATCGCACGCTTTTATAAATAGCTTGATAGCTTGCATTCAGACGTACAGTTCGTTCTGAGGTTATGAATTTCTGAGGAAATGAATTTCTCACGAACCTTACCGAATGACCAACAACCCAACGTATAACCACTGTGGCTTCGAGGAAACAATCACACAACTAATTTACGTGTTTCCTCGTTTCAATGAACCCAGAAAAGAGCATTCAACCAGTTAAAACAAACTTGGAAACCATTTGTTGGAAAGAGCAAGAGTTTTCACACACTGCATGGCCGGCACAACCCTCAGCTGAGAAGGTGTTGAACGCTCTGCTGCGCTTATTGAGGACAAGTGGACATAGTGAAGAACTTGCGAAGCGTCGCACCTTACGGCACACCCATGTGCAGCTTTTCGTTTTCCAGTTTTACTCTATCGTTTTTTTTATTACTTTTACTTCATTTCTCAGGAACAGGACAGTCAGACTATCTTCACTCTGGCTAGTCTCCCTTTCGTTCTTCCTCTCCATCATTTTCTTCGGCGCTGGGTGAAATCAAACCTTTCACGCACAGATACCTCCACCATAACAGCCTGACGTGTGGTCGAATTATGCCACGGATGTGTGCAGTTATAGTGAGAGACAAATTTCCAGAATTCGTTTGCACAGACCCACCGCACCTTTTGGAGGTCGCACGCAGACTTCGCGGTGGCAACTCCAAGTGGAGGTGCGGGTCCAGAGGTAAGCACGAGGGAATCCTGGTTGCAGTACAAGGCTTTTGCGTATCGGCACCATCTTGGCGGATACACGGAGGACTTCGCAAAGGTTGGTGATGGTGCCGCTAGGTGGCGTGGGGTTTTCAGAAGTAAGCATGGTAGAGAAGCCGAGCCACTTCACGGCCTTTGTGAAACTCATTACTAAACATTCTGGACTTACATATACCTCAACTTCATCTCGGTTCAGTTATTTTTCCTATTGTAATATAGTCATCACAGTAATTATAATAATAATGAAGATAACACGAGATATCATAGCCCCTTACACCCGCATCATAAGAAATGATCCTAATATCACGAATGTGGCCGATCACATACAAAAGAATGGACGAGCCAGCGTTGTTTTAATTTGTCTTGTGCCAATGTCGCAACAGTAGCCAGTAAAACTTAAATATCTGGCACTTCATTGTGTGAAAGGGGAAGAAAAAAAAACGCGAAGAATGGTGACGATAAGTACATAGATAACGTTGTGTTCCTCGTTTTGGGTGCTTGTCTTTGGAGCGGTTTATTTGCCATCACCGCAGCGGTGTGAACTTTATGTTATTCAGTTCGTCTTCTTTCGGCAGATGAATCATACATGAATCATACTGAGGTCCACCTCGGTAGAACATTGGCATTGGTGCTCGACTGCTCACCCTAAGGTCGCGGGTTCGATCCCAGCCTAGGCGGTCACATTTCGATGGAGGCGAAATTGTACATATCCGTGTAATGTGTGATGTCAGTGCGCGTTAAAAAGAACTCCAGATGGTCAAAATTTTCGAATCCCTCCACTTCAGCTTGATTGATATGTGGGGTTTAGCGTCCCCAAAACCAAAATATGATTATGAGAGACGCCGTAGTGGACGGATCCGGAAATTTAGACCACCCGGGGTTCTTTAACGTGCACCCAAATCTGAGGCACACGGACCTACAGCTTATTCGGCTCTATCGAAATTACAGTCGCCACGGTTGGGATTCGATCCCGCGACTTGCGGGTCAGCAGCCGAGTACCTCAGCCACTGGACCAACGCGGTGGTGCTCTCCACTTCAGTGTCCCTCATATTCGTATCGTCGTTTTGGGACATAAAATGCCACATATTATTATTATTATTATTATTATTATTATTATTATTATTATTATTATTATTATTATTATTATTATTGATCACAATGACGCGCAGAAGTAGTGATTCTCGTTTACGAAAGCTACTGAACCTACAGTCTTGTGTGATATGTTTGTAATATTCAGCATGTTTAGTAATCCTTGCACAACGCGGCATTACTTCAGTCCCCTAATCAGTTGTCAAGAAAATCCTTAGTGATCAAAAATTTTGTAGTCGTGAGATAGTTCTTTTTCACTATAATCGAAAGGAAGGTGTTGGCCACTTGGTAACGTGGTTAAATGGGCCATCTTACATCTATACATGCTTAAAACGTGACGTCATGGTTATAGTATTTCTACACTGTAATTCTTACTAGGTTAGCATCGAGCCACTTCACTCCCAATGTTTTTCAGAGGAGCTAATAAACATTTATCCTCGTCTCAGATTGACACACTTTTTTTCATTGTCGAGAAAAGGTGAAGTTTGCACTAAGCCGTGCAAGGCTTGAAACAGCGAAGAATTCCAAAAACTACTAATCTTGTGGTTTCTAGGTTGTTTCTATACGGCTTAGCGTGGAAATGTAGGTTGTTCGTAGATGTCTATGTCGTTGCTAGCCTTGTTTAGGTGATGCGAGGTTGTTTCGACGTTGATTCTCAGCCTAGAGTGGTTCGAGTTGAACAGCAAGCAGTCACAGACACGACATGGGTGCCGAAACTCTAGAAATAGATGCACGTGCTGAAGCCACGTATTGGCAGCCCTCTTAGGTCTACGGGCCCTTCGGCGTTGTTGATGTAGGCCTTTCATCGCTTCGAGGTCTTCTCGTAGCCGCCACTGCCTTTCCCGTTCTCTACTGCTGGGCTAACCGTTGCCTTTTTTTCTTTTTGCTCGACAAGTCGGGATTACTGGGTTTTACTAAAATTCATGTGACCCGTACCCGTTTATAGCGATGATAGTTTTTTGATAGGCCAAAGTAATTACGGCTAACTTTTCAAGAGATCAGTGCTGATTTTCAATAGCTGCGACATATGTTGGATGCTCAGTAAATTTAACAGAAAACTAGTACAACATGCGGAAAACGTCCATGCGGGAAACGTTTTATACTAATTACAAATGGAAGAACATAAAAGCAGAAATACGTAAGTTGCATCAGACTTACACGCTACTGCGCGCTACTGCAAAAAACTTACAGCTTTTAAAATTACACAAGAATGACAAGTTGTGTGCAACTGTACATAGTTTAGCGCAAGTTGAAGTGAAACATTAAGATGATTCAAAAAGTCGTCGGGGTTCGAGTAGATTGCGTTAGCAATTTATACTATAGAGTTTAAAATGACTCAAAAGGTCAGGTTGCCAGAAAATAGGCGCATTTGTGCACAACCTGAACTCATATTTGCTCTGCTTTTTTTTTTTGGTATGGACGTGGACTGACTTATTGGTCTTCGGTGTGCGAACCATCGTCCAGCTGTTGTCGATTACCATCGCCGTCTCCTTCCTGCACTGCCCTTATGCTGTACGCAACGGCGTGAGCCCAACAATCTTTTCAGATACAGTAAGCGACATATTTGTTTAAGGCTGGCTGATGACAAAGAAAAAAGTACGCACGAAAAAAATAATATTGGAGGATACAGTCCCACATCACAAAATGTATGAACACCAGCCGAGTGCCATGACAACGCCACAGTTTTTTATCCTGGTAAATCACAACTGTGTAAAGTATATTCATTAATGAGTTCCAGATAATGTCACAATATAACTTATCTCGGCAGAGAATGGTGTATCGAATATCAAAATCAATCCCTGTGACATCTCCGTGGCGATAAGCGCGTAATCGTCCGGGGACCACAGTAGCAGAGCTTTTTGATTGCATGTGTTTTTGCTAGTGGCTTACCCCAGGTCCCGCTCCAGGATGATAAGGTATTTTATTTTACGAATAATTATAGCACAACTCTTTTTGTGCTCGTGGGCGCCGATTCGCATCTGAAGTTTCTTTTCAATAGTTTAACGTGTATGGAATAGTACATATTTCACTAGATAGAACACACAGTAACAACTCGAGCGAAAAGAAGGGGATTCGATCAAAGGGATCAATATCGTTCGACGCTAGGAGATCGAACAACGTGTAATCAAGCCAACAAAAGGGTATGGAAAGGTATTTGTAGTTTTCAATTGAGATATGGAAACTACAAAATAAGGTAATCTGTTATATGAGAAATGATTTTCTGGTGCGTTGCAACCCTAATAAAAAGTTTTGGTGCGAAAATAGTTTAGAACTGTAAAATTAGACCCGTTATCGCAAATAACAGACTACAGTTAAACTTTTGCAGTCAACTGATGACGTAGACTGGTATATCATGAGCAATGAAGGCGACCAACAGCCACATCATTCAACCAAAAAGCGTTGGGATTCTCGACTCATGTACGAAAGCGTAACTTACACAATGGATTCATTACGTTGCTTTCTTATACTAAATTGAATACCTTAATACGCACAAGGGGCCATTTTTGCACAAAAACATTACTTGTTCTCAACTGAAAAAAAAGGCAGATCCCACGCACAGTGGGAATCAATTATATGTGAACCACAAATGATGAAGGTCGATATGTCACATTAAAATCAGCATAACTTTACGAGACAGATGTGAATTATGCCGCACACCACTTCCATGTAATGATTAACATGTTTGCGCCAGGCATTTGTGTTCATCGTCCATTCACGTCACGTAATACTACAGACGTATACTAAATTTGGTATATGTGAAGCAAGTGAAATGCCCGCGAGAACGCTATGACTGTAGCATGTAGCCATGTTTTACATAACATGTATGTCATGATTATCATGTTTGCTCCGCCACAGTGGTCTAGTGGCTAAGGTATTCCCTCAGGTCGTGGGATCGAGTCCCGGATGCGGCGGCTGCATTTTCTATGGAGTTGAAAACACTGTAGGCCCGTGCGTTCAGATTTGGGTGCACGTTAAAAAAATCCAGGTGGTCAAAATTTCAGGAGCCATCCACTACGGCGTCTCTCATAATCGTATAGTGGTTTTGGGACATCAAACCCTACAGATCAATCAATAATCAATCAATCAATCAATCAATCAATCAATCAACCAATCAATCAATCAATCAATCAATCAATGATATCATGTTTGGACGTGTCATTTACCATCGTTGTCCATTCACGTCACGTAATACCAAATTCGGTATATGTGAAGCTAGCGAAACGCCCGCCAGGGCATCATGAGCGTGGTACGTAGTCATGACTTACATGACATGTATGTCGTAATTTCGAGGTTAAGGTCTGTCTCATATGTTCGCCATGCAGTCATGTGATAACATACGGGTTTTGCAATATGTCATGTGAACGAAACCATCGCTAGAGCAGCATGGACCATGAAATGTATTTCATGACATTCATGACATGCATGTCCCGATTTTCATGTTATTACTTATAACTAGTCGGTTACACTCATCATACAGTCATGTTATAGCGTACCAATTTTGGTACAGATACCTTTATCGAAACGGCCAGGAGAGCTAAAGTCGTAGGCAGCTAGATAGATAGATAGATAGATAGATAGATAGATAGATAGATAGATAGATAGATAGATAGATAGATAGATACGGACAAACTCACCGAAGTTCGCTAAGAAATGCTTCGCATTTAATATCAGCCGCTTCTGTTGCCGTCATTATAGAGAGGGTAACTGGACAGAAGTTAATAGCGCCCACAAATGAAAAACTTGGTGAATTCGGTGCAGGATCGACTATGAAAGTGCTGATGTGCCACCGCAGTTGAGTCTCTTGAATATATATGAGCCTGTACAACTGAAAATACTTCGGCCTCTTTCGAGATATTTAGCGAACATGACGAAATGTCTGAAGCTCTTAAGGGATGACCGTCGTCAAAGCATGTGATTCACATGAGTAGCTCTCGCACGTAGGGTCCACTTGCATTTCTACGCTCTTGTGCCACTAGCGCATCTAGTGACCATTTTTAATGCAGATTTTATGATTTGACAGGAAGAAAATGATGTTGCCGTTTATTCTAGAGGGGTCTAGACGAAGCACGTGCTTTATAAGCTTAATTAAGATACACGAATATCCCCGTAACATTGGTAACGAAGGAGTGCATTTGTTACTTCCTCAAATAAATCTTTGTTTCATGATATAATGCGCATAATAGTAAAATACGAGAGGGGACACAGAAACTACGAACAAAAGGCATGTTAACGGACATGCACGAATTATTTGAGGGGAAGGTAGGAAGGAAAAAAGCTAAGTATTCTACAAGAATGAAAGCAGTAGTAATGAACTTTACGCCGCCATTGTTCACAGCACGAATCAATACTTATATGTTAGCTCTCACGATTACAAGCTTGATGCTGGACTGGTATGTTTCCCAAAGTAGTCGCATGGTCGTATTCCTTCCTAGTTTGCCAAGATATAGGCAAGGTATGAAATCAGCGCGTGTTGTTTTCTTCCGTTGAGCATGCAGCCAACTATGATATCGCGGAATGTGAGCTTAGCAGCTTGGAACGCCATCACGCAGTTTTATGCACCACATATACCTCAGTTTTCTTATAGGTTGGAACCAAGTTCGGAATAAATATGGCTGTGAAAATTTCTTCAGAAAATGCGATCCTCTACTCAGGCGTGGATAAAACAAGTTCATATTTGGAACTGGAATTATTTTTTAATCATTCAATGAAAACAAGAAGAAAAAAAAAGCAATGCAGTCCATTTAGCCGTTCAGTAAGCATATCCGAACTGTTTTGTTGCAACTTTTATTTTGAAACACATGAATGACAAAATTAAAATAATGATAAGCTCTTCAAGCACTACAGAAATTTCTCGATGCATTTTTCAATTGCACATATCCATAATGCGTTCTCAATGTAGTTTGTAGGTGCTAAAGGTGTGACCTTTTTTTCAGGTCTCTGACAGGTGGTGGCTGAGTGCTCTGAATTGTTTACTGCAGGTGCATGAGTTTTGAATGTATGAGTGTATGGAACACTCAACTTTTACTAAATAACTTTTTTCGTGTGTTTGCAAGCAAAGTTAAACAGAAAGATTTTGAACGAGCATTTTCAACAAACTTGATGTGCTGACAAATGGGAGATATGTAAAACCTTTATGACTGCGGGTTTGCCCTTCTGAGCAGGCGTACAAATCAAGTGGTGACCTTTGCCCATACTTGATGTTCTCGAACGGTCCGTATGCTTGAGGTGCCATGTCTTGTGTTCTACATTGTACAAACATCACCATATGAATTCACCTTAACGTCTTTAATTGATGCGGTAATGACATCACTCATTTTCTCCACATCTTAAGGAAAATAAGGGCTGCAGTAACTGTACCAGTAGCCATATTACGAGTGCTACGAAGCTATCGTAGAATTTATCTTTCCGGATGCTTTTTTTAATTCCATCTGCTGCTCATTGAAAATGAGAGTGCTTTCTAGCCCCATAAGAAACAATAAACGTTAATAAATGATTTCGAACAATACTTACAAGACCTTCCTCTTCTGCATCGCTATAAATGAAACATTTAAGGCCGGCTTGTGAAAACGACATGCTATAACAGAGCTTCGTGGGCGCGCGAGAAGAAAAGCTACGTGCTGGACGACAAGCCCAAGTATGCCGTCTGCAGTGGCGTCATATTTGCGTACGTTCTTTGATATCCCACAGAAGGCCCTGCAGTGATAAGGCCAGCACTAGGGTACGTTTTGCAAGACCTGGGATATATCTAGATATATATGCAAATATGATACGCCTTCGTAACATAAGACTGCAACAATTTTACCGGGGCACGATAAGATAGAAGCGGCACGTTATAGCACCCCACTTGATTCGTGGCAGAGAGTTAGCAGACGAGCGCCAGAAAAAAACGAAGGCTGGAGAGCAGTTCGCGCGACGAGTATTCCGTTGCTTGAGAGACCGGAGAAGAGACTAAAAGGTAAGCCTTGTATTTAAAAAAAAGAAAAAAAGTGCAGCTCAGGGACGGGGGTCTGATTCCCGAATTTAATTTTTTGCCATTGTACTAATACCTCAATTAATACGGAGCTGTGCAAACAGGAACCCGTTAGAGTAAACAATAAGCGAGAATGAAAGGAAAACAAGTAAGGCACAGTCCTTTTTGAAGCTAACCAGTGGAAAGGCGGTGGTTTATTTGCCCCCGCTCCTCGAGGTACGAGCATGCGGGAAGAGGAGAAGAGCGCCCGGGCACCTGTGCGCCGACCGGGCGCTGTTTGCGCGCCCCGCAAACAGCGCCGGCCGGCGGCACACGTGCGAGCAGGGACTCACCGGGGCTGCGGGACCGTGGCGAGAACTTAAGACTCGGGACGGGGCGAGAGGGGGCCGTGGCCTAGCGGCTGGCGCGCACTGACGTCACGCGCGCCGCGACTGTCGATTGGCGCAAAGTGCAGCGGCGCTGGCGCTCATAAATATGTGGGGCAAGTCGGCGGGGGCCGAGCTCTTTGGAGCGCAAGTCGTGTGTGGAGCGCGCCGCGAGCGGAGTCTTGTGAGCCCGAGCCGAGCGCGCGGCGCAAGTGTGGCCCTGTACGCGGGTGAAGCGGGCGAGGCCGCGGTGGCAGCGTGGCTCGGCGGCGCGCCCCCGGACCCTGCCTGCCTGTACTTCCAGCAGGGCGGCGCGGCGGCGGCCACGCCGTCGCCGTCGGGCTCGTCTTTGAGCTCGTCGCTCGATGAAGACGCCATGGCGGGCGATGAGTACAGCTTCGACCTGGAGAACCTCGAGGAGGTCGTCAAGCAGGAGATGGGCGCCAAGTACGCGGCTCTTCAGCCCGAGCTGCAGCAGCTCGAGCACCTGCGCCGGCCATTGGTCGGCAGTACACCGGGCACACCGCCGGACACTCCACCCGGCTCGACCGCCTGCCCGGCGTCGCCCGAGTTCGGCGCCTGCATGCCGGACGACAGCATGATGTGGTTGTCACAGCCGCCACCGCCACCGGCGCCACATCAGGCGCCGCACCAAGCGCATGTGCGCTTCGGACACCAGGAGCCGCTGGACCTGCGGCCGCAGGGGGACCTCGAGTGGCTGCAGCTGCGCCGCGACCTGGACCCGCGGCCCCCGATGCCCCCGCCGATGCCCATGCGGGACATCTTGGACGACGAACAGCTGATCTCGCTGTCTGTGCGCGAACTCAACAAGCGACTCCACGGGTTCCCCCGCGAAGAAGTGGTTCGCCTCAAGCAGAAGCGTCGGACGCTCAAGAACCGCGGCTACGCGCAGAACTGCCGGACCAAGCGCCTGGCGCAGAGGCACGAGCTGGAAAGCAGGAACCGCATCCTTCAGGCCGAGGCCAACCGTTTGCGTCAGGAGCTGGAACGCGCCTGCCAAGAACGCGACTTCTACAAGCAGCAGCTGGGCGCCGCCGCCCGCGCCCGCGCTCAGCAGCCGCAGCCGCCGCCACAGCAGCAGCAGCTGCCGCCGCCACCACACGGACTCGGGCCCGGCTCGCCGGACTTTCTCATGTGACTCGGGCCACCCCACAACGGCGGTTCCGCCAAGTGGCCGCCACGCAACTAAATCAGAGACTGTACGAAAGGCAGCAACAATGCTGCCGACGAACAGTGCACCGTCGCCTGGCCTGATGCCCCAGCCGGCGAGCACTCCAAAAGACTGTACGAAAGGCGGCTCCGTGCCGCTGACGACTACCCCGCTTGCGCTTGCTTTGCTTGTCCCTTGTCTTGCCCGCCGCCGCTCAAAGTTCGAGGAGGTTCGTGTTCTAGAGGCGTGGAGCACGGGCCTCCAGGTGGGCGGTTCCCGGGACGCCGGCCAGTTTGCTATCAACAGGTACGAAAGGCTCCGCATGGCCGTACGCATTTGCCCCTTGGTCGCCGAGTCGACAGTCGTGCGTGCCAAGTCGTGGGCAGGAGACGCCGCACCGGCGCCGGGTTGTGGCCCGGGTCGCTGCGCTGTCTCCTACCCGCTATCACGCCGTTGCCCTGGCGCCAAAGCCAGCCGCTCCGCGGATACACGCTGCGCAAGTCTCGGCGCGCAATGTTACGCCGCAATCACGCGTCCTATCATTTGTGTTCACAGCACACGCTCCTCTTTTCGGCACACGCAGTGATATGAAGGATATTCGGTGTTCTTACTCATTTCTTCCTGAATTTGCTTAGAGCAAACGCTAGTCGTGGTCGAAGCGTGATTGTGGCGCTGCCATTGTAACAATGCTAGTTTACATATATCTCCTGGCATACATGATTTGAGTGTGGCGCAGCTGTTTGCTCATGCTGAAGTAAGAGGGGCAGTGTAATTATATCGACTAGTACGTGTACTCCTCCCTTTTGTCTGCGGTGCGATAACGAAAGAGGAATGAAGAAGCATGTATTCAAGTGTGTTGCTTGCGTATGCGATGGCTATAACAAGGAAGGGTTGTATTGCGCGTGTTTGCTAAAGATCTCTTTCGAAGTACATGTTTACAGCTCAGTAGCCATGTTTACTGGATACAATACGGCTCTTATTCCTAGCTTGAGTTGTTAAATTTGTGTGTTTTAATTCGTCCTCCTCACCACTAAACAAGGAAAATTCATGCATATACATGATACCAGTTTCGACCACGACAAGGGAACACCTAATATTGTATTACTTTTGTACAAGTAACATTCTGCATTGCTGATGCGCCTCTTCTTTGACAGCAAGGGAACAAGGCAGGCTGAATCAGTCCAGAGCATGTTTCCGAACACTGTCATATCTGAATAAGCACTGCAGTGGCGTACTCACGAGTGGAATAGCACGATGTTGTGACATGCATTTTGACTGTATATGTGAAAATTCTAGTGCACTTGAAGTGTTAATGTCCTCCTTTAACATGATAAACTGTCCCCGACAGTATAACTGGCCAGCACCCTCGGTGACCATTGTCATTAGACTGCAGCCTGGACACGAGTGCTTTGGCGTTGTTAGGCGAAGTCCTCAATAAGCTCGAGAAAAGTCTTGTTGCTCCATGTGCTACATGCGCTAATGTTATCAAAGCTCTCGATACCCTCTTTGGAACCTTGATGCCGTCTGCACTAATATACTTTTATGCCTATACTCAGAGCTAAATAATCAATTGTTGGCCCGCTTAGTGGTCTTGTGAGCCCTGTTGCAACGTTCGACTACAACTGGTGCGTTTCTAATGGGCATTCAGCGTGTGCCAACATGGCAGATTCACTTTATAAGGGTGAAATATAGTTCCTGGAATCAATGTGGCAACTGGCCTTAGCAACTTGAGCCTTAACCATTCAAGCTTGTGCAATAACACAATTTTAGAAACACCTAGCTTTGGGAATGAACCATGACACAGTCCTTAACCGACACTGAAGAACAGGTATACAAGCCCCGGCCGCTACAGAGAACCAAGCCAAAACAAATGTTGTGTCGAAAAGAATGTTACTTAGTTCTTGCTTTAGTGCGAACTGTACAGCCGACGAGTGCTGAATCTGTAGGTACGTCGTTGCTTAGGTTTTATTAATATATCCACAAGTATTCCGGTAATGATTTTTGCATTATCTCGTGAAATCATGGGGGCAGTTCCGCTATTTAGGCGTATTAGACATGAAAGAATAAGACAAATATCTCTGTTCGCGATGCGAAGATGGTTTTTGTAGTCAAGTAGTGAAGAGCGATGTGCAATGTTTAAAAAAAGGAGACTAGTTTATTTTTCCGCTTTTATATTTATGTCAAATCAAAGCAATTGTGTTGGGGCGTGGTACCCGCTTCGAGCTCATCAGTAGTTTTTGATGCGAAAAGGGGGTAACAACGCACGCTGTTTTCTACTGTGATAAGTAAAATTGTATATTAATATGTGTGTGCAAAGAAAAAGAAACGCATTATTTGTTTTTATTTCAAGTTGTTTTATGTCCGAGAAATTTTCACGCTGTTATATGAACATATGCATGTATGTAATTGTATAAAACCCACACGCATATACAAACTTGTGTAAATATTACCTATGTACACGCTGCCAATGTGTTTCACTGAAGAAGCAGGAGTGCATGAGGTTTCGTTCATCATGAATTCGAGGTTTACTCTTTTCATATCGGCATATTATGAGTACCACCAAAGCGCTTCTAAAAGCCCCCCTGCTTCACCAGTGAGGATATCACATGATCAATGCTTCCCCTCATAAAAATTATTATGATATTAATCCTGATATTATACTGTCTTCTCCTTCACTAAGATTTAGGTCAGCCCGTTTCGGGCATCTTGTACGCGTTTCAGTTCGTTTCTAAATGCCTGTACATACCTCCTCGCCCAGGTGGTGCGTTCCAAGAGAGTGGAGAAACATTAAATTTTGTCAGCTTTTCGTGAAACATGTGCGTGTACGCTGTAATCAAGACATTTACGTTAGTGGCACTGCTTTTCAGGAGCCGAGTGTCACGGTGTAAAAAATAAAATCAAGCAATAAAAGGAAACATGAATGCCAAAATGCTTTTCTTCTCTTTTCTCGGCTAAACGACGCTGCCACACTGCATCAATTGCAGAGAGAGACCTCTCACGTCATGGCATGCTCTTCATCACGACATCGTTTTCAAGACGCCAGAACACTCTGCGCGCACTATAGCCATTCCCACTGCTTTACGCCACACTGGTTTTATTGGCAGAGCTTCCGGTAGGTGTGTCAGGTAACTGTATTTGCGATTGTTCTTGGTCATTTCCTAAAACGCGTAGGAAAATATTCAGCCAGAACATCTCGGTATTTGCGAAGACTGGTAAAGGGTATCAAATATTGTACCTCACAGAGCGAAATTGTAAATGTTTTAGAGCTCGATAAGCTTTATAATGAAACTTTTACACTCTGTGGCGCATGGACAACTCTTTACGCTCCGGAAACTAAACGTGCAGTCTTTGTGGTGTATACGACACTATACAAAGACGTTTGCTGGCCCGTTCCTAAAGAAACACACAAAATTAAGAAAAGGGTTGGTTTATTTTGCCATACAGTGTTTTGGTTTATACTCCACGTATGAAGGATGTGCACGGCAAGCTCACAAAAATACGTGGGGTCGTGTTAAGAAAACCATAATTATCAGAATCATTCCTTCTTTGTCAGCAGCTACTTTCCTTCATGGGCAATGTTTGAACAATCTCAATTACTCAAAGACACATGGTGACGAAGACAAGTTCGTTCATAACTGCACAGGGGGCTGGGGGTGGAGCGAATTCAAGTATGTGAAAAAGATTGGTACGTGACCATCATGTGTCTAACTTTACGATAACTCTGCAGCCTATTTAACGACTTCGCCATCCATACTATGACGGTGAGGCGATAAGGTGTAAAGGCAGTACGAAGATCTGAACTTATTGTCGGTCGACGCAGTTTCGGTCTTCTGCACCGTGCTTTTGAGAGTGAGGTCGCGTACACAATATCGAATGCGTATCATAGGGATAAACCTGTTTAAATGATTTCCTATGCATTTTTTTCTCGAACTCACGATGCCGCAATAATTTAAATAGTACAATGCTTCACGAAAAATTGTTCATTAGGTCATTATAACTGAGAAACATGCTGTATCAATGGGTCC
Source organism: Rhipicephalus annulatus (assembly GCA_013436015.1). Classification (NCBI taxonomy): domain Eukaryota; kingdom Metazoa; phylum Arthropoda; class Arachnida; order Ixodida; family Ixodidae; genus Rhipicephalus; species Rhipicephalus annulatus. The sequence goes on from WOVY01000599.1 coordinate 103,222, forward strand.
TAACCCTTAGGTAAGTTGAACCGACAACATGAAAACATTTCAACATTATAAACATGAAAATATTTCAAGATGGTTGAGTGTTGGCCGAGTTGGGCCATGATTAAAAAAGTAATAGCGAGCAGCACAACACACTTTCAAGAGTAAGGTAGAATAAGGCTGGAGCCTCAACTCTTTGTACTCTTGCTTGTGTACGTGTGCTTGCAGCTGGTTTACAATAATAATTCTTAAGAAAGATAATTACCTGAAAAGAAAGTATAAAAAAGTACCATTACCTCGTTTGTCAAAACACGAGCAGTAATGGTAAATATAATCATAGTTGAAAAGGTATTCCTCGGAACTCGGCTTCGTTTGAAATTTATTTCACTCAACGTCAAATACAATCAAGGTTGAGGTAACCATTATACGACTCACAAAATGTCTAGCTGTAGCCAGTGTTATCTTAGCCCTAATAATAATTGTGGGAGTTCAACGTCGCGAAATGACCTTAGTCCTATGAATTTTTGTGAAGTTAACGTGCAGTTGACGTTGAATTTGACTTTTCTGAAATGCCATGACGCTGTCCACTGCAAATCGCGCCAGTTGTTTTTGATAAACTTGTTTCAAGCTCACAAGTGGCCCCACTTCAGAAACAAGGGCGTTTATTAGTGCCCACATATGAATGCACTGGTGGAACGGAACTCTCGTCCACTTTGTGAGCAAAATTTATTTCATGGTGGTGTGCTTTTGACAGCTACTTGAATACAATAACGAGCAACGTCCAGCGCATTTGGCTAGAGACACCGAGCTGAACCGTTGTGGTATACTGAGTGAAAGCGGGGGTGGTTATGACGCACTCTTGTTGCATTTAATCCCGTAGTAATCACCGAAAACAGCTCTAGTAGTGATAAAAGCTCAATTTACTTTGCTGCCCGATTATCGAGTGTGATTGATTAAGCAGCGCACGCTCTTGACGTTTGTAAATAGAAAAACCTTATAGACTCTAAGAGTAAAGTGGTGGAACCTCCAACCTTTGATGGACACAAAATCACCTATACGTTTTGACAAAACACAAACAAACAAGAAAAGCCCAGATATTTTTTTGGCCAGTCATAAGTACCGAGACTTCTTTCAACCTTGGCTATTCTTACGCTATAAAAAATTCACGAAGGTAAAAACCGTGTTCAGTTATTTACCAGGTGTGCTATTTTATTGTAGATAGGAAAGAAGGAAAGACAAAGAGGTTAGCCAGTTGTTAGATGGAATTGCTTCTGTATGCTGGGGAAAGGAACTAAAGAGAACAAAATACAATAGACATGATAAGTTCAAGCAAAAAAATAAAGTAAATAAAAGAAAGAGGGCCTTGCACTGTTTAAAGTATCTCGCTCAGTTCAGTTGCTCGTAGGGAGCGCAAAAACGTTTTAAAAGCTTTCTCCGCTGGGAATAGTCACGGCTGGTGTCCCAGGTATCTTTCCTTCGACAAAGGGTGGGTATTCACATGAAACCAACGGCCACCGCATAAAAACGCCTGAACGCGTATGATGTCTCGTTTCACAATAATCTCGTAACAAGCATCATTCAGAAACTTTGCTGGATGGTTGAAAAAATGTTAACTCTTATTCAGGAATATTTGTTCTACATAATTTTCCACGACGCGAGCAGTTAAATGCGCATATGCATGGCGGCGACATTTCATTGAGTGATGTAATTACGAAGCGGGGTTTTTTAGTGGCGCGCTATAAGACGCACTGTAATTACTTAGCGACATTCAGGGGGTTTCATGCAAACAAAACACCCTTTTGCCTAACAAAAATTTAAAAAAAAAGGAATTACGGGTGTTTTCCTTCAAAAACGTAGCTTCTAAAGGGTGACGTTTCAGCTAGGACACTCTTCTTTGGTTAAAAGTGTTTTGGGTTTTAAGAGCACCAAGTCGTCAACACTCAGCGTGCAAGGTGGTAACTGGGACTCATTGATTAAAACTTTTTTACATTATTGGTCAGTTTAGTTAACCATATCCCCATTTTAAGGTTATCTTAAAGCATACCATAAATTTATGCCTATTTTCTTATATTTTGTGTGCATTTACACGGAACTGGAATATCCCCATCAGCGCTAAAAGGTGGCTTAAGATACTATGGCTGTATATACCAGGTGGGTGATCGCTTCAAGGCAGTAGCATGAGAGCTCAGTGCATTAAGTATTTTACAATCTGCTCTGTTGTGTGTACAGTTTGCGCCTTCTATGCTGATATGTTAATTCCAACGTTATTTTTTGTGATAAGGGTGTTACGTGACGGAAAACACCCCTTAATAAAGGAACTAGGTCAGTGGCAGCACACATTGGTATGAGTGTTTTGATACGTGAAAACACCCTTTTTCTGAGGTGTAAGGGCGATAGTTGCAAACACAACGAAACCCCCTTAAGGGTGTAAACTGGTTTACTGTGCGGGACGCAGCAAGAAACACAGAGGGCCAGTAAGGAACTAGCCCAACTTAGCCTTTTTATGACACTGACGTAAACTGACCTGAATGAGTAGTGATAAGAGAAGTCTGTTGAAAAGCCTATTACTAGCAGTGAGGTTAAAGCAGGTTTCATCAAACTCCTGTCTACCGATTCGTACACTTCCTTTGATGAAACATCGCGTTTCTAAATGAAGGACTAGAAAAGAAGTGCACAGGACAAGTGCTCAACTCGCAACTGAAGTTTGTTGAAAGAAACCGTTATAATATATACGCATGATCGTAACACTTGATAGGTGACAGGAAAAAAAATAGGCACAACAACCATCTAATTCAACCTTTATTCATACCCACATAGATGGTTTTTTCGTCACACACTGTCACAGAGGTTTGGTTAACACGATCTTTACCCTGTCTTGCGATATCAAATGCTTCAATCGCCTGCGAGACCATAATCTCACAAAAGGGCTAAGGTGATGTCGTGTGACGCTGTTGTAATTTGCCTGTGATGCTACATGAGCCAAATATACGTTGATATAATGCTGAAGCAAGAAGTAAGTTTTACATCTGACAGGCTTTGAGACTTAAAGGCGCTCAATTACAAGTGACAATAATAATCTCGTTCCCCCACTTTATATTGCCTTTATCATGTTTCACCAATTTACACTAATTAACGAATGAAAATGAAACAAACGAAAAGAATAAACAAAATTTACAAAACACTAATATGAGCCTGAATTCACAAAACTTATTATTGTGGGTTTTCTTAGCCATTGGTGGGCTGCCTGTCTGCTGTGTCTCCTGAGTCAGGATCGGTCAAACTTTCCTCTCACGAAAAATATAGGCCTAGAGTCGTTGTTGCGAATACGGGACGTGGTGCCTCATATGTAGTCCTGGCAGTCGTCAATAGTGCTTTCGATAATAAAAGAAAGTTGAGGGCCGTTTGGTATAGACACATTATTAGTTCCTTAAAATCGTAATTAAAATATGGTGGTGCGAAATAGAGTTTAGTTTCGAGGTATGTTTATGAGCAACGGCATACAAACAAATTATTTCGAATATTAGCTTATGCATTAGACATGGCACCAAAATGTTGTGCAAATGAAATTTAGCATTTACTATGAATACATCGCCTTTTAAAAAGCCTTCCATCAAATACATTCACAAAAGCTCATTGCCCCGTGGTTACGTGCAACTTTTTCACTCCTATTCAACGTAATTAGCGACTATAACGTTTAGAGACAATTAGTGGGGGAACATCAGACTTTCATTATGTGGCATCGTGATAATCACCGATCACATGAAATTGCTTGTGCAAGTGTGCAAATATATTTTGTTAATGCAATGATCGTTTTTTGTAACATATCTTACATGACAACTTTTGTCCCTTCCGGATTTTTTAACGACTAGATTCCTCTTCACATAGGCCAGGCTAGCTGGGGTCCTCACGACGTCAGCCTAATTCCTGCAATTGAAGCACAAAAAATATAATAAAATGATAATATTTTGAATATTATAAACAATTGCTTCTTTGCATAGATCAGTATTTGAATTCTGATATATTATAACAAGCTGAACATTCCATAAATACAAATATGCGATTGTAAGGACATTATAACGTCACTACGAGAATAGATTTTTTTCTAAATTTGCAAGCTGTACAGCCACCACATTGTTCTTACTATTATAAGAACAAACATGAATTTACAGCGTTAACACTACTGCAAAGTTTCTTAAGGCATTGTAAAAACATTCAGTATGCAAAAATGCACACAGGAAGCACTGAATTAATTTTTATCACGTGGAGCTCTGTAACGCGTACATAAATTTAACAATGTTACTGCATAGTTTTCTTAACGAGCCCAACGGAAAGTGGCTGGTGCGACTGGCGGTCATTCTCGTGGCTTCTTGCGCAGCAACTACGTGCCACATAGAATGAATGACATTGATATGTCTAGCAAAGAAACATTATACAACAATATTAACCAAGGTTGGTGAACAACCAATTTCTAGCGAAATTTTGCTCCGGTACTGTAAAAAGAAATCGTTCAAAATATGATTAACGTTTCTCAGTGAGGTTTGCTTAGTTTTATAATACAAGAGAATATATGTTGAAGACAAATAATCAAAGAGGTAAAAGCAGCATTTCACTGATATTTTCTAAACTATAAAGACAATTGTATATGAGCGAAAAAAAACTAGAAAACTTATGACGTGTCAGAAATAAATAAATATTACCCAAAGTGGGCAAATTGGATTAGGATCAATAGGTGAATAAATAGGTTTTAAATGTTCTTGCCATTCCGTAGCTAAGACAGGCGTCAAAGAGCTCTTACGTCTAAAGACAGCTCATTAGACCATGCGAAACGGCTCCGTCATGGGTGGCCGGCCAGATTAACTTCAATTAGCAGTGACTTATACCGTAGGCGTTTGTGAAAAAAGTGCACCGTTAATTCATTTTTTTTCGCCGAAGTAATGACTGGAAATTACACGTTATCGAACCCAAGCCTTTAAATTCCATCTCACGTCATTTTCATGAAAAAAAAAATCCGTAAACAGTGATTGTGTGCTCGAGCCGAGGTTTCTTGTGTGCTCGAGCACACAATCCCTGTCCTATAAATTTTTTTATTGCAAGCTTCCATCTTCCTCTTCCTGCCAATTTTCGAATTATTCTCACGGTGATTTCACGTGCTTGCACGAGCACGAGAGAACGTACGTCAATAGGTCGAACAATGTCGTGAAAACTGGATTCTGACCATTCACTATCCTGTTTTGCTGCTATAGGGGTCAGCAGCTTAACAATGAAGCCACCAATATATTCCTGGAACAATGATGTCCCAAATGGTGAGGTAAAACTGGGCATTTATAAAAATGTCATTTTAAAAACGCTGACGAGTCATTGATAAGCCGCTCTGAGTCATTGCACTAGCAGCAATGAAACATCAAAAGGTTGAGTGGGTGCTGAGTCAGCGTAAACAGGGACTTTAATGATTAATACACGTGGAAAATTTCAAAGAAACCACAAAAAAGGCGTGGTTGTGTGTAAGTCAGGCGCCTATAATTCATCTCAAAAGTCAAATGCTCAAATAAGTTTCAATTTCAAATGTCATAAAAATAAGTAGTATCATGAAAGGAATCCTAATGCCCCATATTCATAATAACGTTTTTGTCTTGGCTTTTAGCGCTTGCTTTGCTGGCTTGCAAACTTCGACAAATATATTCAAAACATAATGATGGGGACTGATATACGACTTGACTTCGCGCTGCATGTCATATAGTGGGCTCTTATAGAAAATACTTTCAGATTAATTTCGGCTCGACAGTCACGGCAGACGTTGATGTAGGAGGTTCTGTGAAAGGACACTGACTGCTCTAACTTCCCTCACCACTTCTTTATATTTATATATTGCACTCTCTCTGGCCATCGGCTTCTTCCACGATGTACCAAAATGATTCGAAACTCATGCCGTAAAGGGGCCCTGCCACACTTTTTCAGCATAGTCAGAAAACGCTGCCAATAGATGGTCCAGGCTCTTGAGAACAGGCGAGCCAAACATCATAACGCAGCACGTGACTTGAAATTTAAAATTGATTATCAATATCAACTAGAAATAGTTTCCTCTTCTCTCAACATATGATGTCATAAACCAAATACTGATCGCGTCATATACCCAAGTTCACCGCTATGGGTTGATTTGAGTATTTCGAGCTGCATAGTTACCGCAACCACCATGAAGGGCGCCACGTGCCCGCATGTGCGCTCACGATCACACTGAAAGTATGCCGTTCGTTCAAAGGGGAAAAAAGAAAAAGGTACTCAAGGACATGACGTGCGTGGGACGTAAATTCTTTCCCTGTGCCACTCACCCCCCGTGCCACCCCTCCCTGATAATCTTCCAGCATGCTTGTAGGAATGAAAGAAGAAAAAAAAGCAATTATAGCGTGTGACAAATCTCTGTAACTCCGACTGTACTAGACAGATTCTAAACGTTCTAGGGGTGAAGCTCCTTCAGGTCGAGGCTTGTCCGTTGGAGGCGTTGGCGTTCGCCGTAGCCGAGCAAACGTAAGGTACCCACTATACGCCATGATGAAGGTGATGATGAAGATGATCATGATGATGATCACGGAAAACGACTGGCTTGTGCAATATATGACGTCTCGATATGCTCTACGATGTATTTCGTATGACTAGAAAACAACCAACATTCTCGCCTTTGCCAACTAGAAGGCTAGATACGATACCACAAAAGCAATAGTAATGAAGTCAGAGCGAAATTGACAACTCAACCCAACATGCTATTTATTACCAATAAACGTTGTATACAACACTACACCGCTGTATCACTCATTTGATTGCGTAAGGGGTCAATGCCACGGGTGATTGACGGTAACACTAAACGATCGCACTGGTTTGCCCACACATCATCCTTCACTTCACAATATGTCGTGATTTTCTTTTTTTGAGGTGGTCGATTCCCGAGGAAATAACCTTTGATGAAGACATGCAATGGTTACTAAAAACAAAAAGCGTTGCATGGCCCCTTTACCAGATTCATTGCACACGGGCATGGTTCAGTCAGCTGTGAATAGATTATCTGCTACACTGTTTTTTTTAGTGAACCGTATAACTGAGAACTGATGCCTAAAAGGCTAGTTATGCGTTCTGCGTTCTCTGCAAATGCCTAGTTGTAGCCTCCCTCTTCCAGAAGTTGCCCACAAGCTTCATCCTGCAAGGCGTTTCCTTGAACATTGTTTTAGCTAGATCAGCTTGTGGTTTGAGCGAGGTTCTAAAATTGATGCATTATGCCTGTACAGCTTATGTTGTGCCGTATTGATCGTGCTCACGTTAAGCCTCTTGTCGTATTGGGCCGTATTTCACAGTTTTAGTATTACTAACTGTTAGGCATCAACAGAAACAAATGTTCTAGAAAGTTTGACTTTTACGTAGGAAAGTATTACTGAGGTAGAAAGCTAGACATGAGAGGAATGCAAATGAACTGTAGAATTTTATGTAGCAAAATCACAGTATGATTACGAGAGATACCACAGTCAGAAAGATCTGGAAGTATTCTTTATCAAATGAGCTTCTTAATCTTGTCCCCGAAAGGTTTTCAGGTGCTGTCTTCATTGCGATGCAATGACCTCTGCTGCTGTGAATCGCACCAGCGTCTTCATGATCAGCTGCACGGTGATACTTCTTTGAGTTCCTACAAACCCACTCCTCTCCCAGGCTGGTTCACAAGCGATTTGACGCCCATTTCTTGTCAGCGATTGGGCATGAAATATGAGTCTTTTCGAGTTTAATTCAAGAAGAGAGATGACGTCGGCTTGAGAAACAAATGAGCTTGACTAAGGAGCTACGTGAAAAAGCACCACTAACAGCGTGACAAGCACGCAAGCTTGTTTACGCTGTTGTTTTGGGACGTTTATTATAACTCGCCGGAACTTCCACAACATTATGCACTGTGAACTGTAGAAAAGCATGCAAACGACAGCAGAAGATGAGACATGGCGATAACAAAGTATGGGCAATTTAATTGCACGTGATTTAACATGTTAATTGCCCTTTAGTGTGTACGATGCCCTTTACCAACTGGCCTACTAGCCTGTCATTTCAATTTTGCCCTACACACGAAGACAACATGCATTTCACAGGGAGACATTTTTGCACACGCCCTTCGTGACTTGAGTGTACAATAATCACAATTCAGTTGGGTCAGGTTGTAACAGTCGCGCATGCCAAAAGCACTAGAGAAAAATGGCTGCGAGCACTGATGTCTCCTGTGTTGCAGGTAAAAAAAAAGTAACCTGCTGGTAAACATATAGCAACGAAATGCTCCTACGTTAAACCGGACAAATTGAAGTCAAAACATTAAAAAAAGTCATCAAAAGCCATCAAATGAAATGAACAATTGGGAAGAAATGAAAGCTACCATTGAGGGGTTATCAAACGTTTGGTCCTTTGCATGTCAGTAACAACCACCACAGTCAGTATGGGCAAATGCTATTCTTATATACCTTGGATGATTTATGCTTGTGCCATCCGCAACGTTCCTTCCGCTAGACATATTACAATGAAAGCTGTTATGAGATCAAAACTCGGGTCACGCGCTGGGCCGTAGTTGTCCTCCGCCGCCACCACCGCCGGTGTCCGTAACCACTATCGTGAAATTAGAAAAAAAAAAACTAGCATCAAGGACACAGAGGAGCTCGAACCTTGGTCCGCTGCGTGTCAGCCTAGCATCCTACTGAGCCACGCCGGTGCTTGGGACTTGTCCGCTAACGTGCCTTGATGTCGGGAATCGCGTTAATATGACTAATAAAGCGTTTTAAAAAGCAAAAGTAAACGAGGCATCACACAATTCGAATAGCGTAACGAGTGGGCCGTCCAATGCTCCAACTCATTACAAAAGCTTGCTTTCGATCACCTATTATCTGTGGCGCATATCCACTTCCGGCATAATTCCTCATCGTCGTCAGCCACTGCATGAACAATTCACACAAAATTCCTTGCAAGTGTTTAGCCGATACAATGCTTCTCGGAAGAATGACGAAAAATAGCATAGCGAATGGCGGCCTACTACTCTAAAATTTTATTACTAACGTCGTAGTGGGCATCAAGCAGGTGTGCTCGCCGCAGTTACCCATGCACTGAGTGTTTAGAAAAGGCTCTGGAAGGTCGCTCTTACGGCTTTCGCTGTGACTGTGCCGAGCCTTCCGCGCAGACCTAGAGTTTTTTGGCACGTGGTTCAAACGAGAAGTAACGTTTAAGAACCAGATGCCTAAAAACACAACGAGCTCCATAAAGCCGACAATTTCGTAAAACAAAGTCTTGTATGTTGAAAACAACAGAATCTGTAATCGCATGTTCGCGCTAAAGTCTTCACCGGGAATGAACATGAAGTACACGTCGATTATTTCGTGGTTATTTCCCAAAACGCGCGGGCTTCGAGAGAAGTTTAGATTGCCACACCGGACTACTGGGTTTTGCATGAACTGGCAAATTCTAACGCCATCTTATGTTTTGCACAGCAGCATTTCACAGCTAACAGCAGCGTCAGAGCACACGCGCATCAATTGTGGCAAGTGGTTGTGCACGTGTTCTGGCGGAGGGTTGCCATTAACTGTCGTCGTGACATCTCTGAGGGCGTATCACGAGACAAGAGGGTCCGAGACGTTAAGTACTGAAGTACGCCCGTCCCATGTCACCAGCGCGTGTTAGGGGTCAAGATCAGAAGCGCTTAAGTTGCAGAATACGAGCTTGGGAAAGCTCGGGGTCAAACGACGAAGCATGGGTAGTTGTGATTTTGAACGTTGTCTCACCTTCGCTTCTCGAGCGGCTGCTGTCGGTCGCCCTGTGGTGAGAAATGGCAGCTTCGTAGGGGCCTCTGATTAGCACTCGAGAGAGAAAAATCAAGGAGGACAAAGATAGGGAGTTCAAAGAACAAGCGTCCGTTATGTTGACCTGCATTTAAGGAAATGACAATAGGGGACATGGCTACTAAGGGAGCGCTAGGCGATCAATTCACAAAAAACGAGAAGGTGGCAAAACATGCGCTGTGCTCTGTGCTGAAGTTTCTTTATTGAAAACGTTGTCATCTTGTCGCCCCCTAGTGAAATATTCGTATAGTGCTGCCTTACCATAGTTATGGACCCAAACAAATCTGCTCACTTATACTTTATTCGAACATTGGGGACGTGCCTGATTATATTCGTAAAATTTGATATTCTACGTGTGTTTTCATATACAATTATCGCTTAGTTTTATTCTACATGTCATTATTCAAGTCCAATAATTGTATTACAGATTCACTGGCTGATTTGAATGTAAACCACAGTATTCGTCATACTAGGCATAAGGAAAAAGGCATGTCCCTACACCTCGAAACAAATATTACGAACAGTAATTAAAACATACTGTGCCAATAATACCTAATAAACTTTAAAATGCCGATATTGATCCTCCGTGCAACTTTAACAAAAATGTCACACTATTTTGTCAGTCATGCCACATAGATTACTAACGCTGTGTATAATATGTTTCTTTCTCTTTTTCTTTATTTTCTTACCATCGTGTTTAAATTGTTTTGAACACGTTACAAAAGAGCGTATACAGGTGCGTATAGAGACATGTTTATATATACTTGTGTATCGGGTATGAAAATGTGAATCGGCAAAATCCGCATAGGCAGATATTTTTTTGGTGCTTGTATACTGTTGCAAACAAACTTTCTGTTTTTTTATTGCAACCGTATTTCATATCACGTATTACTTTGTTTTTAACATGTTGCGCTTATTTTTTTCTCTGCAATGTGCTGCTGTCATTTGTAAAAGGGGGCAGGACCTCTGTCAAGCTTTTTGTCCTGTCCCCTCTCTTTCGAGTGCGAAGAGGAATAATATTGATTGATTGGCTATGAAAAAGGGCAGGCACAATCGCTCAATGAATAACACATTCATATCTCGAAATCCTGCTCGACAGATGCAAGTGCTAACCAGTAGAGGGCAGTCTGGTTGGCTAACCTGCATTGCGGAAGGAGGGGAACAGGAAGAAAAAAAAAAGAGCGGTGAAAGGTCACTGTTGCAGCCGACGTAATGGTCCTGCGTTTGATAGCACAGAGAGCGAGTGAGTCCGGTATCCAATGTTTTTAAATGAGGTGACATGTGTAGTCAGCTCTTTTCCAAGACAAGAATATAAAACTTAAGTGTGCACGGCAACACAGTTCCAACTGCAAAGCACGCCTGGCGCCCGCGTAGTGTAGGTATTGGGTCTCAACATAGTGACAGAAAAATGAAGCTACAAATTCATAAAAAAATATTCTGAGAACATCTAAGCACGTAGTAGAGTTGTGACTGCGACTGCATTGATGCCAGTTTGAGAAACCCAACCAGCAAAACTGCAGCGGCGTGCGATGCCAAAGCCGCATGACTTCAACGTCTTGCGCTAAGAGAGATGGAAGAAGCAGCAATGCTCACCAAGGAGAGCAGGCGTGTGCAGCTGCCGAGACCAGCGGTTGAGAGATAAAGGGAAGTACGAGCTCCACGCAACGATTTCTGTATAATAGGTCTGTGCACAGGTATTCATCCCAGTAAGCTGCTTGGACTGAAACTTCCATTGCAATACCCAGCGTGACGAAATCAGTGACGTCAACAGTTCGGTCCAAGTAGCACAATGTCATAAAGCCTAGTACACATGCAGATCTCTTACCTAAGACGTGCTGGTTAAAGCCTGATTGATTGATATGTGGGGTTTAACGTCCCAAAACCACTGTATGATTATGAGAGACGCCGTAGTGGAGGGCTCCGGAAATTTCGACCACCTGGGGTTCTTTAACGTGCACCCAAATCTGAGCACACGGGCCCACAACATTTCCGCCTCCATCGGAAATGCAGCCGCCGCAGCCGGGATTCGAACCCGCGCCCTGCGGGTCAGCAGCCGAGTACCTTAGCCACTAGACCACCGCGGCGGGGCCACTGGTTAAAGCCTTGTGGGTGGGATAATTGGCTTGTGAGCGTAGGCTCGTAGGCTCGATACCACCCATTTCCTTTAAGATATGTTCTGCTTTTTAAACATTCATTTTCTTTATAGCGTTTGCTGACGCGAAATCAGAACACAAAAGAATACTTATGTGGATAAGGCAGGCATTACAAGGATGATGTGGTGGAACGTCTATGCCCTCATTCTTTATGAAGCGCTGTTCGTGCAAGCGTTACATTGTTAAAAAAACGCAGAAAAAGACACTGGCATAAGCTGTGGGACACAGGACTGACGAACAAAGAACACAGTCTTAGGCTACAGTTCAACGTTTGCGGTAACTTGCTTCAAAGGCTACTGCCGCCGTTCTATAAGCGCATTTTACACTGCACATGTGTCGACTGAAAGGTTCGGAAAACGATATTACCACTTGCCGCGATTCGGTAACGGCTGCTCGCACATCTGAGAAACACTCAAGCATTTAATTGGCATGGCGTCGTTCCCATTATATGAGAGTCTTTGCAGGTGTTGGGACCAATTTCTGTGCTTCCGACAGCAGAAACTTTTTCATTATCTACCTGTCTTCAAAAACCGTAAGTACGTAGTACATTTCGTCATGACTGAAGCCATTTCTCAGCGCATGTGTATCAGGAGACCAATTCACGAAGCCTTTGCTTCGCAAATATAGTGATTGTCACTGCTCGACTTCCCTCGTTAAAGTGGTAATTTTTGACTTAATAGTTGTACCCATTGAGTTTATGCAGTGTTATGGTTTACATAAGGAAACTACAAGGCAAGTAAGTGAGTGCCAACTAGCCATCGGAAACCTGTACTCGTAAGTTTTTAAAAAATACAGAGTGTGTAAAGCCCACAGAAAATGAAGTCAAAGCAATCCAAGGGGCGTTGTAGACGCATGTAGTCTTTAATGAAAATGTGCTGACTTTGGGATAAAATAAAATGATTTTGAAATAAAAGAAAATTGTCACCGCAGGGTAATTATTCTACTTTAACTAAGGACTACAAAGAATGTCACCTGTGCTTTCTTTGGATTCCCGCGATTTTGTGTCTGATATATGTGCACGGGAATCTCCATTGATTTCACTTCTTTCATTCTTTTAAATGCACTCATTGGCTTGCAAACCGAGGCTGCTGCAGGTGATTGTTATAAATAATCGTGTTGAGTAATTTCAGGTCACATTATTCTGAATACTGCAAAATCAATACGAAGAGAAAACAGAGAAGATGCACCGGGCAGAGCGCTCACGTGCTTCCGTCAAATACTACCTCACTGACAGCTCGAGCCAAGCTGTGGCTTCAGAATTAACAGGTGACGTCGGTCCATAGGTTGTTGCGCACTTATCACGTTAGTGCTCTGTCGTTCATGCGCGATACTCGCCATGCGACACCACCACCAGTGGGCGTAAGTGTCGTCATCGAGATGATTTGTATAAAGGATGTAAAGGAGAGCCTTTCTTATAGCATTATAGCTAAGTTGGGTACCCTGAGGTCCATATGCTAACGCTCACCGGCAGCACAGAAAGCGTCGACCGTATATTCCGGCCCGAGTAGCGTGTTTGAATCACAGGGCGATATGTTTTGAATTGTCCAAGTTAATATTCCGCTTACGCAGCAACACGTAACAATCAATATATCGTCAATATACCGAAGTTAGGTGATAAAACATTATAAACACAGCAAAAAGAATACATCTTCGGAATGGGTGTTCCGGCTGATTAATAGGCTAGGGAGGCGGGCCTGAAGCTATATATGTCTTACGGTGGATACTTAATGTCGAATTGGTGTACCATAGCAAAGCGTGATTCTATATGCCTTCTGGAAACCCCTTGTGCTCAAAAATCCAGCAGGATTTCTGTGATGGCATATATATTTTAGGAGTCATTTTTTGTTATCTTCATTGTTTTTTTTTCTGCGTGAAGTAAATATTGCTGGGGAATTTCGAACGAACAACGGTGTTATTTTCTATCTTACCAAATAGTAATGCATGTTGATTGTGAACTCTCTCTTGTCTGCTACGAAGGTTACCCGCTTATACATTTCAACTCCATGTATAACGTTCAGATATTTTTTAACCACGCATGCTTACCCAGATGGCAAAGACGTACATACACGGCTTCCAGTGCCCCGGTATACGAGTGACACACCTAGTCGAGCCAGCTGTCTCTTGTACTTCGGAACTTTGTCGGCGTAACGTAGCAAGGTAAGCCGAATTTTTTTACTGTTTGTCAGACATATGAATATCTTTACATCGTGTTAACTACAGCTTGCCGCTCATTGTCAGGTACTTGCAACTTTGCTTCTGGTACGCAATATCCGCCGTGGTAACACTTAAGGTATCGCACTGCTGAGTTCGAGGGTGCGGTTTTGATTCCCTATCACGGCGGCCGCACTTCGGTGAGGGCTACACGCAAAGAAAATCCATGTTCCTTTGATTTGGGTGCACGTTTATAAGAACCCAAAGTGGCCGAAATTTATCTGGAGCCCATCAGTGCGGTGTCCCTCTTAATATCTTTGTTTTGACACGTAGAACCCCAGCATTATTATTATCTGGCATCCAAACTGTTCCATAGATGGCAATAAGGCTATCATATTGTTCTCTTGTCGCTGAAAGCACCATGATTGCCTTAGCTGACATACACTCAAACAAACAAACAAACAAAAACAACGCACCGAAAAACTTCTGCTTTCTTATTGCGATAGCAATTATATGTACTGCAGTCTCGGCTGGTTTTTGCGATTGCCGCCACTGCCATTGTCATTTACGTATATGCATATGTGTGTATATAAATATGGGCAAGGAAGCGCTAGCCTCCTCTATCCGCGGAGCGAAGATCGCCTTTCCGGCCGGGTTCGTCTGTGCGCGCGCTTATTTCGCCAGTGAACAATGGGGGAGGGGGGCGCCTATCGTTCCTGCGCTTGATTGATTGATATGTGGAGTTTAACGTACGAAAACCATCATATGATTATGAGAGACGCCATAGTGGAGGACTCCGGAAATTTCGACCACCTGATGTTCATTAACGTGCATCCTCGTTGCCGCGCTATCGCAGCAACAATCAGCGCGCGCCTTGGGCCCACACAGCAGGTGGGAGCTTTTACGGGCTGCGCCCTCAACCCGGAAAATTGGTGCAAAATGTCTACCTGGAGTAACCGTGTTCTCTTACACAGGCGTTTTCTAGAGCTACGTGAGATCGGATGTAAATGAGTTGACCGTCAGTCTCACTTCGTATATCAACGCTGTCACTACGCGCGAGCATTGTTGTGGTCATATAGTTTATTGTGGCCACGCCGCAATAAACTATAGATTGCTTAGCAAGCGCATGTTTACTACAGTTGTTTTTGCTCCTAGAGATGCTAGCCTTGCTTCGTAAAGCATTCGAATATGTTGCTATCTCAGTCATTGCTTCACCCTTTCGGCAAAACTTTAACTTTTTATATATAGATTTCGAATGAACGAGCAGCTCAAAACATTTGGGTTGGGCGCTAAACACCAGGGTTTAGCGTGGAATTCACGATCGTGGCCCATCTTATAAATTTGTCTGCGTGACCGTTCTCAAAGCTGTGAGAAATGACGAAGTAGTTTCACAGTTTGTTCTGTAGCCGAGGAGTATTAAAAACAAGCACTCCCATTGCGATGCGCATAACTGAAGAAAAAAAATGGCACTCGACCTGTGAAGAACCCGAGGAAGTGTTCATTGTTTTAGTGTCCTTGACACAAGTAATCTTAACCAGGCCCTGCAGCCGGATCTTGGTAATGTTGAAGGGCACACCACTCTTTTTATTTTTCCCACGAGCTCGAAAAGATAATGCATCTAAATTATATTTTTAAAAGAACGTGTATACGACGCAATAAAAAACAACGAACACAGTGCACAATTTATGACCTGGATACCGAAAATCTTGCGGTGCGTCACCGTTGGGTGCTGCACGAGAAAAATGCTGTGCTCGAAAGTATTCAGCCCCAACCCAGATGCAAACGTCTAAAAACGTTATAGGAAGAAATACATAAGAATGGCCAATTCAGGCGAATGACCAAGCGGGTGCTCCAGTACGTGCTCGGACCGTCGTGCACATATCTTCCCGTTTTCCCTGAAATAGCCGCAGGAAGACGCTGTTTGATTTCCAGGATTCAACATCCGACGGGTAGTGCAGATAGACACCATGGCTGAGGATTGTGGATTAAGTTTAAATTAGTAGTCATGACCACGAACCTATAGATATAAGCCATGGTGTTTTCTTTCTCTCTTGCTTTCATTCCGCGCCGATGACATAAGATGGAAAACAAGGTCATCACGTTCCGTCACTGACATAATGTAATTAACGATTTGTCGTTATGTATGTGGGAAGGACAACACTTTATGTGGCTTACTTTGTATGTGTGCCAACACTTGCGAAAAAGTCGTCGCACTGTAGTGAACGATGTTGGGCCAGTTTGTGTTGCATAACGAAATAGAAAAACAGCGTTTTACGACGAGGACAGGGATGAAATGATACACGATGGGCTGGCTCACAACAACTCTATTGCAGCAAGGCAGTATATGGAAAACAAAGCCTGGCAGCACATGCGCAGCACACATCGTCACGTCAACACCAGTGAAAAACCAAGAAACAAAAACGTAAAAGAAAGTTAAAAAGGAAAAAAATGTCTACACAGCAGTGGATTTCGTTAACAAAAAGATAAGTGACAGAACCTTAAGCCGCACTATATAAAAAACTAATTTCTTTTCTACTAAAGAATAAGGATGCTATGCTAACACACAAGTCGCACCTTTTAAGAATAGCTGGAGCTTCAGCCAGCAACTGCGCCAAATCCTCGATATATATATATATATATATATATATATATATATATATATATATATATATATATATATATATATATATATATATATATATATATATATACATATATATATATATATATATATATATATATATATAACAAGCACCCTGAAAGAAGAAAAGTCTTGTGAACATCCGTATTTTCCACAATGTAGGGCCAAATTTCTTCATTACTTGTAGTTAAGGTATTTGAATGTTCTATCAGGCACGTACTGAGGTACTCCCCCGTCTGCCGAAGTAAGTTCAACCGCAGGACGGGGGGTCTCATATACTACACGCCAAGTGCATTTCACAAACGGACTCGCGTGCTTGGTGTTGAATGCAGCCTTACGTTGAACGGACGGGTAGGAGCCTCATCAACACGTGCCTCAGAGAACATTCAAATAAGATTAACCATAACCAGGGAAGTGATTTGGCTCATCATTGTGAAAAAAGCGGATGTGCACCTTATGGTCTCATGTACCAATCACCTTTATCTTTTTGCTGATGATATTCCAAACTGTGAGTAATATTGTCCGTAATGTAATTTATTTTTCACATTTTCTCACTCATGTTACGGGCCGTTGTGAACTGCGCATGTGCTAGGAGACCTTGCTTTTTATATATTTGTTATCTTGCTGCAAAACAACTGCTGTTGGTAAGCGCATCGCATGTCATTTCTTCTCTGTGTTCGTATAAGTGATGTTTCCCCTTTCGTAATGTCGTCGTATTTGGTTTGATTGATATGTGGGGTTTAACGTCCCGAAACCCCCGCATGAATATGAGAGACGCCGTAGTGGAGGGCTTCGGAAATTTCGACCACCTGGGGTTCTTTGACGTGCACCCAAATCTGACCACACGGGCCTACAGCATTTTCGCCTCCATCGATAATGCAGCCGCCGCAGCCGGGAATCGAACCCGCGACCTGCGGGTCAGCAGCCGAGTACCTTAGCCACTAGACCACCGCGGCGGGGCAGTAGCCGAGTACCTTAGCTACTAGACCACCACGGCGGGGCTTTTAGTATTTCGGTAAGATGTGAGCATAGTCCTAAATAAATTAGCACCATTCCATACAGAAAGCATTATATACGGATGGTTAACCAGCGAAGCCGAAACGTGGGGCCACAGGCTGCTGCACACGTCGTAGCCGAAGCCAAAGAGCCGCTCGAGAAACTCTCGCCGAAAGTCTGCGTCGGCCCCGCAGAACGCGTTTACGCCATTGCCCCGTTGACGCTACTCTGCCCGCACCGCCGCTTCCTCGGCTTGCCGTTATCACTTTCATTCGACTCGGGAGGCTGCTGGATCCTCAGTGCGCATAGTTGATGCTTGTGCTTCGCTACGTGAACTTCGTCCTGTGTCCGGAATGCTGCGTTGGCCCCGAGAACATGAACTCTCACGTATCAGCTGTCGGCGCTGTTCTTGAAAAGTTGTCTGCTGTTCGGGTGTTCGTAAGTTGAAACTTCTTGCGACGCCGAACTATTCGGGCGGCCGTGAGCCCATCACGTGATGTTTGGTAACATGCCTCCTTTGTTCACTCGATTGACGGCTTTCCTTGGCTGAGATGCAACGTGCTCACACGTCGACAGGGCGGGGCCTGATTGCCCCCTTTCAAATCTTCTCTTTTTCCCCTCGCTCCTACATTTTTTTCTCTCCCAATTCTAATCCTTGTGCAGTGCTGTTGAAGTGGTCTCCACTGAGAGACAGAGTTATGGCGCTGCACTTTTTCTTCATTTTTCTCTCTTTCAAAGCCATTCCGTGTAAACTGCTGCGCACGGCTGCGCGGCTGTAGAGGGATGAACGACGTCTCTGATGGAGCTCTAAACAGCACGTGCTCTTGTGTGACGTAGAGAACGATGTAACTGACGGAGCAGCCAATGGAGACGTTTATCGTTTCTGATGGCGAGCGGTTTTTTTGATTCACCTAGCCATATGCAGCTTTCACTGTTAAAATAGTGGAGCGTCCACAAAGTGTTCAAAGACGCTCTTTGCTCTGCATTCCAAAAGGTTTGGAAAATGATTGTAGCAGAAATCTAGCGCTGTCAAGTATTATATTCAGTTTGAACTGATTACAGTAGTATAGACGCGACAGTATACACCCTGTAAGCTTTATTACAGAAACGTATCTAACGTCTTAGTGCGCTTACTCGCACGAGGAAACCATCAGCGTTGGGGAAGACTTGCTAGATGTGTGAACACGCTTCTTAAAGGCGTTCTCTGCCGCCTTAAGTGGCATGTACGTGTGACGAGCAGTTGTTGCAGTGTCGGGCTTTTGTACTAGACGTCCAGAGTGGAAATATTGCAGTCCGGACATTCTTATTTTTGCCTGTTTGGTGTATACATGTGCGTGGCTGCGACATCACTTGCATGCGTCTTATTGGCGTAGTCAGGCTTTGTTGCAGGGCGTAGCCAGGAATTTTTTTGGGAGGGGGTGGGGGGTTGAACCCTACCTTATGTGTTTTCGTGCGTGCATTTGTGTGCGTGCGTGTATATATATGCAAGCAAAACTGCAACATTTGAGAGGTGTTCGTGACCCTCTTGGCTAAGTCCATGGGTGTTGGGGTTTCAAACGGCCCCTGAAAGTTTGGCATTTTGTATGCATAGATGGACACACATATATCAGCACGCATAGATTCGAAAACGCTCCCTCCCCCTATCTTCGTGTGTGTGTGTGTGTGTGTGTGTTCGCGCGAGCGTACGTGCGTGCGTGTGATGTCTGTCGCGTTTACGTGACGTGACGTCACTGCCGTGTGCTTACGTGTGTGGGTAGGTGACGCTACACAGATAGTTTAATTATTCATACAACCAGAACTCGCTTTGAAAGCTAAAAGAGAGGCAATGCGCAATTAAAAGCGCGCTTTTTTTGTGTGACAGGCCTCACCCACATTGTCTTTGTTGAACGTTAAACACTCTTAAGCATGTACATTCTGCCTGTGTTCACTTATTCCTAAACGCTGTTTTACAAATATTACATTGCTATAATGTCAGCCATACCAATGCGCGAGGATCAGCGTCACTACTATTATATACACCCAATCCATTTACTTTGAAAAAGAACTCACTGAAGCCAAGTTTTTGTGTAGCCCTTGAGTGCAATGTTGGTGACTTAAGTGTTAAACCAAAAATTGTTAATTTCAGCAACATCAAGCACATTCCAAGAAAAGCCCAAATGTTGTTCGTTCAAAATTTAAGTTGTTGTTTGCACGAAGAAAACAAATATTGTTCAGATAACCTCCCGAGGCATGGCATTATGATTTGCATAGCGTTTTGTCATTATATTGTATGGGGTTTCGTGTTCAAAAACCACTATGTGATTATGAGAGACGCCGTATTGGAGGGCTCCGGAAATTTCGAACTTCAGGTATTTTTAAGGTGGACTTATATAAGACAGTACACGGACATTTCTCCTCCATCGAAATGAAACCACCGTGGCCGGAATCAAAACCACGACTTTTGGGTAAACAGCCAATCACCATGATGAACACATGGCTTTTTGTTATGGTATGATACCTGCAATGCAGTAGTGGTGGAGGTGGCAGATTCGCCCTTCTCACATTCTATTAAGGTGAGGCAGCGCGAAGCAGTACGATGAGGGTCATAGAAACGATGAACTTCCTTGTCCTTCTTATCGCAACGTCAGCTTGACAAAAATGGAAGACCAACTATAGCTCAAACTGCGGCTATTCTAGGCAGGCTGCATAACTTCTTCACCTAAACAAATAAAAATGTTAATAATGCGCATAATTGTTGAGGTTTTACGTCTCAACACCACTATTGAAATAATTGGCTACCTATCCCCGTATTTAGTTGCAAATGTCGTAGTCTTCTGCCCGCTGTTACGCATTCGGCGGCTGGACGACAGCCAGCCCAGGAAACAGATGACCCAACCAGTGCCAGGAAGACAAATCTCCTTTTATTCAGTTTGCGACACGTTTTAGGCGCTATGCAGCCAATCGGAGATCGACAGGAAAGAAAACAAGAGAACACAGCAAGCGATGCAATCTTATCTGAAGACCGCAACATAGCCAGGGGTGAACACTGCATATGTTACAGGGCCAAGCGGCCATTATTGTATTGCCTTGCCTATGACAGCATCTTTTCTATGTTGAATCAGCCACATCTGACTGGCATTTATAAAATAGAAGAAGCGCTGCGTGAGAAATAGACGCCATCTGGCAGCGCTGTCGGGAAATATGAGCTTGTGCAGAACCCAAGGCCACTGACAGGTGGCAGCACCTTACCGTCTGCAGAGCTTTTTTTTTGTGCAAAGTGTTGAATTTTCAGCGCAGTGTAAGAAACGCCCACTTTATTGTGCATAGCATCACATTTTCGGTGCAGCGTAAGAAACACTGGGGTCTTTAGAGCTACGTATCTATGTATTGTATAGAGAACGAACACACCGTGTAACACTTGCGTATTCATGTTGCGATATGCTTATTATTTGCTTTTTGAACGACAATGTTCAGAAGTATGAATGCAGTCACCTGTTCAAGATGGGTAGCTGTTCAGCCAGGCCCCGCCGCGGTGGTCTAGTGGCTAAGGTACTCGGCTGCTTACCCGTAGGTCGCGGGATCGAATCCCGGCTGCAGCGGCTGCATTTCTGATGGAGGCGGAAATGTTGTAGGCCCGTGTGCTCAGATTTGGGTGCACGTTAAAGTACCCCAGGTGGTCGAAATTTCCGGAGTCCTCCACTACTGCGTCTCTCATAATCATATGGTGATTTTGGGACGTTAAACCTCACATATCAATCAATCCATCAATCAATCATTCAAGCTGTTCAGCCAGTGCTTAACCTTTGGCCGCATGGCCGAATTGTGTTGCAGACAGACAGATAGATAGACATATAGATAGATAAGGAACACAATCCTCTTTAAAAAAAGGAAAGTATGCGAATCGTCATTGGTAGCGAACTCGCCACCGACTCTGAGGGCATTCGGCAAGGTCCTTGCAGTACTGATGTTGGAATTACCTTATTGATTTCTGCGGTTGAAATTTTCGTGAAATATCCTGTAACTGATAAAAAAGAAAAAAAACTAGAATCACTTATTTTGTGGTGCTGAACGGCATTTATTGTGTGGTGCTGCACGTTAAGTAGCAAAACTGTCGATGTTTTCAGGAGAATTTGATAGTTTCAGGTTCGATACTGATTGGCATCAAATGCTTCATTAAAAAAACTCCTCATTATGGCAGCTAAGAATGTTTGCATTCCTGACAAGCAAGATGTAGCCCCTAACAGTGCGGTATTGAAAGTTGTTGTGGCCTTGGATGTAGAGCTCTGTGATATCATAGTTGCGAGCTTGCTATTTCACATCCTGGAAGCTTATTACTGTGGCACGGGTTGAAGAAAGCTGAAGCAGTTGACAACCCGCCTTTCCAAGTAGTTTATCAGTCATATACTGTAGAAGAACGAAAGTAGTAGGTTTTCTAGTACATCCAATAGATCACTGCTTTGTGTTGCTGTTTGCATTGTTTCACCCATGCACCTGTGTGCTTTTGTACATGAGCGATTACTGCGTGACAACAGAGCTTTAGGGGACTAAACTATAACGGTCAATGAAATTTCTGTATATGCAGGCTGGTCACAGGAAGAGCTTGTGACTGCGAGTTGGGGCGGCAAAGGATATAAGATCTTGGGCGCGTAATACAAGAAAGGCTGACGTGCCATGCTTTGACAGCACGTTAAAGAACGCCAAGTGTTATAAATTTTCACGAAGCCCCCCTATTCGCAATCACTCACGGCCCTCGGCTTTCTTTGCGATGTTCAACGTCATGATTTCATTTGTTTTCCTAAGGTATAGAAATGGCACGAGATGCGTTTTGTCGTGTCCTATACTAAATTCTGAAACTGTTAATACCTACTGGAACTTGGATGAAAAATCTCCGCCTTCAATCGCATAGAATTTGAGTCTCACTCATCACTCATCAAAGACCACACTGGTACACTCAACCTATATGATGATGCCACTGACCACTTGCGAATGTAACACCGAACACTCCCATAAAGCCCGGAAATGGCGGTGATTACTGAGACGTGAATTCTTTCTTGATGCCGTATACTATTTGCTGATCTAGTGATCGTTATTGCGTGCATGGTCAGTGAACAAAGCGTTGCCAACAGAAAGAGTGCATGGTCAGTCGGTAAGAGAGCGAGATAATATAATATTGAATAGATTATATTGATGCTTATAACGTGCGGCAGACGCGGGGGGTATAGCGGCTGCACTGCCATGAAAATTGGTTGCTCTGATTAACATTTACGTAGCTAGATTCACTAGACATACAGTAAACACTTTGGCGCTAAAAGAGCCGCCAACGCAGCAGAACTAACATATCGCTGCGCGCTTCAATGTTGTGGCTTTGTGTTCGAATACCATGAACCAGCGGCAAATTCTCTCTTCTGTTTTCATTTGCGTCATTATTCCTATATTTCAAAACAATAAGTCCTTTTCCGCTATCATTTTCCTGGCGGCACTGTTTACTGGCTCTATATAGTTGTTGCTAACAGTGATTCACACTCGTTGGTGCACCTGAGTTTTATCTCTAATAACTGTTGTTAAGATGAATCGTGAATTTACTTGAAGGAAGAACGGTATATGGCATGAAAGTGACCGTAAAACAATGAAACAGTGGTAAAAGAGTAAGCGCAAGGTATAGTGATCTCGCAAAATAAAACTGCTCATGTGGACTTTTTGTACACATGAGGAGTGCATCGTATAAGAAGCGAATAACCATGAATCGGAGTTGTGAACGTATACTTATGTCACAATGATAAGCTTTCAGGGCCATTCACGTTTACTATAGTTTAATTGGTAAGGCTGAGAGAATCTATACAAGGCATGGAAAAGCAAAACTTCGATCTCGTTTGGCCCTCTTCACCGCATCTCGTAATCGCGGTTTGTTCTTAGAGCTTAGATGCTTATTTACATTCAGTGCGACTTCTTCCTTGATTATGGCGACCTATAAAATACAATGGGTCGTTACGAGGATTAAGTATTAGCTATTAGCTGGAAACGAATGCCCACCTGGTTGAGGGTCCACTTCAGTTTGAGGAGAATGGTTGTCCAAAGCAACGCACGCTTGCGTTTAAGCGCAGTCTGGGCACAGGTGTATGCAGGGTGCAAGAACGCGCACACTGGTAGCATCCGGGACCCGGGGGCTCTGGCTTGTTGCTCGCGGCACTCGAAAACATGGTGTCACTAAATTTTGAAGCCATTCGAGCCGAAGTCACGACCATATATGCGCTGTAGTGAGCGATTCTCGACGAATTTCCACACCTAACTTTTCAACCCCCCGCCCTCCTACTGGCAGGTTCAGGAAAAATGTGTTATATCCCAAATAAAACGCAGTTGTCGCTTTTGGAATCGAACCCGGGGCCTCGTGGTCGGCACAACAACGGCTTACCCTCGAGACACCTTCCAGTGTGGGTGTCGTGGTTTGTATTCTGCGACCGAGAGCATAAAGCGCTGGACCCACGTCACACAGTGCCCTATATATGTATACATGAATGGTGGCAACACAAACACGTAATACGACTATAAGCTCTCAACTCTTCTGCTCTTTATTGCGATAGCAGTTATGTGGACAGTCTCGGCTGGTTCTGGCCGCAATCATTGCATATCGCATTCATTGCTTCACCCTTTTGGTGAAAGGGGGACTTTTCGCCAGATCTTATCTATGTACCTTTTCAATTTCGATTGAAGTTTAAAACACGCGCAGCCATATGTCATTTCACGCTTCATCGAATAGTTCTCGCCGGTATTCGTACTAATTTATTAATTACGTCACTTTGTCCACTGCAGTGAAACACTGGTAGTGTCCCAACGCAGATATATACATTCGAATAGTGAATATACTATCTCAATTGCAATATTTGTTCATCTGTTTTTATACAAATTAGTTCATGGGCCTTCATTATTAAAGAATGTTTTTGTATTCCAGGGTGATAACGTTTTCGGCGAAGCTGGTACGTCTATCGCCTTTCAATGATCGCACATCATACGAACTACCTGACGGTATTGCAAGGAAGCACCATTTTCTTTAGCTGCGAGCACCTAATGATAGTTCTTTCTAAATTAGCGCCGCCCTCTGACCGAGGCCGTAGAGGTGGTTTGCGCGCTTAGAAGACTTTGATGAGGCACTCTAGTGGCAGCAAATGGGCGTTGAGCAATGATCATCAGAGCCTCGCACGGGGCTCCCAATTATTGCACCCGCCTCAAATTCCTGCCTTGTGGCCGTTAGTAACGAGGCTCAGTGAAATATCCGCGGCTGCCGTTCACCCGGGAGTGTTTCTTTTTCTCCGGAGAAAAAAAGGTTTCCGAAAGGCCGCCGATAAGGGCTCGAGTGTTGATGCCTGTTTCTCCTACTCAGGTTGCTGGTGGCGGCGGCAGCCGAAAGGGGGGGGGGTGAGATGGGGGGGGGGGCGTCTCGCCCTGTGTGCCCTCCGTTTCTTCTCGCGTGCCTCTGTCCGACAGGAAAGGCGTCTTCGTGGCGGAGCATGGCCTCCGACGAAGGCGGCGCCGCGGCATTGGACGATGACGGCCACGGATCCAACAACAAGGCGCTTCGGCGCTGAATCTCCGGAATGTGCATCGATCGGGAGCGGAGGTGGAGCCTGGGCCTCGCACTGGCCCGGGCCCCGCTCCAGCGCACAACCCTTTCGGGGCAGCCATTGGCAGAGACGGCCCAGGCCACGCCTTACGCCTCAACAGTGCCACGCTCGGTCTGTACCCTGGACACGCTTTCTTTGTATGATCTCTTGTTCTCCTGTCGCAATACACCCCCTCTCCTTCCTTCCTTCATCCTCGAACCTCTAGACTGCCACCCCCTCTTTTTTTCTGACATCTTTCCCCCGCAGGCTCGCCCGACTACTATTCATTTTATTTACTCGTTGATATTTTACTGCTTCAACTTTTTTCCATTTTGTCCGGAACGCTTTTTCATCTTTCATTGAGGCACTCGGTTTTGTTTCCAGCGTTAATCAAAGCCCCTTCTCTGCCTCTTCGCGCGGAAGAGAGGGTAATGCAAAGTGGATGGGGAGAGAGACGCCGCCCAAGGACGTCTCTGGTCGATTCCAAGATGGCGGGGGCTTCGGACGTTACTTTTCAGAAGAGGATTTACTCTGCTATGCGGAACCGATGAAGTTGGGAACGAATACTGAAAGAGAGAAAGTAGTCCTGCGCCTTATTCCTGGGCGGTGAAATGAAAATTTTGATAGCTGCGACGAAAAAAAAAAGTCCATAGAGTACCTGTTTTCGCACATGTTTGTATGCTATGCTGAATGCATGAAGGGCCAGGACCAACTTACACTTTATTTTTACGTCTTTGTTGGCTACTTCTTTCTTCTGAAAGGCTATGCTTTAACTAGTTCCCATGAGCTGTTACTTCATATCTCTCAAGCTCACCAATAAAAAATAGGGCATCAAATTGAAGCTTTTAGGCTATTCCAAACATGGTATCTGGTTAAATGTGTCGTGACATTGTTAGGGAAAACGGCAGTTCGAAAAGATCGTCCAAGAGAGGCAGGTAGTGTCTTCGAAATAATGGAAGATTACGCAAGAAATGTGAAAGATGCCCAGAGCACGAGAAATGGTAACATTTTGTTTCTCGCCTTTGACTTTGCTTTCGACCAGCCCGCTCAACGCTTGTTCATCTATATACTGCTTGGCGCTACACTCACTTGAAAAAGGAAAAAGTTGAAAACAATATTGTTTCCGTTGCCCACCAACTGAACAATCTTTGCCGTTTCAACGACCATAGTGAACAAAATTAAAAAGCGAGCAGCCGATCATCGCGCGTACACACTTGTTCTTTAGGTGCTGCAGGCTGTGACAGGCCCTTGCCTGTCTCTAATTTCACATCTACAAAAACCACTGCTCACTTCTAGGTCTCAACAGCACCTTACCTTTAGCTGTTTCATGAACATCCCAACGCAAAGCGCCACCGTTCATTCTCGAGCCGGCAACTGGTTTGACGACAACCTGCCTGCAAGGCCAGCCTGTGTGCCGCCAGCACCACAGTCGAGGACAGGCGTCTCAAACTCATTTCCGCTGGTGAGCCGCAGTCACGATAATAAATATCGCAAAGGCCAGGAGATGGTATATCATGCACGCAGGTGTATAATTTAGAATTCCCTGCCGATTAATCATACAGACGTGCCTGTATGCATATTGCAATTACAGCTTTAATACAACTATTTAGAGATAGTGAACAGCGGGGGACCAAAATCCGCAATTATTTCAGCATGTCGGCAACAGGTTATCGCAAACATCACGTTTCGTAAGAGCATGTGGGACGTCACACCCATTTGCTGCTCATCTTCCTTCCTTGTTCCGCGTCCCGAAAATTCAACGTATACCATCCCGTATTATCAAATTCCAGGTATTTAAGTGAATAATGATATAAAATTAAACACTGTGCATGCTTTCCAAATATTATAGGTATTTAATGAAATTCATGACTTTTCCGTGCGGAAACAGGATATGATATTTAGCCACGAAATATGATATAATAGTGGGGGACACGAATGTTACTTCGATCACCTTGGGGTATTTGTACATCCATGTAAGTTTTCACCCCACGATATGATTGGCCAGATTACCGCGATATACAACTTTAAGGCGGACACTGTGTCCCGCAGCTGTAATGTCGGCGGCATTTCGACGGGGGCTGAATGATGAAACAACCGTGTACTCAGATTTAGGTAAGCGTTAAAGAACTTTCAGGATGCCAAAAATAACCCGCTGTCCCCAACTCCGACGCAACTTATAATCTTGTGTTTACTATTTGCATGTGGATCCCTGGATAAAAATTATTTAATCCTTACCAAGATGGTATCGCTGAGCTGCTCAGTATTGCTTTCCTTGTCATAGATGTCCCTCAAATTTCAGTAATGCGGCTGTTTTTGTGACCACCGCGGGGAAGGTTGCAAGTTGAACATTCCTTGCAATGCAACATCAATAATAATAGCGCAATGTTGGAGTTTAACGTCCCAGAACCATGACATGATTACGAGAGACGTCAAACTAGAGAGCACCGGCATATTTTGCCCACTGGGGTCCTTTAACATGCACCTTAGTTTATAAGTACGTGGGCTTCGAGCGGTTTCACCTTAATTGAAAATGCGGGCGGAATTTGATACCATGACCTTCGGGTACACTTTCGAGCTCCATATATAACCACTAGGCCACCGTGGCGGGTTGCAATACAACTCCAGTGGTTCTTCACCGCCCCTATTCTCCAAAGCCTACATGGGCGTAGCTCTATCCATTATTAAACAATGGTGTCTCAGGTACGAGAGAGAGTGGGCGTGTGGTAAAGATATGGCACAACTTTTAGATGATTATGAAGGTGTATTGATCACATAGACTGGGTGGATCACATTACTTCATTGCTACAGACACTGCACTAGGTTTAGGTATGCATTATCTGAACACTTTAGGCTTCAAGCAGTGTGAAGTTGATACCTGACCATTAAGTTTATTTATTTATTTATTTATTACAATTCCCTCAGTCGGTTTTGCCATTACATGGAGGGGGGGGGGGTAAATACTAGCGTAGCCATAATAAAATCAGGTACATTGTACAGATATCATGATGAGTAGCCTTTTACACAAAAAAAGCAATGACAGCAAAAATATTTAGTACAAAACACAAAAGCAAATGCGCCACAGGGGATAACCAGGACAATTGACGATACGTATCCTGCAGATGGGAGGCAAATACATCAGGGGATATAATGGTGGCAATGTCTTGAGGCGACTTATTCCACTCAGGAATTGTTCGGGGGAAAGCCATCCTGATGTAGTTCGTCCTGCATCTTATCTCCTTGATTTTATAGGCATGTTCAAGGTGGGGTGATACGTAATAAGGAATATGCAAATAATGATTTTGATTATAGCCAGTGCTACAATGAAATATACTATGAAAAACTTTTAACTGTAAGTACAGCCTACCTTGCTGCAGAAACTCCCATCCAAGGCTTTCCTTTGCGCTTGATAGGCTAAAGTGGCAGAAATAATTGGCATGAACAAATTTCACAGCTAAATTTTGTATCCTTTCAATTCTTTCAATGTCCTCCCACTGCCAAGGATCCCAGACGCAACAAGCGTATTCAAGTATTGGTCTAACATTGGTTTTATACAAGAGCTCTTTTGCGGCAAGTAGCAATTTTTTAGCATTTCTTCTGAAAAAGCCTGGAACACTTGAAGCCTTGCGTGTAGTATAGTCTTTTTGCCTTTCATCTTTGAGTTTCTGTCTCACTTCCTGTCATTCATTCATTTATTTTATTTGCATACACAGATAAACAGACACAGAAAAAAGAGTAAGAGGGCAAGCTGGCAACTGCCACCTAGAGGTTCATGCAGCTTGCGAAAATAAGGCAGCTCGATCAGAACAACTCGCGCGCTTCCTTATTGTTCCCTAGAAGGTTGTTTTAGTGGCCGTTAATGCTTAAGTCCGTTCGCATACACTTCAAACATCAAGTTTCCCATCTATCCTACTTAGGGAACGCGTGAAAGAAAAAAAAACATGGTTGATCCCTTTTTTTAGGGATTGAGTATAACACGAAAATGAGACGTGTACTCGCCGAGGTAGTTGAGCATTCTTTGTGCATTTTTTTTGTCACAATGGCGAAGGAATGAATGCTGCAGTAAAAAAAATTGCAATGTCACGCGAAGAACGGCAAGCAGCTCGAAACTCGAAGCGCACACTTCAAGCAGAAAGCAGGCACGAAATGAGCATACACAGGACAATTCTGACTTCGTGTGGGAGCAGCGCACTCTTTTCGTAAACGCGGCCGCAGCAGCGAGCGAATTGACGTTCGTGCTCTCTTTAACCACTGTAACTTCAAAACAAACTTGAGGTGGAAGCGCAGGAGGTTCAAAGCACCCGATTCCCGAAATAATCGCGCACGCGAGTGAGCCCCCCACACTGCAGAACTTCTATACGAACTTTGGCCACGCCATGTGGAGGCGCGCGCGCGACAACCTTTTAGAGTGCGCGCACACAGCGCGCGCTCGTCGTGCTATATTGCTATTGATTGCTGAAACGCGCTGAAGCTTCCGAGCTCTGAGGACCGCCAGCAGTACAGGGTATATATAAACGGCTTGCCGTTAACATGTTTGAAAAGGTTCGCTTTGTGTCTTAGGGGTTAGCGTCGCGCGACGTCACTGGTTCGACACCCCTCTGCGGAAATCTTCCTTCTGGCTTTTTTTCTTTGCAATCCGCCGGTAGATGTTTTAAAATGTCATATCCATGACTAAAATACATCACGGAGCCATGGTGAACCCCGGCATTAAACACTCTCGTGTTAAAATCCTGCCAAATTTACGAAGTGAATGATCATAAGTGGGCGAAGCTCCGGAGGTAGCTAAATGATGAGTGGGCGAAGTCATGCTCGTCGCGGGGACTTTTCCTGCCATCAAGAGGATTTGCAAGTAGAGCGCACTGTGTACTTACTGTAATCTTTTGACTCATGCTGGCAAAGTCCCGCTGTAGAACAGTGATGGCGTTGGCGCGGGATCGCTCGTTTCTGATATTGGAGGTGGCAGTCAAATTGTTATCGAATCACAAGCGGTCGCAAACCTTGAAGCTGTGGCCTAAACTGTGATCTGGAAAGTCGTGCTTAAAGCGCGCGTCGGCGCCACCAACCTCACGTAGCGATGGATTCAAGTGCTCGGCTGCAGCATCCCTCGCCCGCACCGTCAGGATCCGCTTGCCTGCGCTTTCGTGCCGCCGCCGCTTCACGGGCTTTCAGCCTCGGCTCCGCTTGTCAGTGTGCGCGTTTCGCCATCGTGACGCGAGTCCTCATAGCCTCCGGATCGGTGTCTTGTCGTTTTTTGACGCCGAGTGCGTGCCGCTTCGGCTTCTCGAGCTCTCATCCCCGAGTCTTGACGGCGAGCCCACGCTGCAACCGCCTTGCGAGCTCTTCCACCTTTCATGCTTTGTTCATATCATTATTATCGAAGTGCACAGACTGACAACTGTTGAGAGAGAGATAAAGCGTGTTAGGTGGCCCGTAGGAATGGCGCGAGCACCGAAGAGTCATCTAGTGAGCACTCAGTACACTAGCAGATTGCTACGACGCGACAACGGACAAGCCTCGGCTTTAAGGAGCTTCGCCCTTAAAACAAACACATTGATGCTTTCTGTGGTGAGCTTTTCATCCTTACACATACTGCATAAACAAGGCTCAGACACGGTACTATGGAATAGTATGTTGACTGACAGCGTACGCTTTGTAGGTTACTCGTTTGTGCTTTCTCGTTTACGGTGACAGGTTATTTTTGCAAGTCGTCGAACACGCTCTGCAAGTTTATTATTTTTTTTTCAAACACGAAAGTGATTAGTGCCAATGTCCACGAACACTTCAATGGCGTATCTTTTACGGAACAACACTGGTAAAAACGACAAAAAACCAGAAGTTTAATTGGTATGAACGTCTTGGGAGTCGAACCCACGACCACACGGTCCGAGATGAAAAGTGCCCAGTGCTCTTACCACTGCACCACCGATTGCCATGTATGTGGACTTATAAAAAAAACTACATATCTGTTACACCTTCTCCTTTGGGATAGTGACCATGGTTGTTGAGGCGGAGGTTGTTGGTGCTACCATGTGGGATTGGTGAAGTGAAGAGAAGTACTGCAACATGACATTAACGATCACCGATAGCAAGCGCTCAGCTTTCGATAAGATTTTGTGGAGCGAAAAACAAATGCTCATCAACGACTTCCCTGGTTCACTGCTCAAGTAATGGACTCTGCTAGCGTCCCTGAAGCGCTGTATGGTAAATGCATGGGCACAGGTGTGGGTTTTTTTATTACTGGGGAGTGCGCACATCATAATAATATATGGGATTTAACGTCAAAAAAACCACCATATGATTATGAGAGACGACGTGATGGAGGGCTCCGGAAATTTCGACCACATGGGTTCTTTAACGTGTTGCCAAATCTAAGCACACGGGCCTACAGCATTTGCATTACCATACCTGGCGTCCAGAAGAAAGCGGATTTGTCTTCACCGGCTCTTAAGCAGCTCACACTACTTCTCTTGTATGAAAAATACCAAGACTCCATACATATACGCTGACGAATCGGTTCGGCCGAACAGCTCAACCGGCGCAGTCATGATACCAAGATTGGTCACGACGAATAAATTCAAGACATACCACGAAACAACATCAACGGAAGAAGAATTGGCAGCCCTTCGTACCGCGTTACAATTTGTCATCGATGAACCTAAATGCAAGTGGACTATTTTCTGTGACTCGAAGGCGGCACTGCAGTCGCTACTATCAGCCTTAATTGCGCCGGGGACCACACGAGAAACTGGTACTAGAAATAGCAGAGGTCGTACACCACCTAACTTGGAAAGAGAACCAAATCACATTTCAGTGGTTTCCCAGTCACTGCGGAATCATCGCAATGAACGGGCCGATCGAGCTGCCTCAGCCCACGCAGAAGACCATGAACTGCTATTACCACTTTCTAGGACAAATGCTGCACGAAAGCTCCGCTGGCTTGCTCGCCAGCAAACCACGTATAAATGGAATCAACCGCATTTCAAGCATGCCCGACTCTACTCGCATGACCCTGCGTTCTGTCGAGGCTTTGCTGAAAAGACCAGACGCTTTTATGTAGGCTGTGGTTGGGCGTTGCGTTTACCAACGCCTATATACGCTTTTCGCATTGGGATGGCCGACACCGCAGCCTGTGATCACTGTGGCAACGAAGAAACCATCCGAAGTATTTTTTGTGACTGCCTAGAGCATAGTAGACACCGACTATGCCTTCGCAAGGAACTCAGCAAATTAGATAATCAACCCCTATCGGAGGAAAAAATTTTACAATATCGGCAGGATGCAACATTACAGAAAAAGGCCCTGAACGCTTTCTGCGATCGACCGGCTTTTCTGAACGGTTGTAGCCAAAACGCCCTTCCTGTGTGCATTTTTTTCTCATGAGTGCATGTTTTTTATCTCTCTCTCTCTCTCTCTCTCTCTCTCTCTACGCCCTCTTTTTTGCCCCTATTCTTCACCCCCGTTCAATGTAGCAAACCGGATGCCAATATCTGGTTAACCTCCAGGCCTTCCTTTTTTGTCTCTATATCTCTCTCGCCTCCACCGAAAATGCAGCCGCCATAGCCGGGATTCAATCCCGTGACCTGCGGGTCAGCAGCTGAGAGCCTTTTCCACTAGACCACCGCAGCGGGGCGTGAGCGCACACCTCGACGTTTCTCCCGCCAAACGACGACGCTTTGACCGAGTGCGAATCGAGTACCAGTGTTTATACAGTGAATGCAATGTTGTGTTTATCATGGTGTCAGTTGTGTTTGATGATGCCATCTTTAAGTGAAATTCATGACATGCTGTGCCTATAGGTGTATGTTTGCTAGTTGAACTACCACAAAGGCGAAATCGTTATCCTGACGTCAGTCTTTGGGATAGAGATGTGACAGAAGGCATCAACGTGGGTAGATCCACGTCAGGCGCTGCTATAGCTGACAAATACTAATACTAGTACTAATATACATCGCACAAGCTCTCATAGGTCAATGTACAATAAACAATCAACTATCTGTACACCGTTCACGTTCGAGTGATACTGTGATTACTATGACAGAAGGATCAGCAGTGATGTTTTTCTGTTACTTTTTGTATCGGGCCAACGTGCACTATGAAGGCATAGGCTTTAAATCATTTCTTTAACCACTCTCTCTCTCGACACCATCGCCTGTAAAAGGAGAATGGGCTCACGTGGTTCGAGAAAACGTCTAGCCCGAGCTTAATGCCAAGGGAGCCATGCACCCCCCCCCCCCCCATTACTGAACGCCAGTTCTCGTACCTTCTAGTTGGCGTTTAGCAGTACATGCCAATATACATATCCTCTCCCCCTTGCAACGTACATATACACCAGTCCTCCCCCGCTCCCTCTTCCACTGTTTTCAAAGTTGGATACCCCAACACCTTGAACAGAGGGAGATTTGAAGCGCTGCTTCTAGAGGACAAGGATCGATACAAGAGCGATTCGCCTACGGAAGCATAGCGGCCACAATCGAGGCTCCTTTGCAACGCGCGCGCGGTAACTGTGTTTATGCAACGTGCCGATGTGTACGAAGCGTTCGTTCTTGAGTATATGCGCCTGAGATTCGATTACGACGCGTGCGCCGAGAAACAGGAGGCCCGACGCGCATTCACAGCGCTGGCATCTTTTGTTCAAGGAGGAAATTACTTCATGCCGTCCGTGGCTAACTGCTCGTCGTATCTTGCACGGGGAGGCCCACAAACTGCGCCACGGGACGCGCCCGCGAACTCCCCGCCGGCTGTTGGGAACAACGCCCTGTTTATCGCCCGGAAAGCGCGAAGTTGCGTCCGTGTTCGATGCGGAGATGCTGTCACTCCCCAATGTGGGCTCTCTGCGGCGAGACGGGGGTGTCCGAAGAGAAACATGTTTCACTGGCTACGTGGTGTAACGGTGGCTGCACATCGCATCTGCACCACTCGTTACTCTATATAAGGCCGGGCCAAACACAGCCGTGAGAATTTGACGGCTGTAAACAGTGAAAGATTAAGCTTTTACAGGCCAAAATTTACAATATAATCACCGTGCAAGTGATTCAATTGACGATTCTTAGGAATGTTTTTTAATCCGTTAGGCTTCCGTAATATGCATCCAAATTTAAGTATACGAGTTCTTTTTTCTGGCGTTTCGCTCAAGTCGAAGCGTAGCCCTCACGATTGCGGTCGATGTCCCGACCTTTCACTCAGCAGTCGTGCCTAATTACCAGCTTCGATGGCTCACAAACTTTCTCAAGAGAGTCAAGGAAAAGAAAAAGTATGCTAGAAGAGTTTCAGTAATCTCACTTGGAACTTGTACTACTGCAAATTCGGCCTACTTGAGTTTCCTGATATAGTGATTTTTATGTGCTTTTGTAATCTGCTTTATGAAATAAAACAAAATTATGTAGTTACTAGCATATGTCAGAAAACTCACTCATGAGTGGACTCATTCGCACTCACCCATATTCATATCCAACTATAAGTCAATGAGTCCACTTCAGGAAACTTTTAGTGAGTCTGAGCCGAGTGAGCTTCATCTTTTGTTGTCGACCTATGTTTACAAGCATTCACAATCTTTTGGCGCAAAAAAATGACATCTGACCTATTGTATATTACGAGAATTTCTTTTCGGCATTTGAAAAGCTGGCAAGCTGGCCTAATAATATAAGCTAACCCTTTCTTCGTGCTATCAGCAACTACATTCATCAGTAACTACATGCATTCGAGACTTTATTTATGCGTAAAAATACCCTTACCCAACCCCCACCCCCTCCCACACACATGCACTTAGAGGCCCTGTCGCATCGTTTTTGCTCTGTCCAATAATGAGCACTATAATCTTTATAGTTCTGACGATGAGTGTGATACATCTCTTCTATCCTTACTCTTATTCCCTCATATTTGAGCCTTGCTAGAGTTCTAAAGGAAATTACTTTTTTTCTAACAGAATATTTTAGAAAATGTCAGTGCTTATCTAAACTTAAATGTTTTTCATCTCTGCTTCTTAGTTCAAAGCTGTCTGATTGAGAAATACGGCTAGGCCTTTGCTGGGTTTTCCTGTTAGGTACAACGGCAAGCTTGATTCCTTAAAGATGCCCCGCCACGGTGATCTAGTGGCAAAGGTACTCGACTGCTGACCCGTAGGTCGCGGGATCAAATCCCGGCTGTGGCGGCTGCATTTACGATGGAGGCGGAAATAGTGTAGGCCCATGTACTCAGATTTTGGTGCACGTTAAAGAACCCCAGGTGGTCGAAATTTCCGAATCCCTCCACTACGGCGTTTCTTATAATCATATGGTGGTTTTGGGACGTTAAACCCCACAAATCAATCATGATTCCTTAAAGACTAAAACTTTTCTTATCTGAGACTGTCGCTACTCAGTGAATGAGTAGGTGAATCAATCGATGGCCCCGTTTTTTTTTTTTCGTAATGGCGAAGCCGTCATGTTTTTCATTATGCCAAGACACGTTCACAAAGACGATCATACTCATGAATGGCGTTTACCTTTGTCGCGCGTGCAGCACAATAGTTCGACCAGCGCGTGCACTCTTCGTCCTCCTCTTCATCTTCTTCTTTGCTCCTGGAAAATGTGCGCCCGGTGCTTTTTCTCTCGTTGCGCTGATTTGTCCGGCATAGGATTCAATAACTCGGATGGGTGAGAGAACGACTTCAGAGAGGGCGAAAGAAAGAGAGAAAGAAAAAAAAACACGGAAACAGTTGGAACGAAAAATAAAAATACAGAGAAAGAAAATAAGAAAAAAGACAGAAAGGCAGAAAGAAATGCGGAGAGAAAGAGATAGAGACAAACATGCACGGAAGAGGTAGAAAAACAGAGAGTACGACAAAAATACAACGCAAAATAGTGTGAAACAAAGCAAAGGAGAAGAAAATAGAGATACAAAGGAAGAAAAAGTGAGAAATAAAGCGAAATGGGGAATGAAATAAAAATATACAAATAGTGATAAAAAGATAAAGATAGGCAGAGAGGGAAATTTATAAATGAGATATAAAAATATAGCAAAAACAGAGAGGAAAAAAAGATGACCGAAGGAAAATAAAAATAAGTGTAAACAAGGAAGGCTGGCAAGCGCCACTGTTCCTTCAGTTTGGCGTGCACCACCAGTGCGAAGTCACCTTATCTTTTTTAAGGGACGGCAACATGAAGTAAACTGAAACTGATAATGAAAGCCCTTCGATCGGGTCATGACGGCGCAAAAGTTTGATGTGTTCTGGTGTCATAGCAGAGTTTATTGATCAATAGACCCCTTATAGAGCTCTTGTCAGTGCGCGACGCCATCAGGAACATCAAGAAAAAAAAATATGCCACATCCACCGTCATGACCCAGAGTGGCCCCGACTAACACTCACAACGGTTAACTCTTTTGATAGTGCGCAATATCTCAAGTACACTTTTTTATTTTTTTTATTTACACAATACTGCAGACCTCAACTGGGTCCATGCAGGAGGGCAGCACATAAATACATTCATAGAAACAACAACGAAATAAGACAAGATTAAAAGACCAAAAGAAAAAAAAGAATAACAATAGCATCAGAACAAAACAAAAGCAATAATAGAGAACATAATGCGCATGCATGAACATTAGATAATACTCATACAAGATCGAAGGCAGCAATAACATTTTTAAACACTCAAGGACAGTAACAGTAAAACTAAGGAACGAAGGATTAATCAATGTGACATTGTTGCCAACATTAAATAGATATACGTTCAATAGAATCTGCATTTATAATTGTGATACCTCCAGGTTATTCCAGTCGTTCACAGTTCGTTGGAAGAAGGAAAACTTAAATTCGTTAGTTCTGGTGCTGTATGGCGTTAGAGAAAGATCATGACGATGCCTTGTTCGACGTGCTGTAAGTGGGGACACATAAGCGTGTGGGTTAAGAGAGACGCGATTGTTTTTAAGTTGGAAAAGAAATTTTAACTGGTGTATTTCCTTCGAAGTTGTAGAGTCTGAATATTATGATGTATCATTAGGGCTCTGGGAGAGTCATGTATTCTATATTTAGAGGAAATAAACCTAACTGCTCGGCGTTGTATCATCTATAATGCATTAATGTTAGTTTGCGTTTAGGGGTCCCATACGATGCAAGCATATTCGAGTTTTGGTTGGATTAGTGATGTGTAAGCCAAAAGTCTAGTGTCACGAGGAGCATGTTTTAGTTTGTGTCTGAGGATATAAAGTTTCTTGAAAGAAGAGTTGCAGATGTTGGAAATCTGGTTATTCCAGCTTATGTCACTGGCTATTGTGATTTCAAGGTATTGATATTGGTATATGGCGGAGTAGATGGCATATTAGTACCATGTGCAGTGCAACACACGCGTTATCTGTTGAAGGCTGTCAAATCACTTGGCTTCAACCTGCGGCAAGCTGTTACATACCCAATACAGGAAAGAGAAGGAATGTAAAAGAAACACAAAAACCACCAAAATATTCGAAACTGGACGCACAACTGTCGTTAAAGTTATAATATTGCGTACATGGCTGCCTCGCATGACTCGGAAGAAGTACGTGATGTGAACAGCTAGTTCAAAGACCTAAATTCCTGCTACAGTGCCTAAAACGGACGGAAGATTTCGAGGATGCTGCTGCTGCTGATGATGATGACGTTGATGCTGTATATCTTGCTGTTGACCGTCGCTGCAGCATTCACCTCTTCATCTCCTCTTTTAATGTAGTGAGTGTGTAAGTGCCTGAACACTTAGAAAATAAACTTTCTTACATGAGCTATGCTTTTTGGATATGGATACAAAGATACCAATTTAATATAATGAAATTATGTAGCTTACGTCATAACATAAAACCATGATATCATTACGCAACATGATTGATCGATATGTGGTGTTTAACGTTCCAAAACCATACGATTATGAGAGACGCTATTACGCGACATGCAGTAGTGGGTGACTACGTATTCATTTTGACTATAGTGTGGTTTCCTTAGCGTGCCCTTATATAGGTCCATCAAAATTTTACATTTAGCCTCCATATAAACGTCAACAAAGTGGTTCAAAATTGAAACGATGCCATTCAGCTGGTTCGACCCACCCTCAAAACAAAACCTGTGGCTCTGGTTCGACTGGAGTCGGCGCAACAGCTCATCCACTAGGTTACCACGGTGGTGTAAAAAAACTTTTGTAGATGCCGCTAATGAATGTTCTACGAATTCAGAAAAGCGCTTCGTTTCAGATGCACGTTTTTTTTTTTTTCACTTGGTGCTGGAGAGGACATAGGTGCATTTTCACAACGTGATTTGCGTGACATTGGGTCGATCGTGATGTTTTTATGCACATAACAAGACTTCTAGTGTCTGTCTAAAAAAAGATGGCAGCCTTCATTTTTTCAATCGTTAACATGGCCTTGGAGCATCCCCAATGGTGTTACACAGTTAAAATATTTATAACCTTCTTGTATGTGTGTGCAATACACTTTGACAGTGCAATACACTTTGAACTTGAAGCTCCAACAAATATGCCCAGTGCGCATTTACGCCTTATGATTTTTAATAAGTTTCAAACAATTCGCGCTTCATCTTGCATGATTGTTTTTACCTAGTGTCAGTATATTTTCATGATAATATTTTTTTGCAGACAAGCAGTTGATGACTCTGGCATCAGCAGTTAGTTTTGGAGTTTTAACGCAATTGCTGTTGTAAAATATCGATGCGTTGCCTAGACGCACGAAATGAATTTTAAAACAGATAGATAAAACGAAGACGTGAGAAGGGAAAAAAAAGCGGCTGTACTTTGACAATAGCTCCAGTACAGGCTGACCCACAAGAAGTAAATCTGGCGCAGCCCCATAGTTCCCGCCGATTGTGCGGCACGTTTATTCATCATTTGTCACGTAATTCAGACCTGCGAACGCTTTGCAGATGGCAGGTGAAATGGGCATCGTCCAGGATGCTATGTTTAGGCGCCACGTACGCTGACGACTCATGACACAGGAAGGACGGTAAATGCAGAGTACGCGACTTCGAGCGCGTTTGCACCTCTCGTAACGCCGCTCGCAGTGCCCTCCGGGTCGAGCGCATGTACAGGACGGACAGGCCATCCGTCCCAAGCGACACGGCATTGCCACGTGGTTCGCGAAGAGCAGCTATCACGGGGGGACACCTCGGATAAGAACCAATTCCCGTTTGCACAAGCGCGTCCTCGGGCTCGTGCATCGACCTCTATGCAAATCATGGATGGGGCGCGAGGGCGGCAGACACAGATAACAACCCTCTCAACGGCGACTCCGGCCACTTGCATTCGCATCGCTCGAACAAGTTTTCTAGTGCGGTGCCAAAAAAAGAAAAGCGAGCAAGAAGAGAGATACAAAGAAGAAGTAAATGGCCTAACTGAAACTAATACCAGCCAACTTACGACGCCGTCTCGAGGTTCAAGGCTCAGTGATTATGGAATGCGGCGCAATACAGCATGGTTGTGGTGGCGTACATTTCTCGGAAACGAATACTCTGGCTACTGAAATCACTTATCTTATCCTAAATGGTGATGCTGGTGAGAGTGTGGCCCAGGCAGTGACAGGGTAGGCCATGTAAATTCCACTGCAAAAGGACAAATAACCGCGAACAAAAGAATACCGGTTTGTCTAAACTTTTCTTCCATTGTAAAACTGTCGGCTACACAAACAATCGCTTACGCCGTAAAAAGTTTGATTTCCGTATATATGTTGCCGTCACCATCATCATCATCACCGCCTGATCTTCGTCCATTGCCTTTTGAAGACGCTTCTATACTCGTGCCTTGAGCCAGATGATTCCATCTTTTGCTATCAAGATGAGTTATATTTTCATGAGACGACTTTCTGCCGTGCTAGACCACGCTTTCCTGCCAGTGGTATTCTGTGGTTCTAATGGACCATGCATGCTCTACACATTGCATGACCATTGCCTGTTCCACATTTCATCATGTCTGCTTGAAGGCCATCAACCCTGTTTTCTCTCTATTACACGTCGCCGCTTTTTTGTCTGAATATTATGCCTTAAGTTTCATTCCACCACTCCTTGTGTGTTCCTTTACATATCGAGTTTTTTTGGTAACCTCTAAATTGCTATACCTGTTCTTATAACCAGTAATGTGTAATTATTTACACTACTGCTTTCGAGGGCAGCGGTAATGTCCTTAAGTCCTGGGTAGCACCTGAAATTGGCTATACAACCCATTGTTACTCTTCCGTGCATTTACTTCTCACGATCGAGATCCCCTGTCAATAAGTGACCTTAATAAATGCACTGCTGCACAGAATCTAGTCTAACTCTAAATTATTAATGCTTGCTATTTGGCTAGAATACTGAACATTACCATTTTTCTGGCACGTGTAGATATTCAACCCTGCTTTACATTTTAAAAGCTAGCGTCCTCAATCTCATCTTGTTCTCTTTTGCCTGTATTAAGTATAAAAATATCATAAAGAACCGAAGCAATAGACCGTAAGTGCTAATATTCACAAAAGTAACTTGATTTATGTTTCTTTGTGGCGGTTGAATGCTCTGGCTTGTTTCTGAGCCCCGCCACGGTGGTCTAGTGGCTAAGGTACTCGGCTGCTGATCCGCAGGTCGCGGTATTGAATGCCGGTTGCGGCGGCTGCATTTTCGATGGAGGCAAAAATACTGAGGCCCGTGTGCTCAGATTTGGGTGCACGTTAAAGAGCCTCAGGTGGTCGAAACTTTCGGAGCCCTTAACTGCGGCGTCTCTCATAATCATGTGGTGGTTTTGGGACGTTAAACCCCACATATCAATGTTATCAATCAATGCCTTGTTGCTGAGGCTTACGATTGTGATTTACGTTGCTATGACAACGCTATCTTTAGATAGGGTTCACACAGGAAATTGTTTTGATGGTGAAAAATGATACCAATGTTTCGCTTTAGTGACCATGTTGTACCTCTTTTTTCCAACCAAGCCCCCAACTAACTACCACGAAAAAATGTAAACATGTGTCAGATACGTACCTATGTGATGTAGCTATAGCACATGCTCGCGATTCTCTGCAACTGTATATATAGTCAAAGTGTTAACATGGCGCATAGATTTGAATCGGCAAAGTCAACTGTAGTCTAAATGCCTCGAGAGAGCCCCTTGTGGGCCCCTTGATATCAGTATTACCATACCAATTTGTTTCGCAATATAACTGAAGCTTTCAGAAGCAACATTATAAGGCCGATAAAAAGAACACGAACTTTATTGAACGATAAGTCTAGTTTGAGTCGTCGTTTTATGTCGGCGTGCTGGTCATTGGTGGAGACCACGAGTGTAATCATACCTTGGGTGTGGCAGACGTAGTACACCAGAAACAGCCACATTATGTGGCTAATCTTGTTAGAAGCCTTGTTTATCTTGTTAAACTGTGTAAATGAGGCAGTGTTGATATTATATGTGGGGTTTAACGTTCCAAAAGCACCATATGATTATGTAAGACGCCGTAGTGGAGGACTCCGGAAATTTTGACCACCTGGGGTTCTTTAACGTGCACCCAAATTTGAGCACAAGGGTCTACAATGAGGCAGTGTTGGTGCGCGTGAGGATAAGGCTTGAGGTGAGTGCTAAGTGACATCCAGAACATGTGGTATCGCATTAGAGCGAGAGAGAGATGGGTATGTACGTGTGCATAAGAAAGTGCACGTAAAAAATTAAGTACGCTGGGTGTTTTTGAATTCCACCTCATCCATAGGAACGCGCCACCTCTCAAGGTTGCCCATTTGGATGGCGTCCACGTCGCTTAATACGCCAGCCGCTAAACTGCTCCGGCAGTGTCAGAGTCGAAAAAAAAGTCACGAGTGAGAGCCCAACGACCATTTGTAACCGGATACCCGTGTTGGTTCCGTCTCAAAGGCGTCGACCGTCTGTCGTTAGCGCGCTGAGAAATGAGGTTTTGCCCCCAACGTGCGGAATTTACTGCTCAAATGACCGTAGATGCTAAATGACAGGAAAACAGTCTTCTTTACAGGGGAACGTCACGACGAAGAGCACGGTGGGTGACATTGACTGTTTCGCAAAAATGGTGAGGGGGATACTGATATGATCTTGAGGACCGGTGAAGTGTAGGTGAATGACGTGGAAGGTTGTGGCAGTCCGAACTCCCATCAAGTGCGCCTTTGGTCGCCCGTGACATCGCGCGCTGATAAAAGAGCGAGGAAGAATTTGCATAGAGATAAGCAAAGAACGAGTTACAAAGTTCACCGAGTTGTTGTACCTCCGCGTGATAATGACGACCACTGCTAGGTCTGTCGCATAGCCTTGCTTATATAATGAATGGACCATCCGTTGACTTCCAAGTGGCCATTTAGGAAGGAGGGCATCTCGCTGAGACGAGAAAAACCAGACTGAATGACAGTGCACGTTGCCTTTTTTTTTCTTGGAACAATAATAACACGGTTTTTAACTGCGAAAACCAGCATATGTTCATGACACCCATAATAGTGGAGGGAAATTTAGATCATCTGGTGTTCTTTAGCTGCCACTGACATCGCATAGCACAATGGCTGGGCCTCTAGAATTTCGCTTTCATCGAATGCGACCGCCGCGGAAGGGCATTTACCCCCGACATCCGAGTCAGTATTCCAGCACTGTAGCCACTGTATCACCACAGAATCATTAAGAATCATTCTTTTTTGTAATTCCACCTGACGACGTTGTACGGCCTGCTAGCTTTCCTTTTTATTCTTTCCTCAATTTCCATGGCGCAGAATTATTACATCTTACGTCTTTTTTAGACGATTGCCCAGTTTTAAGTCGTTCTTTCAATCTTTCCCTTAAGATGGTGGGTACATTAAACGTATTTTGTTACTATCAACAATAATGTAATAAAAAATGTTTCTCATATTATGTAACTCCTCTGTTATCATAGCTCTTATTACACCTTTGCTATAGCTCTACAGCAAATTACATATTTTTAATCAGATTATTCCACAAAGTTAAAACGATCATTACAGTTTCACAGTTTCCTCGCACTAAACCGGGTCACCCACTCCATCAGGTATTTCTGTGCTGCTCGTATAGAGATGACAGCAAGTGTTGAACGCACTTTTTTTTGTTGCTAGCTGGCGTCACATGCAGCACGTGATCTTCTTATAATTACAGTATCTGGGGTTTCACGATCAAAAACTATGATATGGTTGTGAGAGACTCCGCGTAGTGGAGGGCTTCGGAAATTTAGACCAGCTGGAGTTCTTTATCGGGCACTGACATCACGCAGCACACGTGCCTCCGTCGAAAGGTGGCCGCCGCGGTTGGGATCGAGTTCGCGACTTTCAGGCCAACAGCCGAGCCCCATAACCACAAGTGATCGTCTTCCGAGCTAGCAGCTGACCAATACACCTTTGCATGCTATAGATGAGGGCGTCAAGGGTGCCACAACGAGACTCCCCGCTATAGGTAGTGGGCGGGAGGACGACCGCTGCTTTAGCTCGAGTGAATAGCCCTCGTATTCTAGGACGTCCCTTCACTCAACGCTTATCCCTCATTTGAGAAACCCGATGGGAGCACCATCTCTAGGCCCGGCAAGTCACTGCATATCAGTGATAATCTGCTGCGATTATTGAGTAGCGCAGCGTCATCGTCAACCGAGTGGTGGTGCAGTGCTCAACTCTGTCAAGTGAAGGCTGAAAGTCGAGTCGAGGAGCGTTTGTGAATACGGGGGTTAGCCCCTGACGCGTTGTTCGAGGTTTGTATATGATTGGTCTCTGTCAGCAGTAGTTGTCTTGTCCTATTTAACGTCTTTCAATTTATATCATGATTACAAGACTGCAGTCACGAAAGGCTACAAATGACGTCCCGTATACGTTCGTTGGCTTCACTGTATGCTGCTTAATTGGCTTGAAAAGAGATGGGAAAAAATGAGGTGGGGGTAGAGGTAAACTCACAGAGAACATAATGAATTCACCTGTCTTGAGCGAAAATGGCCTAAATTCAAGTCTGAAAATTATGCCACCCTCCATCTTGAGGGATACGTTCTTCCAGAGAG
The DNA here is from genome assembly GCA_013436015.1 of Rhipicephalus annulatus. Taxonomy (NCBI): domain Eukaryota; kingdom Metazoa; phylum Arthropoda; class Arachnida; order Ixodida; family Ixodidae; genus Rhipicephalus; species Rhipicephalus annulatus. The sequence goes on from WOVY01000599.1 coordinate 147,518, forward strand.
AGAGAGAGAGAGAGAGAGACATAGAAAAATAGGGAGTCCAAGTAACATGCGAATGTCTGCGCAATATGCTCTCCCCGGGACGTGGCTAACCACATTTCGTGAATTCGGCTCTTAACTAATGAAGAACTGCAATGCTTTTTTATTGACGTAACATCACAATTTAATTCCTTCCAACTTATCTAATAACGTACGCATCCGAAAACTTCATTCCAAAATAATAACCCCTTTACGGCACTTTATAATTTTCTCCTGTATAACCAATACTTGCGATTGTGCCGACTGAGGAAACATTTAAATGTAGCTATACTCTGTTTCACCACTTTGGTTCAGCACTACCAAAGTAAGAAACCCACACACTTGCACAGCAAAACATAGTCCCAGATATAATAAGTGCCTTAAAATTGACCAGGCTGAATAAAATTGGCATTTGTTTGGTGTGTGTTACGTCACATCGATATGTGATACGTTTATTCTTTGCATTTAGTTTGTACACATGAAATTATTTTTGTCACTTACCACCGGTAGATGTGTCTACAAATCAACAAGGCAGCGCACACGCTGAAGCGATTGCCCGCTTTGATCTGAAGTTGCTCTTGCTTCACGCCCACTGCGCTGACAGCAACAAATGTATGGTGAAATCTGCCATTGATCTGTTTCATCTTACTCTGGCGATAAAAGATCAGGTACGCTTTCTGGTTATTAGTGATATGTATTCCTTTCTTTGGCGCACCTGCTAACACTAACGTGCCGAGGCAGTGCTTGGGCTGCATCGCCAGACCAAGATTGATTGATTGATATGTGGGGTTTAACGTCCCAAAACCACTATATGATTATGAGAGACGCCGTAGTAGAGGGCTCCGGAAATTTAGACCACCTGGGGTTCTTTAGCGTGCACCAAAATCTGAGCACACGGGCCTACAACATTTCCGCCTGCATCGGAAATGCAGCCGCCGCAGCCAGACCAAGAACGCTGCATCTCCAACGGATATGAAACATGACACAGCGTTCCGTGCACGTGCCAGAGAAAAGAAGCATTGCAGTGAGAGACGCGAACGAACGTGTCGACAGAGAAGCAGTTAGACGGGAGCCAGGAAATGCGTCGGAGAGAAACAGTCACAAAGTGTAGTTATCCGCCGGCATGAGCGTCTACCAATCGTCAGCAGAGCAACAAATTCACGCTTCAAGTTCCTGGTGTGACTGCTTGTTTCACAGATCTACAGCATCTTTAAGCTAATAAACCAGCCTTATATGCAATCATTGGGTATAAACAATTCAGCAAGCGGATGACAAGGCGTGGATTAATACATGCGGACGGGATAATCACCCATTTTATTAGCTGAGGGTCCCTGTAGCCTTCACAGTGCTGAAAGGAACTTCTGAAACAGAGTATAAATACGCGTCGTACATCTACGCACAGGCGGATGTCAATAATACACTTGCACGGACAAGCATCCTTCATATCCATAGTCCTCGCGACTTCGATCTGCCGGAGTCTCACACTGGGCATCTACCTGTTTGTTTGATTTACAGCGTACCTAGTGAGTGGCGCATAATACGCGAGCATGAAATCATGGGAGCCATATTTGTTACGTACAAACCTAAAAATTACATTACATTACAATATCATTTTCGCACAGACGAGAATGGTGAAGAAGATAGGAGACGCACACCTGAACAGCCACACTGCTCAAATAAATTACAATTGGCATCGGGTGTAATAAAACACATTTTACGCGTCATCGTTATTTGCATAGAATTTAACTGCCTGCTTGACTAAAGCTTCGCTTCACGAAAGGTCTCTTACTTGCAATAAATCTCCACATTTTTTTTAAATGCTGTGCGTCAGTGTTTAGCGTATCTCGTACTGTACTTGTACAAGTTGTGTTATTTTAATAGATTATAGCGCCATGATTATTTGCCAATACGTAGTCACTAATTACGTTGTTTTAGCAAAGCCACAAACTTAAACTTCCGATGTTTCGAAAGCTCTCACACGTACTACCAAGGTACATAGCATTAAACTCCGACTTAGAGATCTTGATTTGATTTGCTTAACAACTCCCATTGACAGTAGCCCTTGGAAAATATATCATGATAATTTATCAAAAGATATGAAATGCAATGCTTTTTCGTCCTATCACGGTCATGTATATATGTATTGGACCACTGGAAACAGCCTGCCAGCGCTCACAATGGCGGCTATTGTTCTTGATAAAGTATCAGAATTTCCGGAGGTCACTTACATAATAACTCTTTTTCTTTCTCTCCCTCAGATGTGGCGATGGCGGTGTGGCATCGAGGTCTTGCAGCCAGCATTTGGCCCTCCGCATGTTACAGCCCCACAATGAAACAAAACCGATAATAACGGTGGTACTTGCATTACCAGCAAGTCAAATGTGCGTACTTAAACAGTAGTAGTTTTGCACGTAATAGAACAAAGTGGCGTATGCACACTAACGCATACTTTTACGTCTATTTAATCCACAGTTATCGCGATTTTCAGCTTATCTAACCTACTTCGTTTCGCAAATCGCCTGCGTTAGAACCTGCCCATGTCAAAGCCCTTTCTGAGTAATTTTATTTTACTTTATTCAGTAACAAATGTTCAAATTGCCGTGATGTCCATTTGGAAGTCCATGATGTGGGAAACCACAGACTGTGGCTACATTACACTGCCTCCGTATTCCAGATCCCACGGTCGCGGGATCAAATCTCGGCTGTGGCGGCTGCATTTCCGATGGAGGCGGAAATGTTGTAGGCCCGTGTACTCAGATTTGGGTGCACGTTAAAGAACCCCAGGTGGTCGAAATTTCCGGAGCCCTCCACTATGGCGTCTCTCATAATCATATGGTGGTTTTGGGACGTTAAACCTCACAAATCATCATCATCCCAGATCCCACAAGATGATATGCTGGCAAAATTACCCAAAAAGTTGGACATCGACTTCCTTTCCTCAAAATTAACAGGCTCTTCATTTACTGCTAGAAGCGCAAGCAGCGATAGAGTGCTTTGGAATAGGAAAGCTATTCTTTAAACTTAAAGAACTCAGTGAAAGCAACAGAAAAAGCGCCACGCTCAGAATATACAGAAATCTACTTCTCCGTCTCACACTGAGATCCGTGTTTCCAAATAAGGACCGCTATTTGAACATTTATGATTCTAACGCAGAGGGGCACAAGAAATCACCCATAAACCGACAGCAGAGTGACCCACAGTACTGGTTCGAAATATATACCACTAACCCTCCGCAGTTCCAAAGTTAATAGTTGTAGAATGATCCACCGATAATGTCTTGTAGTTCAAAAAGGACTTGTTTTTGGGCTAGTTGGTGCATACTTGGTGCAGAAGACTGATGCGCAAAAAACATATTGGGAAGCAGGAAGAGCAGGAGAGAAGACAGAACAGCGCCAACTACCAACTGTATAATGACCGTCTAAGCAACGCACAGGAAAGAAGACAAAACCGCGCATGCGTGCACAGCCAACAACATCGCACATCGTCATGATCAAGGCACTAAGTTATCCAAAAACTGCATTTCTGTTGAGTACAACACAATAGATGTATTACTGATACGATCGGGTCCTTTCTTTTTGATAAAATAGGCTTCCTAGAGCTCTCTAGCTGTTGGTTTTTTGCTCCTAACAAGAATCACCGTTTTCTCAAACAATGGCACACATCCGCAGGCTTTACAGCGCGCTGGAAGATGTGCATGATCACTTTTGCCTGAACTATTGGCATGCTCCCTCAGTCTGTCGTTAATATAACGCCCCGTTTGACCGATATAGAACTTGCCACAGCCTAGGGGAGTTCCATATACCACGCCTTGTGCGCAGCGCCTAAAAAGTCTTGTGTGCTGCTTCTGGCAGCCCCTTTGCTCATCGCATGTGGACATCGCTCATCGCATAGGTGGACAGACAAACAAGCAGACGGACGGACGCCCGGATGAATGGACGGATGCATAGTCGGACGCACGGAAGGACGCGCGAACGAATGCAGGGCGGACACACAGACAAACGGATAGATGCACAGACAGACAGACGAACGGACGCACGGATAGACGCATGGACAGATGGATGGATGCACGGATGGATGCATGGATGGATGCACGGATGCACGGAAGCAAGAACAAATCGGACGGACGGAAGCACGAACGGACAAATGGACGCTTCGCCCTACTCATCATCATTCACTCCGTGGATATGCTGTAATGTTGTTTTTTTTTCAAAAAAAAAGAAGGCCTGTTTTTTCAAGAACTACGTCATTCACTGCGAGAACCCCGACAAAAAAGCCCGGATCATTGCACCATTTCTTGTATCTAGATGCCTCACCGAAACCATCGGAAGTGACTTTAAGGCCACCAAGATGGCCAGTGGGGATCTTCTGGTAGAGGTTAAAGACAAGATACCGTTTTGTAAACCAGGAGACCTAGTAGCATTTGGGGACAAGCCTGTAACAGTCTCCTAACAGAACCATGAACACCGTCAAATGCATTGTGTCAGACGATGACCCAATATACCTAACTAACGATGACTTCCTGGCTGGCTGGAAAGATGGAAATGCCTTACATGTACAGCGTGTCATAATAAATAGAAAAAGCAAATAATTGCGAGCCAACCATATAATCCTGACCTTCGGGTGCTGCACACTTCCAGACGAAATACCGACCGGCTACCTGAAACTACCTGTCAGCTGCCTTATATACCAAATCCACGGTGGTGTCTTAAATGCCTAAAATCTGGCTATGCTTCGCAGACTCGCCGAGGGCAGCCAACCTGTGCTAAGTGCGGTTTCACGGGACACTCCGTGTATGATCGCCGCATTGCCTAGGTGCACTGCGCCAACTGCGACGGTAACCATCCGGCATATTCTAGGTCATATAGTGCGTGAAAAAAAAGAAATTATAACCATCAAGAAGAAACCTTATCATGCAAGCAAAACACCGTTTGTCCAAGTGGTGCAACGGGGGGCAGCACGCCAACGGCTTCAGGTGGCCAGCCCTGATACGTTTAGCGTACTGGCACCGCAACCTCCCGCCTCCACGGTAGGAGAAGCCACGACCGCCCTGCGTTATGTCGAAGCAACCACACCAGCGGCTGCTGCAAGCTCTCGCAGCGGCTAGGGTGACGCAGCAGTATCTAGAGATCTCCCCTCGACCTCTGGCCTAGTGGGGCTGAAGGCTTCTTCTGCCATGACGAAGTCTGCCATCCGCAAACACCGCTCGGTATAGCGGCTGCCCGTCACATCAGCATCTCTGATGGGCACTTCTTGTCCACTGGTGCAAACTGCAACAGAGGAGCAGCGAGAGCCCTCTACCACTCCGAGAAAGGCCAAACGTTGATTACAGGGCCTCGCAAAGTCTTTGTAAAATAGGTCACTTTTCTCTTTGAGGCATCAGTCACTCGCGTTTCGTATACACAGCACTACATCACCCCCTGTATGGAAACGCGAATTATACGAAGAAAGATCAGAGGACTGCTTAGGAACCTCGATGACGTCCAAGAACTCTTACACAAACATTAGCCAAAAGTACTGTCGGTACAAGAAACACACTTAAAACCCAAGGACACCAATTTACTGCGTCAATAAGCTATTATTCCGAAAAGACAGAAATGATGCTGTGGCGTCATACGGTGGTATGGCCATTATTGTTAATCAAGTAGTAGCATGTACACATCTACCACTACAAACACTTCTTGAGGCAGTGGTTATTCAAGCAGTTCTTATGAACATACTTCTCACCATTAAAGTTTTCAGCACCGATTTCCCAGTTGTATTGTGTACGTTGAATAACATGGAACATGGATGCGGAGCCATATAGGTTCGCGCCAAGTTGATGTTTTGACAGGGCTTATGTTAAACTTCTTGCAGCAGCGATCAGTGGAATAGCCACCGCCACGCTATGGCCGCTCAAGATTGAATATATATCTGTGAAGTCGTAAATTTGGTCAGAGTAAGCTTCATATACTGCCAATGTAGAGTGACTTGATTGTTGGTGCATGCGGGTGAAATACATCTAACTCTTGCAGTAGTATACATTGCATACAGACACAAACAATAACCATCACCCGACGCCTCCAGTAAAGCTATATAGTTAAGCGATGAGGCAGGTTAACATCTCCGGGAATGAACTAAAGAATTGTTCTCTCTCTTTCTTGCAGTGGCTCAATGGTGGTTGCCGTATAGACGCCCAGAACCTCACGGGGATCTTGCTACAGGTGTAGAATCAGATAGAAAAGAAGAACGGCTGCATAGTCCGCTGCTGTGGTACTGTAGGTATACGGTGTGTGGCTGTTGATGCGAAGTTCGCGGGTTCGGCCTCGGCCACGGCGGCACCATTTCGATGGCTGCGAAGTGATAGAGACGCGCATCATGTCAGGGCTCGTTAAAAGGCATCAGATGAAACTTTCTGAGCCATCCATTACGTCGTGAATTATGGTCTGAGCGACTTTGGAATGTTAAACCTGATAAACTAACGAACCATTTACTATCGGAACACTCGTTTCAACGCGATAGCATTAAAGAGCTCGTTTCGCTGAAATTCCTGCGTCGGCTTCGGCGTCGTTGGTTGTGAGTTAAAAATCATCATCTTAAGCGTGAGCAAAAACTCGAGAACGACACAAATAAAAGAAATTTTTAAAAATATCCTAGGTCAGAGTGGGGATTGAAGTCAGGTCGTCTGGGTCAGAGAGGGGATCGAACCTGGGTCGTTTGCGTGGCCAGCAGACGTTCTGCTATACGGCAACGCCTCTGCTTGTGAATACAGTGAAAATAACTTCCTCTGCTTGGAAAAGCAGGGAAAGTAACTTTCATGCTTTACATACACAAGCTTCCTGTATACCTGTTTCACAATACAACATTAAATATTGCAGTAATAATGCGTGGTACAAGCGCCCATTGCCAACGGGCATCAGGACATGTGGTTATCATGACGGCGTCATGTTCTAAAGCCGGTCACCCACTACAAAAAGCACACACGCAACTGCGCCTATTCCCTTAAGACCACTAAGTGGGTACATAGCAATTTCGAAAAAGGTTTCATGCACTAAGTGTTTGAAATACGCACTAGGAACAGGATATTGCTATCGCGTTCAGCTCTTAAAGGTCAAGCTTTGAGGTCTCCTAAGTTTTTATTTGTTGATCTGCGCCAACTATCCCTCACCACAGTTCTTTAAAAAAGATGGATTAATTAAGTTAGCCATTTCTGCTGTTCCATTCTGACAATGACAATGCTGACATTTTTTAAAGGTAGACATTTAGAACTTTGGAACATTGGAACCCTGATCGCGTCTATATATGATCAAGCGGAGTGGGTTGTTTGCTCTAAATCTGCTAAATATGGGCGGCATACTGATTTTGCCGCGTTTCATTCTCATTATGTAATCTACGATTTCACTTCATATATATTCAGAAAGTTTTGAATATAGCCTCCCCGCTCCTTGTTCTTCGCGCTCGTTGCTCTCCCGTCTGCGGTTGGGAAAGGGGTGAGACGAATAGCTGCACATTGGACGGCCATTCATCACAGCGAATCTCCTTCGCGGCGCCGGCTTCAGGCACGTCCGATGGACGATGTTTACGACCTCGGCTTATCCTTACAGGAACAGGTGAAACGCGAGGTTTCCGCAGTAACACGTGCAGCTTCACCAGAGTGGTCACACAAGAAGGCCTGCATCGCGCTTGTTTACCTTTGCTCTGACGCGGGGGCAGACTATATATTGATATCCTGTTGGGGTAAAAAAAAAAGAATCAATGTACTGCGGACAGAATGATCCTAGCTTGAGCAGGTGATTAATAGAGACCATGACATTTATGAGTATCTAAGACCACGTTCCTCTACTTGTATTTTTTTCGTACTTCTTTTTTTCGTAGGTGTAGGCCAAACTATCGTTGTACTTTTCTTTTTTTTATTACTAACCACGTTTACAGAAATTTAGTCACAGAGACGATTACAACCTTGATAGAAACGCTCTTCATTTTTTTGAAGCAATATTGTTTTGTACCTCTACCATATTCGTACAATGACGAAGGCTGAACAAGAAGGCAAGCGTATCTTCGAAAACTATCGCTAAATGCATGATACCAGTTATGGAGGAGCAGGTAGTGTAACAACAGGTAAGTAGGGAAATATAACTGTGACAAATGTTAGAACAGCAGTACTATATAGCTTATATGTGTTAGACGAAAGATTTCAATCAGTAGAATGTGGTAGAAATAGAGAAAGAAATATACAGTTTATGATGACAACGGAAGAAGAAATTAAGCAGAACAAAATAGGAACTTGTGTTAAGGAGATAGCTCAAAAGCTAACGCCCCGATGAAAAGAAACAAAAGTGCAAGTAAAAAAATGCCCGCGTAGTTCTTGGTAATGTGTTTTTCTCGTATCCCTGCAGTGCGAGTATATACACATAATTTATCAACATGCTTAGAGAATATATGAAAGAGTATTTGGAAGACCGTGCGCCCCGCCGCGGTGGTCTAGTGGCTAAGGTATTCGGCTGCATGCCCACCCGCAAGTCGTGGGACCAAATCCCGGCTGCGGCGGTCGCATTTTCGATGCAGGCGAAAACGCTGCAGGCCCGTGTGCTCAGATTTGGGTGCACGTTAAAGAACTCCAGTTGGTCGAAATTTCCGGAGCCCTTCATTACGGTTACTCTCATGGTGGTTTTGGGACGTTAAACGCTACATATCAATCGAAGACTGCGCAAAATAGACTCCTCTATGACAAGCGCAAACAGTACAAGTGCTTATCTGACAATTGAGTGCTCAACCGCAATCACGGCTAATGTGGTGATATCGTAGCGCATTACATGAACAATTCAGGTCACGTTCAACGTACCCCAACGCACACAATGCACAAAAGGTGAGCTACGTTTTTTTTTTTCCTTTCCGTTCTTGGGTGGTTTACATTGTCATCACCCGTATAAGTTTTTTCGAGTGCCTTTCTCCCCACAACCTTCAACGAACCTATCTTCTCTCCTTAATAAACGTCAGTTTACCCTTTTCTCTCGCCCTGTCCAAAACGCGTATTTCTCGCCTATGCCATACCAAGCTCGCAACACATATCCGAGATGTACGTCCAGAGAAATATATTTTTCTCTTATTCAGGACGGTTGCTTTCTCAGCTAAAGAAACAAACAAATAAAAAAACAATGAAATAAACATATTCAAACGTAATTAGTGTAGCTTGCTGTACACTGACCACACATGCCTCAACGTCGCTTCCAAATACCGCACATTTGACGACATTCGCCACATCGGCTCTCCATCTCTCTATTACTGGAGCTTTAAGAGCCTTGTCAGCCGGGTTAAAGGGTCTTTGTAGCCAACTTGTGGTACATGTTTCCTTCGGCACACCTTACGCAGAGCAGACCGACGGAGCGATGAGTGCACCCGGGCGTACGCCGGACCGAGGAGATTGTCAGGGCAAACACGGGCTCGCTATCAAGCGGGCGGCGCGGCTCGCATCGGTGCTGCAGGACGGGTATGGTGTGTTTGAGAGGCCTGTGAAGAGGTGTTGCGCGCAGCGGAGGGGAGCGCGGCGGCGCGCCGGGGAACAGCCGCATCGTTCCGCCCCCCTCGTCCATCTTCCACCTGTGGACGCGCCGCTAGGAACCGTTTAAAAATAAAGGCGGGCCTCCCGACAGAACAACAAACGGCCGGCAGCCATCTGGGCGGCTCGCCGCAGTGACGGCCCGCGCTGCCGCCGAGCAAAAAGGCTGGCGCGCTTCCTGCCGCCTCTCGCTCGGAAACCGACGGATCCGTTTTGCGTAAAAAGCCCGAACTTTGTATCTTCAGCCGCCGACGGGCACGCCTCATCGCTGCTGGAGGCTCTCTCCGCGCCGGAGTGAATAAACTTTGCGGCTGCGCGCGTACGCGCTGTTTACCGCTTCTTTGTTTCTCTTGCGTCGTACGAGGAAAAACGCCAACCGGGACGTGCTTCCACCGGCCCACGATTAAAAAGGAAAACAGGACCTCGTGGTTAGGGAGCTTAAGTTGCGCATCACGGACGCAACACTTGTCTGCAAGTATGCGCAAGGTGGTGCAGCCATAGTGATTATCCGCAGAAATAATTGCTTTTCTCTGAGTCTCAGGCGCGTTTTAAAATATAAAACAAGGTTTTAATCACGGCAATTCGTTTTAATACTTCAATATTTGTGATTAGCGTGATTGACGTAACGTAACCCAAGATAAATTCTACTGAACTTATCCGGAAAGTAGATTGTCTTAACCTTCGTCGGTCTCTTTGTATTGTAAATTATCCAAGTGCATTCTCGCGTATATAGAAACTCAAATTTATCGGAGAAACTTACCTTGTGCTATCATTTGAGCAAACCGAAGTTTCATGAAAACAAGCGCCTTGAAAAAGAGTTGTAGTGCAAATCATGCCAATCGCTGCGTAATGTCGTTTACTGTATTCCGTTGTCTTGTAACAGGATATGTATCGTACTGAGGGGGCGCTGCGTGAATGTGCGCCTGCGTTATTCGCACTACAATGTGCTGAAGTCAGCTCCCGGTTTGCACATATCCGATCAGAAAGGGCTATCAAATTTCCGAATTTCGCTCGCCCCTCATTATTGCATTCTAATCACAGGTTAAAAATAAGGGAGATCGCTGAATGGTTACAAAAAAAATAATATCTGTGTGAGTTTACCGTCTGCATCATCTTTAAATGGTGAGAATTCATTTCTGGACGAATCTTAGCTTCGATTAAATTTTCACTCTCGTTGTACCTTCCTCTCCTCTGATTGTATTTTGGCGTCCATTTCTTCTGTGAATCAATGCAAGTTTCAGTCTCCACTTCTTTTGAGTTCTGCTCTAGTCTGTCTCGTTTGTTGACGCTTCCAAATAGCCTCAATACACTGAAGGGTCCCACACAGTGCCGTAAACAAGTGTACCAAAGAAGCTCCAAATTCCCGTTTATGTTCTCTACATGTAGATGAGTGAAAAAAATGTTCGCAATATTGCATAACGAAAAAAGGCCTCACTAACTTCTCCTGCATAAGGGACAAGATTTAAAAAATCACAGCATATGCACGGAGTGAATGATGCTGAGTTGGGTGAAGCATCCGTCCGTCCACAGAGTCCGTCCGTGTGTTCGCCCATCCATGCATGCGTCCATGCGTCTGATCGCGTTCGAGAATGCAGATGGCGTGCGGGTAACACCGACGAGACGCGAGGCAAGAAACCATAGCGCAAGCGTCTTCAACGCGCCCGCCGCTCTGCTTCGTCCGTGCCCCACCAACGATCCGCTACTTCGGGTGACTATCCAGAAGACTGAGGGAGGCACTCTTTCCTCGCGGACCCAACCACAACCTGCGCAGCCGCCAATTGGAGCGTAGCGGTACAGCTCCATCTAGAATATCATCACTCAACCGCAGTTTGTATGTACTTCTATGAGACAGCGCCATCTATTATACACTTCGAGAGATACTGCCTCTCTTTTTTTCTCGTCTCTTCTTCTATTGGTTACGCCATGCGCAGGACAAGGTAAGACTAAGAGGAGCTTCGCCCCTAAAAAAATGTCGCCACAGTGGCCTAATTGATTACCCGAAGTGTACAGGCTCCATCCAGGCCATGGCCGGTGGATTTCAACGGAGATGAAATGTTAAAGACCCGAATACTGTGCAATGTCAATGCACTCCACTTGAGTGAAACTATCCGCAGCCATCTGCTACGGCGTATCCTTTAGCCTTAGTCGCTTTGGAACGTTAACCTCCGTAAAATAAACCTAATTAAAAATGTTGAGCTGTATATCCTGCATGCTTTTCCTTCATTTTATTAGTCAGCTTTGAAAGCCATATGCCCTATATTCTGTAGCTGCACTGTTGGGCATGATCTAAGTACATTTCTTCCAGTTGATATGCCTCAAAACATTAAATTGACTTTTAATTTTTTTTCTCACAACATCTGCCATGTGGGTTCAAGAAAGAAGGGTTCAAATTGCCTAAACGTAGCAGCCAGCAACTATATTTACGGGCGTTGCGTACATTATAACGGTTCTTCATCTCCGAATGATGTACGGAAGCGTTTCAGGTTGATCAAGTCATTCAAGAACAAATTTACCCTTGTGTAACCTTGCAATCAAATGCAATTTGAAAAATCTTGCCCAATGCAGTTTTAGAAGCCACACGCATGTTTTATTTATCCGATAAGCCAGCAGCTTTTGCTTGACTTTTTTTTACTATTTGCACGCAGACAAACCATGCATATCAGACGCTTCGGGACAACCATTACTTGAAATTTTGCAGAGCTGGCGACTAGCACGCATCCACAAACGTGAGAAGAATGCCACGAAGAATTCGCGCCGACGACAGCTGGCCACATGCAGTGTTAGAAACGTACATTGTAACTGTTTTTTGAAATTAAGCTGAAACCGTGCATTAAAGATACTTTAACTATCCGGTCATTTTCTTGTCCTGGTGTGTGTTACTGCTTGTTCAAATACTAATAATGTTTTTCTCAGTTTCTTCTTGCTTAAAGAGGTCCTAAACCACTGTTCAGTCTTGGTGAGGAAACACATTACTGCGTATTTAGTATACATGCTGCTATAAACGACTCAGCCATATCTCTCAGTCGGGCTCGTCGAAAACAATTTAGATGCGGAACGTAAAGTTGCTATTTGATCAATGCCCTATTTTCATTCTGAGGACTGTGCTCACTTTTTTCAGAACTGCATGGTGCCTGCTGTTTGCCGTCAAACAACAGATAGCATTCTATTGGAAAACAACCAACTCAAATCAAGAGCGTCGTTTGAATCAGATGCGCTTCATCACTCGGGGTGCCGCCACGTGCCGACGGCAAGCTGCATTTTTATAACACTACCCAGTGATTCACACTCACGCACACTAATCGCAACAGGAGATAGTGATCGCGTTTTTTTAAGACGATAGTCTTTCTTGAGGACCTTCAACGCAAAAAATTTCGTCTGTCTGTCTGTCTGTCTGTCTGTCTGTCTGTCTGTCTGTCTGTCCTGTCTGTCTGTCTGTCTGTCTGTCTGTCTGTCTGTCTGTCTCTCTGTCTACTCCTAACGGCATCGTGTACTTGAAACGGCCGACCCCATCCGCAGCACCCACAAATGTTTTTCAAGGCTGAGCATTAATGCTTGTGCAATTGTCAACTAAAAAGCAATTATTGCGCATGTCTGGGGCACCATAACAACACGTATATATTTTGCACGTGCGTCTTTTACTAGAAAAGGCATACATAAGCACTTTTAAAGACCGTAGCGCTTATCACGCTGCGCTGACCATGCAATGCTTGCACGGAACGTGGAGTGTTTCCAACGCTTTGCTAAGGCGAGATGGTGGTAGCACCTACCCGTCGCGCCCCGCCGCGTTGGTCTAGTGGCTAAGGTACTCGGCTGCTGACTCGCAGGTCGCGGGTTCGTATCCCGACTGCAGCGGCTGCATTTCCGATGGAGGCGGAAATGAAGGAGGCCCGTGTGCTCAGATTTGGGTGCACGTTAAAGAACCCCAGGTGGTTAAAATTTCCGGAGCCCTCCACTACGGCGTCTCTCATAATCATATGGTGGTTTTGGGACGTTAAACCCCACATACCACCTACCACCACCTACCCGTCGCCTTGCGTTCTACCCCTTATAACCTCTGAGATGGTCGCGCACACCCGTCTCAGAGCCACGCGCTGTATTTTCTAAGAAAACTGCCTGATGGCGCTCATGTCTCACGTGTGTCGTGACTTGATGCGCTCGTTTGCCTCCGCTGCACGCTCGAGGCAATCTAACGAAGCGCCTTCAAAATACCACTCAGCGATTTTCTTGCGCAGAACATCAAATAAATGTCTTGTTCATTCTCTCCACACGCAAGACTATCGTCTTTTGACAACATCTGCAGAAAGATGCAGATGCGGGGCCAATTGTTTAAACTGCTCTCGTTCTAAAAGGATTCGAGAACTTTTTGCAGAAATTGGTTTGTGAAGAAATAAGCTACAATTCTGAGGTCTCTACATCATCTTTATTCATGTTTTGGTGTTCATTTGCTCCGAATTTTCCATCTCTACATAGGGGTTGGTTCAGTTTGTATTATACCGAATTCTTTATTGGGGTATTAGAAATAATCTTACGAACATATCGGATACCAGGAGAGAATGTAGCTAGCTAAAGTGATTTTCTCTGTGAAATAACCGCAGAATGACGAGGGTGGAGTCAAAGCTTTCGCAGACACGTTCCTGATTGAGAAACTTTAAGAAAGAGATGGCACCAATTAAGCCTAGCTTTAAGGACGTTGCATACCCAACCACACGTATCCTGTATGCAGTCGAAGTGAACACACAATACGATTGAAGATTCATTTTTGGTTTTTTTGGCATTTTAGTTGAACCACTCCACAAACTGGCACACAGACACCCGGGTGACGAAACGAACTGCACTCTTCGTGGTCCTTGTGCTCCAAGCACGCGTGTTTTTGTTTTTGCATGTGCGTTTTGTTGACCAATCGATAGTTTTCGAAGGCGCTCTCTGAATTGTATCGTCTTAACCACGTAAGTGAAGATAATTCAGGCACAATGCAACAATGTTGTCCATGCTACAACGTAAGATCTAAATGCGCAAAGATTATGGCGTCCCGTTCGATGTAGTTCTTGAATTTTCGGAATAAGTGCACGAAACGTAAATGATGGGAACTGAACATAGAATGAAAGGGCCAGTAAAGTTTGAAAACTTGCATGTTGTTCCTTGACTCCAAAAAAAAAAAAGCTATCCAGTTCAGGCCCTTATAGCTTCCCCTTGATAACTGGAGGTGGGATGAGTACGGAACCTTTCGGCAGTGCGCGCCCACGGTTTCGTGATGTGTTTAAGTGGACAACGGGTAGTCCCTGACTTATTAGCGTTACAGACATCGTGCACAACGACGGCCGCTCATGCATACATGCAGGAAGGCTTAAACGAGCTATAAAATAACCACTACAATGATCAGTGTCGTCTTAAGGACCTTGACATTATCTAAGTTAAGCAGTCCTGCATGAATGTTTCGTTGAAAATGCGAAATATATAACGCAAACTACGTCGCCAGTATAGTGAAGTGTTAAGTTAAGTGAAACAGAAACTCATGCGCTGTCTGAAAAGCCCTATAGGGATGATGTATCATAAAGGGAACTGTGCGAAAGGGGGCGTTGTCTTCATGCTCACATAATTAACACTAGCACTTATTTATTTTTTATTAAATGTCTCCTTAAAACGGCCGTCATCAACAGCTTTAGATGCCTTCTCGAGCATTCTCATTTTAGGCTACCGTAACAGCCAAGGACGGGATTTCCAAGCTTGCACAACAAGGAATAAAGCTGGAATAGCCACACAGAGTGGTATTACTAATGCCCACAATATTCTCAATGTATACTACGGCTTGCTACTATTATTCTCATAACAACAAGCAATCGTGGGATTTACGGAGGAGTTTTGCCCCTCACTGAAACAATTGATTGGTTGATATGTGGGGTCTAACGGCCCAAAACCACCATATGATTATGAGAGACGCCGCAGAGGAGGGCTCCGAAAATTTTGACCCTATGGGGTTATTTAACGTGCACCCAAATCTGAGCATACGGGCCTACACAGCATTACCGCCTCCATCGGAAATACAGCCGCCGCAGCCGGGATTCGATCCCACGACCTGCGGGTCAGCAGCCGAGAACCTTAGCCACTAGACCACCGCGGCGGGGCTCGCTGAAACAATCAAAAATGGTGCAAACAGAACGTATAGACTAGTACTGTAAGGGAGGAGGCCAATACATCCCCAACGAAATTACCTCTCTGTAACCGTTATTATTACAATAATTAGCTACGGTGCAGAAACCCGGTGACTTACAAAGAGGGTTAAGCTTAAATGGAGGAGGACGCATCGAGCAATGGAAAGAAATATGGTAGGTGTAACCTTGAGAGACAAGAAGAGAGCAGAATGGATTAGGGAACAAACAGGGGTTAAGGATATCATAGTTGAAATCAAGAAGAAGAAATGGACATGGGCTGGGCATGTAGCGCGTAGACAGGATAACCGCTTGACATTAAAGCTAACTAACTGGATTCCCAGAGAAGGTAAGTGGGTTAGGGGGAGACAGAAGGTTAGGTGGGCAGATGAGATTAAGAAGTTTGCGGGTATAAATTGGCAACAGCAAGCACAGGACCGAGTTAACTGGAGGAACATGGCAGAGGCCTTTGTCCTGCCGTACACGTAGTCAGGCTAATGATAATGATGATGGTCTTTGTGGTGGTGGTGGTGGTGATGATGATGATGATGATGACCTCCCCCCCCCCCTCCCACAGAACTGCATTGTGCACACATAGTCTCGACTCAAGAGCAGCCGGCTAGTTTTAGATGTTGAATGCAATGAAATTTATATGGTGGTTTTGGGACGTTAAACCCCACATATCAATCAATGCAATGAAATTTATTCGTGAATCCTTGTCAGCGCACATGAGCCATCACATTCAAGGAGTAGTGACGTTATATTTTTAATGCATTTCTGGTACGCTATTAAACTGAGTGAGCAGTGACGCTGCTTGTCTGAGAAGCTTTGTATGCATGCCGTGCTTGTTCTTCTATTGACAATAACGTAAGGCATGTGTTGTAATTGAGTGCTCGTATGTAGCATCAACACAAGGATGTGATTCACATTACAATATCACTTTTGCGATAATAAAACGTACGTAATTTGATCTAGAAGACTGAAGCACAGGCTGCCTAATTTCTCGCGTGCAGTGACGCACAAGAGTGGAAGAGACAGCGTAGGCAAGGCGCATACGAGGCTACTCGGAGAAAGCGCAGAAGTTGGTGGCGTCTGACATCAACGCACGAAGGGATTCGCAGCGAACCGCCTTTCGCGTGCGACACCCAGCAGGCGGACTGTAGTCTGCGAGAGCCTGTCATCCAACGTTCAAGAGCGTTCTGTCGGATTCATCCAAGCTGGTTTTGTGGGAACACCGCGGAACCGTGAGCATGCTGTGCTTTGTTCTATACGTCCCTGATGTTTGTCTAGATTTTCACTAACGCAGCTTCGTAGCTACTTTCGCTTTCTTACCACAAAGTCGCCTCTAGACTTGGACCACTAGAATTTATTTCCCCCCAAAACGATGTCCTTACACTGGTACCTGAACCAAGCTGACGATGTCGGAAAATAAAGCTCGCTACGGCGAATAACACGTAGCAGCGGAAATTTGGGACGTGTAGCGTAACACGAAATGGTTGCAAAAGCAATGTTGAACACATGGTTTTTACTCATGTTCATGCAATAGTGGCTGAAAGAATGATTTGTGGGTCATCTCCACATTTGCTATGCAAATGTCGTATACTGCCTGTCACGCAGATAGTAGCTGTTGTCTTTCCACGGCTCTCTGCACGCTAGTCAAACAAGCCAACATCGTGTGGCACGCGTGCCAGGGTTGTAGCAACGTCCATCACTGGCAGCTGCGTGCGAGCCGTCGCAGTCGACGACGGGACACTCAGCACGTCTGCATATGCGCCGGAGTTGCTCAGACAGCTCGAGGTTCGAAAATAACGAGACGAATGTTTTCATCACCTCCGTGCGCCTCTTTTACCACGCCTTTCTTTCCGGAGCGTGGCTCCTTCAATTAGGGGCCGGGCCTTGCGCGGTTCAAGGGCCAGCTGGCCGTCAGCCACCACCACGCAGGACAAAAAAAAAAAAAACGCGCAAATGCATGGAGCGGCCTGTGAAAAACAAAAGTCGGCGCTGGTTGGTGATGCGTGCGCGCGAAAAAACACTCGAAGTGTTTCGTGCGCATACGGAGAGGTGATTCTCCGCCGGTCATGTAAGGCAAGCGGAGGCTATACAGCCGCTACTGCCGCGCAAGGTGGCGGAATCGAGTTTTTCTCACCCCTTCGGTGCGTCTTTCATTTCAATAAACAAACCGTTGCCGCCGCACAACAAACCGCGAACCAACCGAAATGAATGCCTCGCGACGGAGCGCAAAAGTTGTGGCCATTCTGCAGAGCTCGGCAAGCGGTGGTGGCAGAAAGGCAGCAGCTCCCACTGCCTCCTTTTACTGCTCGGGGCGCGCTCTTCTCAGGGCGCACACCTGGACCGGCAGCTTTGCGCCGCCGTCTACGAACGGAGAGCGGGGTGGCAGCCTAGGCGCAGCCGCGATCGTTATTAAATGTACGCAATACCGCATAATTAAGGAACGCGCTCGAAAAGAACCGTGCCACCGCCCGGAAAGCCGCTGCTCGCGCTCCAAGAAAAGCAAGAAGCGCGGCTCCTGCTCACGTGTTAATATGAGGTCCATCCCCGCACAGCAGCCCGTTTCCCAACAATTGAAGACGGCGAACGCAATTTGGCCGCCGTTGGCTTGGTGGCGGCCGCTACTGGCACGCTCTCTTCTACTCGCAGCAACTTTTAATCGCCGCAAAATGACGCCAAACTCGAACAGTCGAGCAGCGCAGCATTTTGTTTCCTCTTTAGTGGAGAAAACGTTTCCCCACCACCTCCAGTAGAACCCCCTCACAGCTCGATAGCCGAGACGGATGAACAGAGACCGACGCTCAGGGGAAGATATGCGCCGGAGGAAGCCGCGTGCCGATAAGAAAATTGCGGGGAGGATCGTGTTAGCAAAGACATGCGGGCGTACGGTTCTGTTGCAGGCACTGAGAGCTTCGGCTGCTGGGTCCGCTACATGTTTGGGGCCTGCCACGGGACGCAGGCGGCATGCGTTGCCCCGTCGCGGCTATGCACGCGTTGGTCTTGGTATTTCTAGTTGAGGCGTCTGACAGTTGGAACATGTCTCGTTGCCGGTGATCAGTTTTAAAAGCGATAGAAGAAAGAGAAAAAAAAAACAGCATGGCATGACACGAAGGATCGCTTGACGTTGCCACATGCTGTTGATAAAGGCAACTAGCACGTGCGGTTATTTATAGCAAACATACTCCTGTGTAAACATTGTGCACGTACGCAGCAGAGGGGACTAAAGTATAATTCAATATTTGTAACGCAAGGGAACTGTTGAGAGCCATGTATCTAGGATATACACGTCTCCCTCATGTTAGCCAAGTACAGCTTACAGCGGTGCCCTTGAATAGCAGAATATAAAACGGTCATTTTGAGACTGTCGATCATAATATGAAAGACTGCGCCATGGACATTTCGGTCCTTGTCGACCTTGTTTCGTCGTTTATTCCGTGGGCTGATGAGAAGAACAGAGTACATGACAAGTGGTTTTTTTTTTGTTGTCCCAATAGTATTTTTACCTATTATTTTGAAACTGAAAACTATGAAAGCGTGCATCATTTACGTTTTTCCTAAGGAGTGTTTTTGTCCACCTTGCAGTCACTCGCAAAGAACTATTCCTTAATGTTCATTGATACTTGCCGGAAATGCTCATATATCGCGGAAAGCCGGTCATGCCCAATGAAAAGAACATTTTTTTAACAATATTCTGCACAAATCTCGGACCGTGTTTTAAAAGCGTCTAGAGATACAAGATAGCATTCGGAAAGCAACAATTTTGGAGACTTCGACACTAAAAATATTCTTTATGGGCGACAGCCACAACGTTACTATGAGGCACGAAGTAGTGGGAACTGTAGTTTTCAGCGAAAGCTGTATATAACTAGGAGAAACGCAAAAGAATTCGGCGTCGGTGTCAAAAATGGCTTTCATTGGCTGTTCTATCAGTCACGTCGTTCTCAGCTTCGTGCCGAAGCACGCGCGCCATTGGCTGCTCTGCGAGTGACGTCGTTCATCCCGTCGTAGCCGTGTTGCCGAGCACGCATGCATGAGCTTCTACTGAGAGCCTCCACATGGGTAAGTCACGGATACAAACTAAAGAAGAGCGGGCGACTTTGCAAGAGTGCCCAAAAGTGGAAACGTGAGTGATCTTGCGTTTGCCGGGCCGATGCTGCTGTCCGTGCACAACAGGCCCGGGGGGCCTTGTGCTGGCAGCAACTGCCTAGCGATGATTCGGTAGCGTACCAAGCTGCGCTAAATGGCACACGGGAATTCAAGTGCCGGTGGTGGGCGGATATTGCGAACCATGCCGTCGAGTAAGCTTGCGATGTCAAACGCTTGTAACAAGGGCGCGCCGAACAAGCGCCGTTGAGGGTACAACAACGTTTACGGGATGATTGTGTGACCACGTTGACCGGGGCGAACGCCCGCTTTCTGCGGGACTTTCTCCAGCTTCCCCTTGGCTTCGGTTGCGACGTCTGTGTGCGGCATGTGAAATAAACACTGTGGTAAGCCCAAACCAAACGTGTATTGAACTTCAGTGAGAAGTACGAAGATGTAACCAGTAATTGGGAATGAATTCAGTGCAGCGTCGAGTTAAAACCACTGCTAAACACCGGGGCCGCACGTTCCAGCTTTAGTTGGTAAACCATTTGCACGGAGTGCTTGGCCGGTGATTTTTTTGTGACCCGCAGTTGTTTAACTAGCTACTGTGTAAGCGTAAGTAAGTGTTTTGTTTTGTAATTTACGCGTCATTTAGATAAAACCACCGTGGCCCGGGTTAAAACAGGTGACATAGTGCTGAGCAGCACAACGTAGTAGTCGCTAAACCATTGCGATGGGCACACTGACGTTCAATTTAAATCATTGTTGTCGATGCATATACTCGCGTCAAACCAGGAGAAGTATTCGTTTGAGCAGAGCGTGTTCCCGTCAGATTCCGAGGGGAACAGTGCAAAAAACGGGACGGAGAAAGATTGAACACACGACACAAGAGCTTCTCTCGTGTGTTATATGTTTCTCCTTCAAGTTTTTTGTGCTGTTCCTCTCAATATCATGTACCAACTGGCCCTTCAAGAAACCCGTCAGAATATTCGGGGAAATCCAATTTCGATCTTTCAAACCTTTCGCTGGGCGGTATTCTCTTTCGTACCAAGTAGGGCAAGACGAAGAAGGTGGGAAGCATTGCCGTCACGAAATTGCGAGCGTCTTGCAAAGTTGTGTCCCGAAAAAAAAAAGCTCAAAAATAAAGGCAGAAGAGCTGCAAAGTCAAAGGTGGCATTCCGGGAAAATGCTCGAGTATTGATGCATAAATGAGAAGCCACAGAGAGATCACACCCTTTCGGAGTGTTGAAAAGGAAAAAAAAATCAAGCTGCGAAAGAACTTCGGTAAAGAAAAAGACGCAAGAGAAAGAGAGTGAAAAAAAAGCGTGAACTCTAACCAGAGCAATATCGTTACTCCGGGCCTTTCATTTTTCACCCTTTCGCAATCCGTGTTTCTTTGGGGAAGCAGCTTTCCCACAACACACACACGCGCACTCATCTCGGTGTCCCCTCCGTGGCCTTTTCCTTTCACAACTTTTCTGTCGCCACGATTACACTTGCGCGCAACAAGCGTCCCGCCGCGCTCTCTTCTTATACGCGCTTGTTGTCGTTGACCCGGACGTCTCGCGCCCGCAGGAACGGGGCGCCGCCTGGAAATTTACATTTTAATCCGGCCTCAGCTGCGCGTGTGAGCTGAATGCGTGATGTAATAATAAGGTAAAACGGGACCTCCATTCCTCGCTTATAACCTGGAAGCCGAGTCAGAAAAAATATAAAAAACACCGAAGAAAAAAACGAAGACCGGGTTGAAGCGAAGCAGTGGTGCACAGCGGTGAAATCTCGGACTAGGTGGTGGAAAGGGAAGGACCTCCACCCTTGTAAAGCCGCAGTAAAAACGGATCAGCGCCCCGCAGCAGGCTCAACAAGTTCGAAGGGAGCAAAATCGAAAGGGTGATGACATGACGTGGCTTTCAATAAATGGTCCCGCTCTTCACAGATGCTCTTGTGGGCCCAGGCACACATCGTCAGGAAGGAGAGACGTAGAAAAGAAGAAACAGAGTGGCTTGCACGTCGCAATCGTCGACATCGGTTCGCTCCCTTTTTTGCCCTTTTGCGCGGCTTATATTCGTTAGCTGCTTCTTTTTTTTATTCGTACCTTTTTTGCGCCTTTTGCATAACTTTCTCGGCGACGAACTTTCGCCCTGGATTTTAAATTCAACTCGAAAGAGTATGCAAATAAGCAAGGCAATACGAGGCTTTGCATCGTCACCTTTGGTGCCTGAGCACATATTCCTCGGCGCCTCGTCATAGCTGCTACTTGCAGAGCTGGAATGCGAGGTGTAGCTTTGTTTCTTTATTTCGCCTTTTGAGTAATCGTAATTGTGACAGTCCGGTCTCGCTTGCATAGGAATTAACACTTTGGTTACCATTCAAAAGACGCTGGAGGTGCAGTCAACTGAAAAGGGTTGAAGCACACACATAAAAAAAATCCACGTAGTTAATTTTTCTTACAAGCTCTGTATACTAATTGATTCTTTCAAGCACTCGCACGTTTCAAGAAGCTTGAATACAAATTAAAAACAAAGTCAACGCACACGAACTCATTCATAAGGTTTTAAACCAATCATTTATTGCTAAGAATTTCAGCAGATGGACTTGCCTAAGTATTTGAACATGTGCCCTACACTCCCTACCACGCTCGTATAAAAAGGGTCCAGCACACAAATAGACCCTGCACGATACTGGTACCTGCGTTAAATTTCAAGCGCCGGCTCTTAAAACCGCCATAAAACGGCCATAAAGACGCCGTAATTTTAAGCGCTAGACTCGAAAGATACGTACGGCATGAGGAAGTCTACCTCATATAGTAGTACAGCAGTAACTCTGTCGCACAAAGACAACTAAAAACAAATAGAGGAAGTTGTCGCTAGTAGTCTCCGCAGAGTTAGTCTTTATTGCCACAGAATGAATCAATAGGGACGACGACCGAGATCGCTGTTCTCGTATAGATGTTTTCAGAGAGAACGTGGTGTAAAGAACAGATACGCCGCTAAGTGTGAGGACAAAAAGCAGCCCTCTCAAAGCTTTCCCAGGCACGCATTTTGGCTAAATAATTGGTTCTTCTGGTGCCATGGAAGGTGACGTAATATATCGCAGGGAGGAAGAGGACAAGAACAACAAGACAGAAGGCAGGGAGGTTAACCAGGCACATGCTCGGTTTGCTACCATACGCTGGGGGAATAGCAAGGGGGAGCATAAAGATGAGATAGAGAGAGGAAACAGAATAGAAAGAGACAAAAATAACTATAGTCGTAGCCTTGATTCACATGCTTGAACCTTTAACATTAAATCCGGACCTTGAACAATACTACTTAGAAAGTTCAAACTGCACACCTGGTTTAAAGTGAAAGGCCTCGCATAAAATTGGTTGCATTTTGCATCAAGGCTTGTTTTCTTTATTCTGTCCTGTAGTTTTATTCAGAAAGTCAATGCTCACTACGTGCAAAAGTCCAAATACGACCAAATGTTTTCGAATTATTTCGAAAACATTGTGTAGTTTAGCGACAAAAAGCAAGCACAATATTCTAAGCATTAGAACATAGCGTCTCTTGTGAGAAGTCGCAAAAGGTCTTGCAGACGAGCTGTAAATGCGGCACACCTGGTTGATTTCTACGCGTCCGTCCAAGAACAGAAAAGAGTGATGAGAAAGGGAGAGATGAAGCTCATGTGCAGCGGGCGTTGGACGCCGCGGGAGCGAGGGAGGGAGGAACACAGCTCCCGGCATAAGTTGCTTCGCATCTTAAAAAATTACGAGACGCCTTCCAAGCGGGCGATGACGCTGCGTAACGACATGATCACGTACCGTCATCATGTCACCATAAATCCCTCGAAATTTCTGGTGTTAAGAGACGTCGTCCGTGGACGTCGTGAACTGGTCAAAGGTGGGTCAATCCCAGAGGCTTTGCCATATGGGCTTCAAAAGTCTTCAATGAAGCGGTATGCTTTTGCTGCGCATTTCGCTCAGGCCAGTCGAGTATTGGGAGCGAAGGCAACCACTGGAGAGGCCAGTGCTGCTGTCGCGGGGAGGTAGTAAACAGCATCACGTGACTCGCCTCTGTCGCCGTCAGTGCAGCGCCCTTGGTTTCAACCCAGAGCCAGTTGATTTTCTAACATACAGGTTTGCTTATGCGCTCGTCGACGCAGTATTGAGCGGATTCGGGTGAGCCTTAATGTAAATGAGCCCTTCCAAAACGTCGCGGCACCGATACACTTCGCTGATAAAACTGAAATGGGCGAAACAACTCAGCATTCATTATTTCGTGCGCAGCCAACTCAGTGGCCACTTTTTTTTTTAGTGTGCGAGAATCCTCAAAGATTTTGCGTCTGGGATTGGAGATAAAATGTTTGGTATTTATGACGGTGTACTTAGCGTATCTGTAGGCATAGGAATTGATGGCCTTTATTTGTACCAGGCTAGAAAGAACCATTTACGAAGCGTAGAATCACATCAAACATTCTGTTCAGCCCTTCTATAGTTAAAGGAGCACATGATGGAGTACCCACTTCTCGCCCTAGTGCTAGTTTTTGTGCATTCGGTAAAACCAAGAAGATGCATGTTCCGTAGCTTTCCTATAAAAGGAAATAACCCAGCATTGATTATCGCGTGTGCAGTGAGCACTTTCGCGACAAGACTTATTTGTACTGCGTGGAGGTTTATATCTGATAATTACGGCGTGGGAATTTCCAGAAATGTACACATAAAAACACTTAATGTATTCACGCCAGGTCGACAGGCCTTTTCTAGCTGTCTGCAGCTCAGGGCGGCGAGTATGATTTTGTCCTAATGACCAGCAGAATCACTGAGAACAAGATACGGTAATTGTAATTAATAGTCAAGCGAAGATGCGAGCAGGTATGATTGCAACGTTCGCGCACCACATCCATCAATACACCCCGCGTACAAAAGTGTGTGTAGTGAAAACGAGAAAGATTTATATGTGAGGTTTAACGTCCCAAAACCACCATAGGATAATGAGAGACACCGTAGTGGACGACTCCGGAAATTTAGACCACCCGGAGTTCTTTGACGTGCCCACAAATTTGAGCACACGGGCCTACAGCATTTCCACCTCCATCAAAAATGCAGCCGCCGCAGCCGTGATTCGATCCCGCGACCTGCGGGTCAGCAGCCGAGTACCTTAGCCCCTGGACCACCGCGTCGGTGCAAAAGCGAGACAAAATTTAAATTATATGCAGGTGAAGTTCCACTTATTGAATTATATGCTTTATAAAAATTGTCTAGTAATATTTTTTTAAGTAGCAGGACGCATAAACCACGGTTGTTGTGAAGAGTAATGATATTGCTGCAAAAATGCTCTAGATACCTGACCTCACAAAAGACAAGCAAATTTAACCAATGCCAAAGTATACCCCGTTCCCTTGGGTCACTTGATACCACTCTGAAAAATATTGGGCGAGGTGTTGCCGTGAATCCTGCGTGGCAGTCCACGCAGAGATCGAAACGTTACCATCTCGGCAACCCTCCTTCCGCTCAGAAGCGTCAAACAGGTGCGCACCACCCCGCTTTCATCAGCAATCATAATTGTTCCCGCAATGTGAGAATGCTTCGATTTACAGATTGCTAGATGATTTTCATAACACCCCACCTTTTACCGGAGAACCTCTTTCCGTTGTGCGTCCATGGCGCCATGCACACGCGCTCCGTCGAAAGAGCAAGGCGCGGTGATGACAGCACGTTAGCTCGCTAAAAAAATCTTTGGCCAGCGCTGTAGATTGTTTCGCAGCTAATACGAACGCAACAGACGCTTGTGAAGCGAGAAAAGCCACGGCACAACCGCCTGTATCCCAAGAGTTGTCAAACACGTCGCACAGCCGGTACCACGTGATGTCGTTTTATACGTCGCAGAAAAATTCTGGCAGATGGCGCCACGGTATATGTCCTCGCCCCCCCAATAGGCGGCATTGGGGCAGTCGTGCGTGGCACGTATGGTTAGCCGTCGAGGAGTAGCACGCTTATGAAGAATGATTATGATAGCGGTTACGATTGTTCGCGGGTCAGCCCCGCTGGTCGCCAAACTTTACAGAGTAGAATGACAAAAATATGAATGACACAAGCTTTGCCCTATTACAGCAAGGGTCACAAGATCAAGATTACAACAAGGGTCGATTCTGGCGCCACCACCTCCACCACCAAAGTCTGTATATCACATGAAATTAGAAAAAAAATAAACAAAGTAAATAAAAATTCTGAGCGCAGGAAAGAGATCGTACCCGGGTTCTTTCCGTATTCTCTTCCCCCGTGTCATTGCTCCCTGCTTAGCTTCCAGCGCTTTCGTCGGGACGATTGCAGCGTGCGAGAAATCTTTGTAACTCCGCTAGTACTGGACAGATTATAAATTTTTTTTTTGCGGCGGTGAATTGATGAGGCCATAAGCTCTTTTAGTGAATCCCCTCCATGGCTACTTAAAAATGTGTTGCGGGGTCCCTTTGAAACTTAGATGCAAGAAATGGGTCTGTTTGTATATACCGTGAAGAACTTACTGTTTCCTCAGATGTATAGGCCTGAAACTATCGAACATGTTTTTGTGGATTGTTGGAAAGGCGTGTTCTTTTGGTGCATCAGGCGAAGAACCACGAAAAAAATCTATCGCTAGATTCCTAAGAGTTCATGTCTTTACCAGTTAATGAAGGAGATGACGGAGTGCCTTAAATACTGGTAAGTTGGTGCTGGTGCTCTTTACCTTATGCTACAGCTCCCTACCGCTCCGCGTACGAACGATACGCTTCCCTCGCACTGGTTAATGACAGTGATAAGCAGTCATCCTGGTCATTGCTTTCGTGGCCGATAGCAAAACGCGTTCATCGCAGAGCCACCCCCATCGTTGTGACCCTGTCGCGACGACAGCGCAATCGGGCAAATGCTACGGTCGTTCGGACGCGGAACGTTAGGGAGCATCTAGAATAATCGTCCACACCGGCGCACGTGCGGGTTTGTCACGAGATCGTTTTTTTTGTATTTCGCGGGTATTTGTAGTTAGCACAAAAACACTAATAATTAACAGATATAAAGCTCAAAAATTTCTAATCGGATGTTTTGCACACCGATCTAAAACTTTCTCATTGAAGTTTTTTTATCCACCTTCGTGCTTTCAAAAGTTAGATATTTAAACAGATCTAATTAACCAATATTTCAGAACACAAAAAATAGTCTAACTTCAAACAACGGCCAGCAACATGCTATTGGTCACGTCGTGATTGCGTGTGTCGGCATATCTTCTTCCTTATCTTTGTCTAAAGATAGCTGGGGCACCTGTATTTGCACATAGTGCTGTTGTTTTCTACAGCCTCATTTTATTTCAATTTCGCCATTTTATGTAATCTAGCTTAATTTTTCTCCAGATCTATTGCTTAGCATAATTATCGCTTCATTTTGTTTCATGGAGTATATTTTGTTTTCATTGTATATATTTTTTTACTGCTCAGCTGCAAACATTTTTATTTCATACTTACAATTATTGCTTATGTTGCCGCAAAAACTGTCTTTGCACAACCTACCTTTAACAGGAGTTCCCGATATAACATTCAACTTTGTGACCTCCTTATGTATAATAAACGCATGCAACTTTCTTGTATTGGTATCAATGAAAAATGATCAAATTCTGAAATTGAAAATGCAAGCATCACACAATACGAGGTGCGTAAAGAGTGGGTCGTTGAATGATCGAACCATTTACAAGAACCTCATGCATAATTCTTCATCGTCATCAGCCACCGCAACAACAAAGTGACTATAATGCTTTACAATTACGTGTGTCACGAGTATCTCGCTTTTCCGATGACGAATAATGGCATTGTGGACGCTTGTTTACTACACTAAAATATCGATGATTGAAAGTGTAGTGGATACCATGCATGTGTGCTTGTAGTTTTTGCTCCATGAGTGTTTAAAGAAAGGCCGCTCTTCCAGCTGTCGCTGTGAGTGTGGTGCGCGTTCCGTGCAGGCCTGGCGGTTTTTCATCCCACTCCGCAACCTTCGAAAGCGGAATCGGCAGGCACCCCAAATGCCAATTCTACGTTATTCACCGGATCCTCTCATTTCTAGTGACATTCCCCCCCCCCCCCCCCCCTTTGCATGCAGTGACCTTTCAGTGTGTACGCTGTCATAACGACAAGGAATGCGTGGTTTTGACAGTTGTCGCTGTGAAGTTGTATTACTTGCATTCGACATGAACATAACAGTAAGCAAGTGAAATGCAAATTCGAAACTTAAGGAAAAAAAAGACCAGAAATTAACGGTGGACATTCCTTTGACAAGAGATGAAAAACACGTAGAAAAAGCAGCACTATAACAGTAAAAGGAGCTCGTTGAAAAGCACATCCACTACGAAGGCCTCGTCGGTGTCCGGAATCACACGACCCTTCACAATGGAGCTCAAACTCGTTAAGCTGAGGTGCTTTTCCAGTTCCACTAATGAGATGACATCATGAGCATGCCGGATTAGTATTAGGGAGGATGGTGGAAACACCGGGGCAGCAGCTCAAGAAGTGACCGCTGTACAAAGGCTGAGAAAGAAAGCGAGACAGAGAAGCATAAAAAGCTTGCCGGTACCCTTTCAAGAAAAGGCGCTTTCCCACAATGACCC
Organism: Rhipicephalus annulatus; assembly: GCA_013436015.1. NCBI lineage: Eukaryota > Metazoa > Arthropoda > Arachnida > Ixodida > Ixodidae > Rhipicephalus > Rhipicephalus annulatus. The sequence goes on from WOVY01000599.1 coordinate 175,909, forward strand.
TTTGACATTATGCCCGCTGTTTGCAAAGGAAAGAGAACTAAAAAGAGGATAGAAGATGAGGGAGAAAGAAACAAAAAAAAAAGGAACAGAAAGGCATGCTCCAGAGGTTCCGGGTGAAAGCTAAGCGCGAGTCGTCCTTTGAGGTGAGAGCTCCACGTGCCGGGCAGGTGCCAGCCGACCACCGAGTGCTGTGGTGTCGGCCACTGGAAGCGGCTGCTAGCGGAGCGGGCGACGTGAGAAGTGCAGACAATGGGGAGCTCGCCGGCGGGTGGACTCTCCCCGCAGCGCCCCTAATTAGCGGCCCGGCAAGAAAAACAAGATCACGACCCCATCGGCCAGCCAGCCGCTCGAGCTTTCGCTGTTGCTGCCGTTGCTGCTGCTTCTGATACGCGAAACCGCGGCAGCGCCTCCAAGCTCAGAGGGCACCCACAGCGAGGACGCCACATAATCGCGAAATGAAGTGAAGCAGGTTGTGTATGTGCGTGCGCGCGTGTGTACAGAGGCCGCGGGTCTCGGTAACGGGCCGTCACCGCGACGACAGCCTTGTAGAAAGAGAGAGTGGTCCTCGCACGAGGGCTCGGTGCTCCGGGGCAACGCCAGGGATGCACTCCCCCAACCCCTAATGAATTGGAAACCACACTAATTGTGTTCCCATTAAGTACCGGCTCAATGGCGAGGTTAACGGCTGCACCTCATCGTGGGATCGCTTGCAAATGCGGCCGTTGTGATTGGGTCGCGCGCCGCTGCCCCGCTATGTTTGGCTCGGTTCGCGTAATGGCGGCACGCTTCGGTGGCCACAATAGAAGCAAAGTGCGAGCCGTTACACCCCGGCCTTCTTATCGTTCATCTTACAGCCCGGAACACGGCGGTATTCTGTTTTCGGGCATTTGCCGCGGTGCCTCACACTTGAGCTCCAAAAAAGGTGCCGTCGCGATTCTCGAGGAGGGTCCGTCAGGGGCTGTAATGACGGGCACACGCCGTCACGCAAGACATCGTCGTCTGGGTTGTGTCGTTTACCGAGTCACAGAATAAGCGCACCCCGACGTATTATGCATAATACAGCCGATCAGCAGGCGTTCTGGGTTAGACACAATGACCATATTTCTGAGCGTGTGTTATTATGCATCCTGGTTCACTACTAAGATTAGCCAATGTCGTCATTGGTGACAAGACACATTCGCTAAAACCAGCTCGCGTGATAAACTGCTATACTGCTGGGTGACGTCAGACTAATTAGTTGAGAGTGTGCTGTTCAAAGAGTTGGCGCAAAATTCTGTTTATTAGTAATGAAGGGTCCACAACATTCTATTTGTAATTGTGCAAATACACCTAATGAGTCTTTCCTCATTCAATCAATCATTATATTGTCGAGTATTACCTCAAAGCAGGGTTATAAGACTACGTTTTCTTCATTCAACGATGAAGGCACATTGGTGTCACAGCATACTACGCTCTGTACTGCACGCCCAAAATTTTCGCCTGGTAGTAAGCTTTCGCAAATGGTTGCGTTGCAAAGCTCAAGGTTGCGGCCATGATTCTAGGTATCGGCGGCCGGATTTAGGTGTGAGAAAAAAAACATTCTCATTAATGCACGCCTTAAAAAACACCCGACAGTCAACATTATCTGGAGCCACCCCACACTGTGCGTGCCACACGCATTGAGCTGTATCATCATTTAGCCAATAATGTCCTGTGCGAAACTGACAGGAAAGGAGAATTGAGTGGCGCCCAAAATTTTGAATGTCTCGCGATGGAGGGCGAGAGAAAAGAAGGTAGCAAGAGCCATTCCAGTGTCAATGACCAGATCTGTCACTCGGAGTGCAAGCCTCCGTGTCTCTGCGGCCGGACGCGCGCCGTGACTAGCGATCGGAAGTTGGCTAACTTTCGCGGTAGCCCTGCGGCTCCCCGCGAAGCCCAGCTTGCAGCCTGTCCACATCTGTGTTTTCGCTTCTGGATACGGCCGTGTGGCGGGCATGGCGTCGAAGTGGTCTAAATCAGGCCCCACGTTCTGCCCCTGCTCCCACGCTGTTTGGCTTCGGTTTGGTTAGGAGGTGCCAGTACAATGCTCCACAGCCAGTAAAGATAGGGGGGGGGGGTGCGTGTGCGTGGTAAGAGGGCAGGAAAGGGGGGAGGCAGCCATGCGACGCCCATTTCTGCCTCGTTGTCGCCCGTTTCTGTCAACAAACAGGCTCATCTGAAGGCTAAGCCGATGCGACGTGTGGCGGGCGCTTGAGACACTCTGTAGCAGAGATCACCCGAAAGTTGCAAAGCTCGCCCGCGTGCTCGTGAGGCGCGCCGGCCAGCGCCCGTCGCTGTCGGTCTGAGTGAGCACCGCTCACGTCACTTGCGATTCTCGAGAAGCGGCGCGCGCGTTGCGGCACCACCGGCCGGCACAAAAAAGAAAAATCCGTAAAGCAAAATCGAGAGAAAAGCCGACGACGACTTATTTATGCGTCTAGACGAGGTTTCTAAAATAGTCGGCTTCCGGTTTTCTGCGACCTACTGGGCTTTTGATCTCAGTCGTGTCTAACAGGCCACCCGTTTCTGACGCGCCCTCGCGGAGCGATACGAGGTGATAAATTCATTGCGGCCCATACAAAACACGGGCCAATGCCTGTCTGCTGCTCGTCGCAGCAGCTGCTTGCGCGCACCAGCGGCTAGATGAGCGTAAAACAGAGCAGCCAATACCGCACCCCATTGCCCTGTGATCACGCGTGCGAGAGAGGGCAAGCACACGCCAAGAACAACCGCCGCCTGTACGCTCGCGAGCTCTTCGAAAACAATCGCTCTGTCTGGGCGGCCAGTGCACGCAAGTGTGCATTTATTTGCCCTTTCACTCACTTCTGCGCTGCATACTTACAATACGGCGGAGGTGGTGCACTTTTCAAAAAGATGAATTGGCCCATTTTGCGCTGTTTTGGTTCGTGAAGTGGTGGCTTGCTGCATGGTACAGCTTCAGTCGTTGTACAGATGACTCTTCTGCGTACTTTTTGTAGTGCAACATGTGAATGAATGCCGAAAGGCACGCGTCTAGGTAAGCCCCTACATACCAAACAAATGCGAAGAGAAACACCCCTCGGAAAAGCCAGAATTTCACATCCAAAGCACGTGTCGATTTCAGCGAGGAGCGAATGTCTTGTAAAGATGTACTCGACCAGATGACAAAGAAAAAAGTTCCGTCAAAGGGCATCGAACTGACGACCACCCGGTCTACAACAACAGATGGTCGGGCACATATACGTCCTCGCTGGGTGGGGTGACAGCTCCAAATCTGTCCCATACATTGACGTAGTAGAGAGGGTGTGCTGTAAAGAAACCTTCGTCCCCCCCCCCCTCCCGCGCACGCTTATGGTAGGGCATGCTCTGCACTGCATCATGGTCACAGACTCTAGAGGCTTTACAAACGCGCCTTTTTTATCTCACACTTCCTCTAGCAGTGCTCTTGGTCGCTGAGATGGTGTCGCCCCCAGGGAGCGGTAAAGTAAAGTAGTTCTTGATTACTGTGGCCTCTGCGATTTGCACCTGCAAAGCATGTTGCTAGCGTACGTTCCATTCGGTGAAGTGCAGTTTCATCAACGCCTTAACCCACCGAGAAGTTGCGATCTTCGCCCTAGCGTCGACCTCGCTCAGCGTCCATCCAAATCGAAAATGCTCTGCAACGCGCGCCTTCCTTACCAGGGTGTAACACAGTGTTCTCTGCTTACTATTGCCCCCCCCCCCCCCCCAAAATCGTGACTGGGCTACAGAAGTCTCTTATGGTCTGGCCATGGTGTACAATCACACTTTAACATTCCGCGAGATGGAGACCTTAGCACAAGTTCTGTGTTCAATGGGCGACATTCTTCTAGCTTTCATTCCACTTTCTCGGACTGGACCTACCTCAATGATTTACTTAGTGATTGATCATGGAGGACGTTTGTCGTCAGCATGAAGATGTACCACCAAGCGTCCACGTAGGTTCATCCCGGTTAAAGGGACAGTGAAGAGCAAAATGATTATTACCATATTAGTAAAGTACAATTTCACAATCCTGAAAACACGACTTTTACCATGGCATGACGTTTGGTAAGCGAGAAAACGCGCGATAAGTAAATGTGGTTGGAGACGCCCCCTTGAGATTGCCGCACCAAACTCCGTGACGTAGTATATTTAGAAGGTGTCTCCTTGGTCCTACATAGCTTCTACTCGATAAAAACGAAGTACATTGCCAACTGTGGGTGCCATAAACCAAATGCAGTTTCGAAAAACTTTATCGAGGCAATGTCGCGAAAATAGAAAAAATATACATTGTAAAACTTGTTACGTCATGCGTGGAGATTTCGGCATGACATTTAAAAATTAAACTTACCAGACTATACCGAGGGACCAGGAAAAAGCGAAGAGTAATGGCGTTCTGTCCTCTACGTAGGATCGGCCAGCGCGTTCAAGAGCTACCCGTTAAGGGGTCCTCTCAGCAACTCCCCTGGTTCAATTAAAGTTCATTGTCTATCAAGCTTGGTTTCCCCCGCTAATAATGAACTTGAGAGAAGTCGATTGATATGTGTGGTTTAACGTCCCGAAACAACCATACGATTATGAGATACGCCGTAGTGGAGGCCTCCGGAAATTTCCACCACCTGGGGTTCTTTAACGTGCACCCAAATCTGAGCACACGGGCCTACAACATTTCCGCCTCCACCGGAAATGCAGCCGCCACAGCCGGGAATTGAACTTGCGACCTGCGGGTCAGCAGCCGAGTACCTTCGCCACTAGACCACCGCGGCGGGGAACTTTAGAGAAGTCAACTCATGCATGGTGTTACAATTCCCAGAGTGCAGTTTGACTCTAAACCAAGTTATTGTTTCTCGCTAGTGTCCCTTTAAAAGGTCGTATAGCTGTCAAGCATCAACACGTACCGTGCAAACTATGTGAGATAAATGTACAGTAAACATTCAATTACACCGATTTCTATGATGGATGGACCATGCTTTTTTAGATTTTTAACACGATGGTGTTTTATGCCGGGGGCCTGCGCGGCTGATTTGCGTCACGGAACTTGTAAAATATAATTCAACTGATTGCGAGGAAAGAAATTATTCGTCGTGAAGGCATGGAACCAGCGACTTTTTTGACCACAGTGCGCTTCGCTAGCCACTACGCCACGAAACGTACGTTGCCAAGGGTACTAACAGCAAGCCATTTATGTGCACCATACACCGTTGTGTGGTCCTCAGAGCTTCGTACCTTCAGCACGCTTTCGTCCTGAGTAGCCAGACGGCACGAAGGTGTCACGCTTGGCGTGCTTTCAAGGTCTTCGCCTTTAGAATTTTAATATCTGCCGTCTCCACAGAGCGTGGTCTCTCCTGCGTGCGCTTATCAGATGTTGATGATTCGGGAGAGCATGAAGGTCACTTCGCTCGCTGCCACGGCCGTGTGAACGAAGGGAGCACGCTGCTCACACTTGAAGTAATAATTGTGACAGTTCGCACTTGTGGTGTGTATATTTGTGCGTTCGTTTCGGGCATCTTTCTGTTTGAACAGCGCGCTTTAGTTGTTGATCTGTGGCAGTTGTTAGTACGCGCTCGTCCTGTGTGGACTCATCTCGTGCGTGCTTTCTTATTGAAGAGTGTGCTGCAAGTTTCACGAATATGCCAGCCGTTCTTCGCGTGATTTGGCCATTTGTTGCTGTAGCATTCATTCCTTCGCCCTTGTGGCGAAACAATGAACAAAAATGCTCAACTACCTCTGTGAATACATGTTGCACTTACGTGTTATACCGATTCCTAGACCACCACTTTGTTTGCCCTATAGAATACTTTTCACGATATAGCAAAGACATGTACACAACGCTGCACACAAAACCTACATATCCAACCTTATGTCTGTTTTCACAGACCAAGCGAACGACATTATTTGGGCAGGTCAACTTGCAAAGCTCCACTAGTTTTTTTTTTTTTGGGTGGGGGGAACTGAAAACACCACGCGTGCGTTAGCCCACTGGGCTAACTTTTTCAAGTTATGAGAGATAGTGCAGCAGAATAGGAATTCTGACACCTATTTTGCTGCCCGAATTAGGGCAGAACAAGCGGTGTCTTAAAGATAGACTACGTGAACATGACTACAACGCAAGAAATAAACTTTCAGTGCGACAGTTCTTAGCCGCGTACTGCAAAAGTTGTGGGTGCTCCCCTGATCTGTACAGCTGCATTGTTATTAGCCGGTCGCGCAATCAATTGACACGTGAAATCAAAGAAAGTGAAGCTATAGCAGAAATGGAAAACGTGTGTGTGAGTTCACCATCAACTACGAAGGAAGAAAGTTTAAGCGGAAAGACAGGGAGGTTAGCCAGTTCTTAGACCGGCTGGCTACCCTGTGCTGGGGATAGGGGTGAGGGGAACAAAAGATGTTAAAAAGAATTGCTGCGAAGAGAGAGATAAATTATGAAAAAAAATAGCGACAGAGGAAAGGCAACATAAAAGAGTATAATACACTGAAGTCTGTCTCTGAGGCCAGTTGTCCGCAAAAAGCGCAGCAAAGCTTTCAGAGCCTTCTGGGCTGAGGATGGGCTTGGCCAATGACCCATAATCCTTTGTTCCGACAAAGGCCGATCGTCCAGTCTATCCAGAGCTGCAGTGAGTTCTTGTCTTTGCGCGTTGAAATGGGTGCACTCACACAGAAGGTGCGCGATGGTTTCTTCGCAGCTGCAGTAAGTGCATGTAGACAAGCTGGCCATTCCAATGAGATAAGAGTATGCGTTCGTGAAGGCCACTCCAAGCCACAGGCGGCATAGAAGAGTCTCCTCAGCTTGAGATATACACTTACGGATAAATAAATTATGTTTCTTGAAATGACACCACGTGCAAGATGAGTTGTGTATTTACGCATGTATAAGATGTATGTCAAGGGCATGAAATGTACAGTTGGAACTTTAGCGCCTACCTTTATACACGTCTCTGTCATCTTCCTCTTTTTATTCCCATATGTACCACGCTAACATAAGTTAAGTGGAAGCGTATCGTTCGTACGTTGAGCGATAAAAAGCCCCTGAATCATGGCGCGCGTAGGCACGCCAGTAAGTTTGTCACGTGGTATTTTTTGTATTTCTTAGGCATTTGTAGTTAGCATACAAACACAAATAATTAAGAGATATAACGTTATAAAGTGTCTAATCGGACATCTTGCAAAGCGATCTACAACTTTCTCGTTGAAACTCTTTATCGATCTTCTTTTCTTCAGAAGTTAGTTAATTAAAATATTATTAAAGACATTATTTTAGATTACAAAAATAGTTTGACCAACTTCCGGCAACGGTCAGCAACATGCATTTTGTCGTGAATTGCGTGTGTCGGCAAATTTTAAACCCTGGCTAAAAATAGCTGGGACACCCTGTATACGTATAATGTCAGACTTGTGACATAATAAACACGTCTTGTCCTCTCGCGCTGCTACGCTTCGGGACACGCGTTCAATGGCCATCGACGGTGACCTCGTTTCGATTAAAGTGAAGTGTAACAACCACTAAGTAGTATTCAGGTTTCGGTGTATCTCAGCGAACTCCGAAAGGTTAAAATTAATCTGTTGCGAGACCTTCACCACAATGATATCGTATACTGCTGACCCGCAGGGCGCGGGCACGAATCCCGGCTGCGGCGGCTGCATTTCCGATTGAGGCGGAAATGCTGTAGGCCCGTGTGCTCAGATCGGGGTGCATGTTAAAGAACTCCAGGTGGTCAGATTTCCGGAGCCCTCCAATACGGCGTCTCTCATAATAATATGGTGGTTTTGGGACGTTAAACCCCACATATCAATCAATCAACAATGATATCGTAGCTTTCCCCTTAGGATCCGATAAACTAATATAACAATACTTTCGAGGGTTGTTCGTGCCAAAACCACTGTATGAGGCATGACGCGAACGCCAAATCATTTTATCTAAAGAAGAGTATAGGGTACTTAAGATTCTGAAGCCTTAGGGCAGGGTTGCTTTCTAGACACCCTATTTAGGGTATAGTAGATCGAAGTGTGACGTGGTGATTATATCATCTCGCGAATCAGTAGCCATAGAAATACAACGAAAGTGACGATGGCCACAAATGAGAAATTCCAATGCCATGCGTCACTTCACATGTACGACTGGAGTAATGCGACTGATTGAAAGCATACTGAAGCAATACCCAATGTTGATCTTGCCTCGAACACCACAACGTAATGCTAAATAACTATCCTTATTTTGCATCCCCACAAGATGCCAATTTCACACTCCAAGCAGAGATTAGGCTCTGTTGATACACCTACAAAATATCGAGGTCTTATACTGAAGCGGCGTTCGTATAGCTGTCTGTGATTGTTGCTGTTTTTTTTTCTATTCAAACGGGTCTCGCGTTAATGAAAGGTTTCCTTTTGTAATGTTTGCGGGGATTATTTTTTTTCTGCATTATGTATTGAATTGAATAACAGTATCGCCTACACTATGCTTGATCCGGCCCCGGTGGTCTAGGGGTTATTGAGCTCGAGTGCTGACCCGAATGTTGCAGGATCAAATTCCGCCTGTAGCGTCCGCATTTTCGATGGAGGCAGGAATGCTTGAACCACGTGCCATTAGACTTAAGCGCTTGTTAAAGAATCCCACGGGCCGAAATTTCCGGATCCCTCTGAAACGGCGCCGTTCAATATGAGATCGTGGTTTTAGGACGTTAGAGACCGACAATTAAACGTTAACTGATTCGTAAGCGTACAAAAATAAATGGCGCACGGTGGTCTCGTTTGCCTCGACACCCACCTGCACCCCGTGGCTCCTGGGTCTTCCGTGGTTTGGCTTCCTTACTTAACACGCGTGCGATGGCGGCAGCGGTTGTCGGGCCTATGCAACTACAACATCGTATGGCGCGTCAGGAGGGCTCTACAGCGGGTGCCAACTGATAATGTGGTTCTGGTGGGAAAACAAAATGCACACTCTTTTGTCGTCACACTCATAATCATATTTTTATGTTCGCTGCTGGATAAATGCCTCCCTCAATGGTCTTTTGCTGACTCTGTATTGCGCAAAATGTTTCCATTTTGTGCCGGCAGTTTTACTTATTTCATAAGGCCACCCAACTTCTTCGCGTCATTGGCTACGTTTCTGTTTACTACCTCCTGGTTTCCATTTTGTCATTGCGACCCGCGCCTACTTGATGTAACGCATTACGGTGCCTACCCAGCTCCAGTATTCGCGCTAAATTTTAATATTCCGGAAAACAGATGATGTTTTGTCTGCTTGTGGTTTGCGAACTCCACCGTAACAATTGACCTTTTAAACTGTTTTGTGAACATTGTTGCGAAACTAATGTTGGCCGCGTAACGCGTCAACTAGTTCCATTACGTTTAACTACGGGTAGTGAAACCAAGTTGTGGTCTAATAGTAGAGCGTCTATAACACGTCCTGAGTTCTGTTTGTTCAGAACGAAACGATGGAGCTCAGGACATCAGAATGAGGCCATCTTCAGACTGCCCATTGCCACGTACATTTAATATTTTACTGGAAAAAGTTACATGAGAATATTGCTTTAGTTTCGTACTACTTTATTTTGAATATGGTGGTGTAAGAGAACACTACTTGCATCCATCCTGACCTTGCCTCGAAAAAAATGGAGGTAACAAACATGCATATGTGCTTCGCGCAGCTGAGAAGTTGGCTAAAATGTGCACCTGGAGAAAATTAAGAATGTGGCGCTGTGGTATTTGACGTAACACACTATAGCTTTGCAAAATATATAATGATTTGCAGGTTGAAAATACTATGATTTTGGAGGTCAGCGGACCATACGTCGAGGTGATTACGAGTGTCGTGAGGCAAGAATGACGCAGGACTGGTGTCTTGAGGTATAACTGGCGCACGTGCCATTTGAAATTTGGTCGCGGGTTCGAATCCCGGCATCGGTGGCTGCATTTCCGATGGAGGCGGAAATGTTGTAGGCCCGTGTGCTCAGATTCGGTTGCACGTTAAAAAACCCCAGGTGGTCGAAATTTCCGGAGTCCTCCACTATACGGCGTCTCTCATAATCATATGGTGGTTTTGGGACGTTAAAAGCCCACATATCATATTATGCCATTTGAAATGAAACACAGCCCTGATGCTCTGAGCATAACGCTGGACTTCACGTGAGGCCATGCATCGATAACGCGAAGCCACGATACAACTACGAGCCCAGCGTTGACGACAATCACAGCGTCGAATCTGACAGGCTGAGAAATGACGGATAACGAAGAGGCCACAGAAAGATTGTCGGCCGCCGATGATAACGTTAAAGCGAAGCGCGAATGCTCGTTCAGGGGCCGCAGCACCGGGAGGGCAGGCGGCAGTGAGCCAAGCTGAGTCGGATGCGTGAACCGGGGCTGAATCTTCCGATTGGAACGCTTCCGGCCCGAGCCAGTGGAAGCAAATTTAATTCGCAGCACGGGAGGTCTCTGGACTGGGAACAAGAGGGCTCCTTGAGATGGCGACGGCGACATTCCGACGCCATTAATCACGGGGGACACGCTTGTTACCTCCCGCGTTGGATGCGTGCACGTCGCCTGTTGTGGGCGTGCGAAACGCCACGTGACTGGCGCTAAGCGGCGCCGCCATGCGAAACTGGGGGGAGCGAGAAGACGGAAGCCGCCGCAGTTGTCACACCGGTGGGCTGAGACCGGTCCTTTTATCCGCGGCCTGGCCGTGTGACTGTTCGTGTGGGCATTCCTTGTGCGTGCACTGGGCACTCTTGCACCCAAACCTTCACTGTACGCTACAGCAATCGCAACATCTGCAGCTGTTGTGATTCGTCATAAACATCACGGAAGCGCTGTGTTCTGACATCTCATGTGAACCGCATATATGTAGTGCAAACGCAGAGGGCTATACAGGGCGTTTCCGAATGCAGGGCTTCTCAATTGAGCACACGAGTGCCGCATCATGTAAACATCAAAATGTGGATAGCCAACTATTGTCTATATTAGGAAAAGTTTATTACCCGTATAAGAAAAGTAAAAAAACAAACGTTTTAACCCATTGCATAATGATTTTTGATGTCTTAGTGTCATACAGTGTGGCAACTTAAGAATAGTATGCGCATCGTTACGCATGCATTGCAAAGGTAAGCAGTTTAAGGGTTTTCACAAGGAACATCACAAGAACACCTTAAGTTTAAAGTATGCAACATCAGTGTAGAATGAGCGGATGTGATCTGTTCTGTTGTATAATACAACCCCCCCCCCCCTTTCCCAGTCCGGTATAGTATCCCTTCCTGTCTTTTCATTTTTATTTTTCAAGTCCCATCCAAAAGAAATAGGTTAGGTGTGTTAGAAGATCAATACTGCCCATTAGGATAAGCTGAGTGAAAATGAAAGTCGTCCTTCATTAGACATACCAATAGGGAGATTCAGGATAGGGTCCCCAAACGTCTGGTGGCCTCAAAGAAATAGCACTGAGACCACTGCACATTCACGAAACCGAAACAGCGTTTGGGTTTTGCGTTGCGAACAGTATTCTTCAAATTCAGCAGGAACCCCGAAGCCTGGCCCAAACAATTTGTGCAAACCAAACATGAATGCACTCTCTGAAGCTATGTCTTTCGGCGACGACCAAATTTACCTGATTTCTGAGCAAGCGATGATGTTATGAATTGGAACAATGCAGGCACAAATTATCACTTGCCAATATCTCATGCATCCAGCAAAGAGTAGCCTCAAACATTCCGCGTTTTTAACAGCAGGGATCGATTTGAGTGCTCGTAACCTTAACGCAGCAACGGTTGCTAGCAGTTCTATTGCCTTTAGGCTGATAAGGGCAAGAATGTGCGCTAACAGAATTGACGGAGATTACCAGCGGATTCATCACCACTACACCTTGCAAAGTAAAATTTTACAGAACACGTGTACCAAACGTAATTTTCTGCGACAGCGTTTACATTATTATTCATCGTGATTTGCCTTTCTGGCCGCCATGGCGCTGCAAGCGCAAGACGTGAATGCAGAATGGGAAACACTATTAGAACGATCTTTATCTCTTGCTTCACCCAAATCCGGCGCACACAAATCGCTCTTGAGCCCCAACCATTGCAGTTATTATAGAAGGATCTGCCACGGTGGTCTAGTGGCTAAGGAACCAGGCTACTAATACGCACGTCGTGGGATCGAATCTCGGTTGCGGCGGCCGCATTTTCGATGAAGGCGAAAGTGTTTTAGGACCGTGTGCTTAGATTTAGGTGCACGTTAAAGTACCCCAGGTGGTCGAAATTTCTGGAGCCCTCCACTATGGCGTCTCTCGGAATGATTTGCTGGTTTTAGAATGTGAAACCCCAACAATTATTAAATATCATTGAAGGTTGCGCCACAGGGGCCCCTATTTTCGAAAACGTCATTACCATATGAAAAACACTGTGCTAAATTGGCAAAACAGGACGCGTTGTCCTAACATATGTAAGTCTCTAGAGCCGGTAAAGTATAGTGCATGTGTAGTGCGACAAATACTGTTACCTTAGATATGTATAGATTTCACATTTATTTGTATACTTCCTTGAACAACTTCTTCGACTTCTTTACTCCTCTTTATTCAAAACTACTTCTTCATTCAAAAACTAATTTGACATCTACTATTGAAGTTCTACAAGTGCAGTGTTTTATCTCGAAAACATACAAACGCATGCAGAGCTTGCATCCAGTCTTTATTTTCATAGTGTGGTTGAACGAGTGGTGTTTAAATACTGTGCGGTAGCGCTCACTTGTGTTATCATGCTGAACAACAAATGAATTGAATTTTTTTCTACACAGCTCGATTACTTCTTGCCTGCTTTAGATTTTATTTTTTGATAACTCACCAGGATCGGTTACTTTCGTTTTTTATGCTTTACACTTTTGTCTTGATTGAATTCGCCCAAAGCGAATATTCGAGCAATAATTGCAATGAAAATTCTGCGTATACTTGAAATGAAGCTGAATCAAAAGTTAAGCCCTTCTCTTTCACTTGACAAAGATATTGCTTACCGCTATTCATGGCACAGTTAGTACAGATCTAAGCAACATGAACGTATTAATGATGCTGAGATTATAAACTTTGATACTTTAAAGACAACGTTTATACTACTTCATAGCCCACATACTGCAATTCCTTCTGTTATAACCATATCTTGAAATAATTGCGTTATACCAATCTCTGATAATCTCTACTTAGTGGAGGTTACTCTCGACAAACACCTTCAATATTGTTACGGGGTGGGTGACTACTGTACAAGACGCATTTACAGAGGAAAAGCACAGGCAAGTGTCATAATGACTGATTGGCACACTCGTGCGCCTGTCAGCTGCTTCTGCCTTTCGTCTTCCGTCACTTCATCTCCGTAACAATATAATGCCAACTCGCCAATAAGAAAGGACTGTATTTGGTGTGGTTTCACAAACGAGCAAGTAGACAAAGCGCTTGGCGCAGGCTTAGTTCTAAAACCAGCGTCAATTTGAAGCCATCGGTGACGTGATCTCACCGAGGACACCACTAGGTCGCGCTCCGAACCTAGCAGAAGTGAAAAGCCTTGATTATTCTGGAAATTGGAACACGACGACACCGCTTCAACAGCACAAACACAACAGACGCTGTCGGAGACGTTCGGTGGATTTCATGCTTCCAGTTTGTCTCGTCCGTGACCCTCTCTGCTTCCCATCTTTACTTTTGTTAAAGACGATAATCTTTCTTAGGGGCCTTCGATGCCGAAATCTCTGCTGTCTGTTTGTCCGCGTTAACGAAATCTTAAACGGCACCCAACAATACGACAAACGGCCAACCCCATCCACAACGCCCACCAATATTGCTCAAGTTTCAGCGTTCATACTTGTGCGATTGTCAATTCTAAAGCAAGTATTGCGCATATCTGAGGCACCATAACCAGGCGTCAATATTTTGCATGTGTAGCTTTATTCTAGAGAAGGCACACATAAGTAATTCTAAGGACCGTAGCGTTTATCACGCTGCGCTGACAGTGCAACGTGATGCTGAAAAAGGCAAGTGTTTTCACCGCTTTGCAAAGACGACACGGTAATGGCACCTGCCCGCCGCTTTGCGTTCTACACCTTGTTGCCTCCGAGACAGGTGCGCATCTTTCTCCGTGGGCGGACACGCCTTCCTTCGTTTTCGAAGATAACTGCCAGGTGCCGCTCGTCTATAACGTGCCTCGATGCGCTCGTTCGCCTTCACTGCACAGATCGAGACTCTCTAACGCAGCGCTTCCAGAATACATTTCACAAAATTTCTAGCGCAGAACATCAAATAAACGTTTTATTCATTCTCTTCACTCGCAAGACTATCGTCTTTTGACGACATTTGCTGTGAAACTGCAGATACGGGGCCTGTTTATTTCTGCATTTCTTTTAATCTTACTCTATCTCTCCCCTTGTGCACTATTGTTGAGGTGTCCTGGTTTGATTGAAACAGTAGGGGTGTGCGCTTTTCTCTTACTGTCCTCCTTATAAACCACGCTTCTCACAACACCCTGATAGACGCCTACGAAGATAGGAGAAAGATCTCACACTTTCCTTGGCTTCCCATGTACTGCGGTAGGGTGACTCAGATCTAAAGCTCTCGAACACAGGTGGAAGCCAATATAGGTGTGCGGAGTCGTGTGGTACAGTCAACTAGCCAGACAGTATGAATAGGCAAGTAATTAGCCCGACTGTGTAATAAAAAGAATCTTGCCCTCTTGCGTTACATTCAACAAGTGCCAATAAGAATTACATCTACTTCAAGATTACACCATAGAGTGCTGACTTCGAACATGCACTGATGAATATGAAAATGCATTTAGAGGTTTTGAGCGTCCTTTGATGCATTTGCTTGTCCTTTGGCGCTAGTCGATTGTTAGCTCGTCTGAGAATTGTGGAAAACTAACAGGCCAAGTGTACACGTAGGACCTGTTATGGTTGTGTCCCGAGCGATAACAGACGACGCTCGGTGTGTCTCGCGCCTTCGCACGAAAATGAAAAAGATCGGTGCCGAGCTCGCGCGTCCTCGAGGTGTTTCGAGGAATAAAGAAAAGGGTCCAGCAGTCCCTCCCTGGTCTCCGCTGTGTTCGCACGTATTTCTTATGCCACCTCGGAAGCTACGTATATCCAACGGCCAGAAAGGCACGTCCCAGTTTCTAACAGCCTGATTGAAGAAGGCAGTGCGATATTTGTGTGTTCTGTCAACGATGAGATCTGGCTTGGTCTCTCGTCCACAAATGTCTGTCGCTGGTACACCAAAGGACTTGCTCTTAATTGTCCGTGCTTTCGAGAGGAATTTCGGAATATCGACACGTTAGTTCTTAGAATCCGTTTGGGGAATGCATCCCATTTAATTGGTGTGACGCACCCGCATTGTCATTCAAACTTGTGAGGCTGAATTCAATTTTCATTTCGTAAGTGGTCTTTGCCATTGGCCGACCAGCTTCTCTAACGATATGCCCAGCATCAGGATTGAATGCAGTTTTTTCTGAGGTACAATTACAAAGTAAGAAGCTTTTGTGAGTACGGGCTGGGAAGTTCATGTTAGCTCACTGTGCCATGCTCACATAAGTTAATCGTAGTTTTTTTTCGTAGAATAATACCTTTATCATTCATCTCAAACCATTGAATGACTTTAAAACCACGCATAAAATCAATTAAATATGGCTTTTTACGTTGTCATTCCTTTCCTATGCAGGGTGCCCCAGCTATATCTAGTCCGAGTTTAAAAATATACCCACACGCTCTAAAACTACGCTTCCAAGTGCATGTTCTGACTATAGCATGCAGCAAGTAAAAAAATTGTTTTGCACTTAATTGCCCAATTAGGCATGTTTAATTTTATTGACTTCTGAAGCAACGAAGGTGGCAGAAGATTCTAATTGTAAAGTTGATAGCGATTTTCAAAACGTCCGATTAGACCGCTGCTGACTTTATATCTATTGAATATTAGTGTTTTTCTGCTTGATAGAGATGCTCGCGACGAAAAAAAAATACTGTGCGTTGTGCTCGCTCGCGGCCTATGCCCACCGAGATCGCAATGCTCCCCAACGTTCCGCATACAAACGATATGCTCCCCTCACGACAGTTCATGCCAGCGATGCGCAGACGCAGAGGTTATCGCTCGTGTTGGCGCTGTTAGGTTGGAAGGAAGAAGGTCGCTCGCTCATGGCATCCCACCGCTGCCACCAGTTGTAGGCGTCGGAAGGAAGGTCGCTGGATGATAGCGTGGTGTAACCGGGTGGAGGAACTGAACGCAGACCAGAAGAGGATACGGAAAACAAAACATGTTTATGACACTATTTACACATATTTACAGAAAGGAAAAGTTAGTGGTTTCACAAACCACGAGCGTGGTGGTTGAACGTTACATAGTTCAGAGCGACGTCCAGCACTCTGCGGCGTCGTTGTATGCCCTGTCGGGCTCCTCCTCTCCGAGTGGAACACCAATCACACACACACAACAGGTGAGGGGGACGAGCATGCACGGTCCACGTGAACGTCCAATTTTGAGTTGTGAACACTGCACTGCAAGGTGGCGCCAGCAGGGCTCTTCCTCGTCGTGTGTGTGCCGCTAGTCGAGAGTTCCCACGATCCTGGCAGCATACTTCAAAGGGTCCGCCGATTTGTTCGCTTCATTAGCGGGGTGATTTGCGGTGGCCGCCGCGGTCTCTTCCAGGAAGTTGCTGTCTTTGTTGGCCTCTCTCGAACGGTTAACGGCGTCTTGGCGACACGACGTCTCGTCCTCCGGCTAGCACGTACAATGCCTGACGAGCATAGGCAGTCGGCCGGTCGGCTTGGTGATTGGGGATTAAAAAGGAGCACCGCTCTCCTGTCAGCTCTGGCTCCGGTCACAACAGCTTCCCCGTCGCCAGATGAATCACCGAGGTCATCAGGCACGCTGCTGCTTGAAGGGACGACAAAAGGGTCCGCATTTGAAGGACGGGAACTCGCCTTTGCTTGCTGCTTGGTCTGGATAATTGCTCAAATCTTCGACAGCGTCTGTCAGACTGGGCGCCGAAGGGATTGAGAGCCTCCCCAGTGGATCGGCTTAGGCACAAAGGCGTCTGCCCAGACGAATTTCCAGGCTAAACTTAACAGCTCCTCCGCCGCCCGGAAAATCTCGGCTGGCCAGCGCTCCCAACCACTGGGCACGAAGAGAATGGTTGGTGACGAGGACGATGGCCTGGCTTTCTTCTTCCAGCTGCAAACTCGAAACCAACTCTATAACCAGCTCACAATGGTCGACAACAGCAAGGCCAACCACACAACACAATGCCATGCCGAAGTCAAGCACATTGGACCCGCTTAAAACCCTCCAGGCTTCTCAACACAAAAAGGAAAACCTGTACGCTAAAATTTTGAGACAATTTGGTGCTGCCAAAGGTACAACAATCATGGGTGTCGAGATGCTTACCAAAGATGGAACAAATTGCGGTGTGAGAAAAGCACACAAAGGCAAATACAATTTGGCCCCAAATAGCCATAATCCTATTCTTTACAAAACTAGCTTTCTCCTACCACCCGCACCACTAAGTTGTAACTGACATTCGCTGACTTATCACTAATTTAATTAAACACAACCAACTACCTGGTTTTTACACGAAAACTGCCAGACCCTATACACAAGGTATCTGTGCACATTTTTCGTTCTCTCAATACTTAACGTAGTCATGAGTGCCTACTTGTAGGACACTCTGACGCCAATGAAAACTCACTCACAGCAGATCAAACTGCGTCCTAAAATTCTTAGAGATGTATCTCTAGCCTCAAAGTTCGGTGAACATAACGCTCAGCTAAAGAATTCACCTGATCCCTGAGCACATACTAAAATCACAAAGGGAAACGCAACTCGTGTATTAACACGCTCATTTGTTGAATGTAGTTTCATGTCAGCCCATGTTTTTAAAGAACGCACAGGACGATGCTGTGCGCCCTAGCACGACATCATACTCTCATTCAAAGAATGGTAGCACACAAATCGCACACCAAACCGTAGGCCATTTCCCTGTAATTCAAGTAAAAACACTTGCAATGCTTTTTAAAAAAATCTAGAAGGGAAAAAACTCTATCTAAACAAACTAGCGATGAAGATGACAAAGGAATATTACCTCAAAACCAAAAAATAAGCAAACATGCTTCCCGTAAATTCCTGTGTCACCTTCTCAAGCTTACAGCTATTCCTCACTTCAATCGCACCCGCGGCGGTCGTGGTCTTCGCTTCTGAAAACGCGCGAGACAACAACGTGCACGAGCAACAGGCTGAACTGCACAGTCACGCGTCATTCGTGAATTCGGCCTGTCTGTGTCAGTCTGGTGGAGGGGGCACCAGCGATCCGCAGAAAAGAGTATCGATGCCCTCTTTGGGCTTGCACCCGCGTGGTGCTTCGCCAGACTGGCCTTTTTCCTAGGACCACGTCGACACTCTTGTCCGCGGAAAGCTTTAAACCTCCGCCGCGAATTCGGTCGCAAGGATGCGCGCCGTGGCCTGCCCTTTCGCCGCTGGCGCCATCCTTCCCGCCACAAAGGCCTCTTCGCTGAACTGGCCAGTAACTTACCCTTTTCTCGTTCACCCGGCTGATGGCCATCTTTAGCATTCCTTCGTCGCTTCGCTTTCCTACGGCAACGTTTGCGACCGACCCTTTTCTCACAACTGGGAAATTGATCTCGGGTTGCGTTATTGCTGGCTTCACACCTCAAGGGTACTTCTGCACCACCTGTCACCTTACTTCGGCCCTTCGGTCTCTTAGCACTGTTGTCATGTCGGGCCGATTCGCCGGTGCTAAGCCTGCACTCGCTGGCACCCTGAACCGTGTCGTGGATAGGACCGAAAGACCGGCGCTCCCCACGTAAATTCATTCGCGAACCCGCTTTTCCCTTACTTTTCGTGCGGTTGCTCGGACGCATGCAAACCGACTTAGACGTCGATGCAAAGTGCCTAGTACAACTTGCTACGCTCAAAGGTTTTGCGCCCTCCTTTAGACGCGTAGTACTGTTCGTCTTCCTCGCGGCTTTGCGACGTCGCTTTCGTCTGCGCCGCTTCTTGCGGCTCGTTGCCGAGCCTTCCGATTTGATCCCAAGCTCGTCAACTTTCTCACAGTATTCGTCAGCTGTCAAACTCGCGCCGTCTAAGTGATTTTCGAAAAAACAACCTATTTCGCACTTTAGACTGGCGGACAGCTGAAGACACTTTGCAACAATGCAGCTGTTTCCCTCTGAACCATCTCGCTCGCACTCCTGGGAGCTATCGCCAACTGCACTGTTACCGTCACTCTCTACATTTGCTGCTTCTCCTGAGCTTTCTCCGGTGTTCTTGATGTCTTCGACCTCATTTGCAAGATCCACCGTTGCGACAAACACAGTTGAGGTCTGTACCAGCTTTTCTACAGCTATCCTAGCTGTTTCGCTAGCATTTAACTGGCACAGCACCTCGTCACCCTCGCTCTGGCCTTTGTCGGCCTCTCTACTCAACGCAGCATCGTTCGCAGCGCTCAAACTCGATTCGGCTTTGAAACTGCTGCTATTTTCACACGTGCTAGCCTTCTCTTTGGCTCTAAACTGCACCTCACTCATTTGATTATCGCACTTCTCGTGCGCTACAGTTTCGAATGGCTGAATCTTCCGTCTCATTGCCTCGTTTTTCTGTTCCAATTGTTCGAGCACCAAGGTGCGTGCTCGATCACGCTCTTTTCTATCCCTTTTCCGCGCCTCTCGTTCCTGTTCCTCTCTTTAACGTTCCTCCATTTCCTGTTTTTCAAAAATCTCTACTGCGTTTTTAATCTCCTCCTCACTTGCTTTTTGCGAGATCAGCCTCACAATCGCTGTCCTGCCCATTCTTTCATCTACTTCAATGCCTAGATGCTTACTCACAGCCAAAAGTTCATCTCTTACCATTGCCTTCCACGACATGATTGCCGTTGTACTTTGGTCCTGCATCTCACACATACTTGGGTGATCCCTCTAACTCCCATATAGGTGATCCCCTAACGCACACACAATCTGCTTCTAATCAATTCACACTCACAAAATGAAGCCTGGAAAGTTATAGCAAAGACCAAGCACTCACCACATCACAGCACCATGTCGCGAGGTCCATCTCACCGCTGCCAACCAGTTGTTAAGGGTCGGAAGGAAGGTCGCTGATGGCATCCCACCGCTGCCACCAGTTGTAAGGGATGGGAAGGAGGAACGCAGAAGGATGCGAAAAACAGAACAGGGTTTATGACATTATTTACACATATTTACAGAAAAGAAAAGTTAGTGGTTTCACAAACCACGAGCGTGGTGGTTGAACGTTACATAGTTCAGAGCGACGTCCAGCACTCTGCGGCGTCGTTTTATGCCCTGTCGGGCTCCTCCTCTCCGAGTGGAACACCAATCACACACACACAACAGGTGAGGGGGACGAGCATGCACGGTCCACGTGAACGTCCAATTTTGAGTTGTGAACACTGCACTGCAAGGTGGCGCCAGCAGGGCTCTTCCTCGTCGTGTGTGTGCCGCTAGTCGAGAGTTTCCACGATTCTGGCAGCATACTTCAAAGGGTCCGCCGATTTGTTGGCTTCATTAGCGGGGTGATTTGCGGTGGCCGCCGCGGTCTCTTCCAGGAAGTTGCTGTCTTTGTTGGCCTCTCTTGAACGGTTAACGGCGTCTTGGCGACACGACGTCTCGTCCTTCGGCTAGCTCGTACAATGCCTGACGAGCATAGGCAGTCGGCCGGTCGGCTTGGTGATTGGGGATTAAAAAGGAGCGCCGCTCTCCTGTCAGCTATGGCTCCGGTCACAACAGCTTCTCCGTCGCCAGATGAATCACCGAGGTCATCAGGCACGCTGCTGCTTGAAGGGACGACAAAAGGGTCCGCATTTGAAGGACGGGAACTCGCCTTTGCTTGCTGCTTGGTCTGGATAATTGCTCAAATCCTCGACAGCGTCTGTCAGACTGGGCGCCGAAGGGATTGAGAGCCTCCCCAGTGGATCGGCTTACGCACAAAGGCGTCTGCCCAGACGAATTTCCAGGCCAAACTTAAACAGCGCTAGCAAAACGTCCATCATCGCGCAGCTATCACCATCGTCGCTGTGTGGTCGATGCCACTGCAATTAATGTATATGATACTTACATACGCAGGTACGCTACCATCTCGTCCGCCAGGGCGCCCACGTTAGGCAAGAAAGCCGCCCCACTCAAACGTATAGGAGCTGCTGCGGCTCAGCGCCTCCATGTGCCTTCTCGGTCGTTTGTTAACGCGTCGCTGACAAAATGACTTTCAGTTAGGAAAAAAAACTGGACAAAGGATGAGTTTAGATGAAACTGATGCTCTAAATAGTTTGATGGCAGTCACTGTCGCGAGCAGCATTGATGTTTGAAACAGCAAATAGGAAAACTCTGACAGGCACGATTTTGAAGAAATTAAGTTCTACAATTCCCTAATTTCACACTATTTTTGACACACCGCTTTAAATGATAAAGCAGGCGGCTCGACAATATGTGATAAAATCATCAATATGTGTTTTTACAAATAACGCGGTGTAAGAAGAATCGCACGCATATTTAAGTAGACAGTGGCATAAAATAAACACAGGTATACCTTACCACTTTTATGCTGGACAGTGTTCAGACTGCATTATGCTGTTTACACCTTTTAGGTGAATATTCTAGTATTCACTCACGGATATTTTTATTCTTCTGTCTCATCCATTTTTTTTCTTTACCGACGGTTAGGCATCCGTAGACCAGTGAGCTCGAATCAATACAATTTCTTTGTTATCGCTAACTCTAGTCGTAAAAAATGACCGTGAAGTTTAAAATACACTATATATTCAGAATTTCAGTGTGACGGGTTGTCCTGAGCTGTATAAGCTAGAACACTGAATTCATGTTCATTCGGTTCCTTGTAATGTACTGGTATGAATGTGACTTATTGAATAACCAGATACGTTTCCGATTGAGTATTAGCTATCATGAAGATCTTCACTCTTGGCATTTAAGTTCAGCCATTATGGTCCTTAATATGTAATTTAGCTGTTCTAATTTACACTGCCAGTCGTGCACGACTATATGTACTGACTACAATCACTCAACAATCTTGCTTCTAATGGCGCCTTTTACTGGCACGTGTTTGAAAATGCAGTGTTTACGTTGTACTTTCAAAATACGAACTGGTGAGAGCAGGACGTCATTTGATTGATTTGTGGGGTTTAACGTCCCAAAACCACCATATGTATATGAGAGACGCCATAGTGGGGTGCTCCGGAAATTTCGACCACCTGGGGTTCTTTAACGTGCACCCAAATCTGAGCGCAGGGGCCTACAATATTTCCATCTCCTTCAGAAATGCAGTCACCGCGGCCGGGATTAGATACCGCGACCTGCGGGTCAGCAGCCGAGTACCTTAGCCACTTCACCACCGCGGTGGGGTAGCAGGACGTGGTCATTGGCAACCTTGCCTAATATATAGCTTAGCTAGTGGCTCATTTGGAACAGCCTTGTTTGTCCCGGTCACTAGACTATAGAGGGAGACGAGATGCCCGATCACGAAAATGTGCTACTTCAAGCTGCATTGCTAAAAAAGGATTTACTTGTGTTCAAGGAGTACTTTGCGCATGTTCACATTGTGTTTATTAAGACAAAATAAACATAGTGAGGTTTTAGAGTGACATTAAGCATGGTTTGGTATTGAAGAGGAGACCACAGCTCAATGTTGAGCCCTTCAGTTGGCAGCCAACATTTGAGTTCTTGTCACAATGTAATGCACCGATAATTAATTGCCCATTTCAGTCCGTAAGTATTATCGAAGTTACGGAGGCTAGCCCAAAATGACCTAAACATGGACTGTTTCGGTCAAGTGTGCAATCTGTTTGGATGCATTTCGTAGCACTGAGTCAAGTAGCTGTGCCGCAGAGGCACCTCAAAAAGTGACACTCACTAAAACATGGCGATGCGAAACACCATCACAATACGAAAGCAAAAATTGGCCCCGTATTTGCATGTTTCACTGCAAATGTCGTCGAAAGATGATAGTCTGCCGTGTGGAGGGAGAGAACAAAGCGTTTATTGGATTTTCTGCACGAGCAAATTGTTTATTTGTATTCTGGAAGCGCTGCGTTAGTCTCGATCCGTGCAGCTAAGGCGAACGAGCGCATCGGGGCACGTTAGACACAAGTGTCATCTGGCAGTCATCTTCGAAAACGAAGAAAGGCGTGACCGCCCGCAGAGAAAGATGCGCGCCTGTCTCGCAGGCGATAAGGAGTAAAACGCAAAGCGACGGGCAGGGGCCACCACCGTGCCGTCTTAGGAAAACGTTGAAAACACTTGCCTTTTTGAGCATCGCGTTGCACTGTCAGCGCCGCGTGATAAACGCTATGGTCTTTAGAATTACTTGTGTGTGCCTTCTCTAGTATGAAGGCATGCATACAAAACATCGACGTGTTGTTATGGTGCCTCAGATATGTGCAACAATTGCTTTTTAATTGACAATCGCACAAGTATGAACGCTGAAACTTGAGCAATATTGGTGGGCGCTGCGGAAGGGATTGGCCGTTTGAAGTATCGTTTGGTGCGTTTAGGGGAATCGTTACCGTGGAAAAACAGACAAATGTACAGAGAAACAAAAATGTTGGCATCGAATGCCCCCAAGAAAGACTATCGTCTTTACAAACATTCAGCACACTGCTGGAGCGGCCCGCCAGACTGATTGGGATCGCGGTGTTACGGTGGTAGAGCAGCCGTGGTGGCGCGGCAGCCGTCAGCGCACATGCAGGCGTTAAGTTAACTTTCCTTCTAGGATGCTATTGCGCATGTCAGCGTGCCTGGCGAATGGGTGCGCGAGTGCCAGTTCTGTCAAACGAGTAACTCTGCTACCTAAAGATAGCATATACGTTAACTCTAAAGGGAGCTCCCCAGCCAAATGATGTGATTGTTGTGAGTCGTGGTGTCATCTCTCTTACGTCCTTGTCTGCTAGCGTTTAATTCGTTATTGAGTCTTTCCCATTGTTGGTAATATACAACAAACAAAGATTTCAAATAGGTTTCTAGACGTTCCTGTGTCTGAGAACTTATTTTGATATTTCTGTACGTTTAACGGACTTCTACTTGTTTTCTATTAACAGTTTTCCGTGCAGAATATATTTTTTGCAGTTTCTTTTCTCTATGTTCACACTATTAGCTCTTCCTGCTTTAATACCCTTATGTACCCACTGATGAAAAGAGGTCACCCTGACAGTTTCTTACTTTTACTCGTCCTGATGATGTATAGTGCACACAAACCACTATTATGTTCAGGGGGGCAGGGGTCGAAAGTTCCCAGGACACTATCCCATGTGTTTCTATGGAAGCGTGACCTGTGAACTTTTGACCAGGACTGTACATAAAATTAACATTACTAGAACAAAACACTCTTTTTCGTTGGCAGGAAATTTTTCAGAACTCCCAAAATATTTCAATTTCATCATGCGTTTTTTTTTCTTTTTCTGCACCCGATTTCTTGTCCCTATTCTCCCCCCCCCCTCACACACACACACACACACACACATACACACACACACAGCGCTGTGTAGCAAACCGGATGCTAATATCTGGTTAATCTCCCGACCTCGCTCTTCATTTCTCTTTTTCCCTCCCCCTCTCTCTTTTTCTCTCTTGGAATAAACGACATGGCAATTTCGAAGTCATCCCAGTTGTGATGTCTAATGGTTTTTATGGTGCCACCGCCGCTTTGGACCAAAAAGTGCTGTACTTCGAGTGTAATATTCCAGCAATATGAATATCTCGTGTTTTGCGTCCCATCACCACAATATGATTATGAGAAGCGCCACAGTGGAGGACTCCGGAAACTTGGGCCATCTGGTGTTATTTATCGTGCACTGACCTCGCACAGTAAGACGGGCTTCTATGGGATTTCGCCTCCATCGAAATGCGATCGCCGTGGCCGGAATCGATGCCGCGTCTTCCGAATGAGCAGCCGAGCATCATAACCACTGCACCACGGCAGCGGGCTAAATTTAAGCAAGTGTTGAAACTGATGAAGGAACGGGTGATACAGAATATAAAAGCTACCTTGCAAATCAAAACACTTCTTGTATGAATGAGAGATTCATCTCAACTACTTTATCGCACCTTTGTAAACACAGACAGACGCATGTAGCAAGAAGAATAAGCTTCTGTTTGCACACTTTTGTGAGCGCAACTGTGAGAAAGGCTTACTTAGTGGTGACGGTTGTGTTGTTAGGGCTTTTTTTATGTTGAACGTATCTTATTTCCTGCCTTCCTGATGAAACAGTGCAGCGGGCTTGAGCATTGTGCATACAACTGTCGCTTGAGAAAAACTCTTTAATGTCCTTCTTGATGTTATCACAGGTCACTCAGGCACACACCTCTATCTTGAAACTTTCAGGCTGCTATTGCATAGAACCTTGATCGATAAAGGAACAAGATGTCTACGGATGTTGCCTACTACAGGCCTGTGAATGTACGCATACTTTCGATGCATGCATACTTTATCTCAACGCGTAGGTGACTCCTTCTGAATTACCCACAATAGATTACGGTTACCCGCAGTGACGATACGGGCGGAAAAACAACACAAGGTGCTGCGCGATAGTTTTGAAGATTTCAATCGTTCCGTGACGTTCTTCCGACTTTCTACGTAGTTCAAACCCTGCTCGTTGAGTCGCTGTCACTCAAACACCCTTATAAAATACAAGCACTGAGGCTGACGTGTGGGCGGCCGCATTTGGATGAGTTAATAAGATTGCTCTTTTCGCGCCGACTTGGAACAGCGAGCAATGTCGGTGACTAAAAATGTCAACACGCGGACGACGCTGTAAGTCGCTTTTTGAAGTGCTATAACGACCGCGCACCGGTGTGACACTCGGATGCAACAAGCGGAACACGACAAACCCGTGATTTGCGGCCTGTGTACAGGAGAGCCCTGAAAGAACTCATTGTGAACGGCGCAAGGTTAATGGGTAAATTTAGAGCGTGATGCATTTACAGACAGGTGGGGCTGTTCGCGGTAGCGCGACTCCTCCTTTCAGTCAGTTATTAATAAGGAGCTGGGCCTTTCGGACACAGAACATTAACCTCGGACTCCTGAGCAGAGATCCTTCCCAGTGATAACTGTCGCGAAGAAGCCAGGCTGAAAAAGGGGGGCGCAGGGAGCTCGGGGGCAAATACGGAGCGAGCCAAAAGGAGGGGGCGCGAGTCCTCCGCACGCGTCGTTGTACCATCACGACCGCTTCAAGAGAGCTCTTCAGTGATGGAAGCACTCGAAAGAGAAGCCAGACAAGAAAAGACCACGAACAGCGGAAACAGAAACGAGGCCGGGAGGAAAAAAAAAAGACCATTCCGCGATGAAGCGCCTTTCAGCGCAAGAGTGAATACAGACGCACACAGTGAAGCGCCCCTGAGCCCGGCACGCGCTGCGGCCCTATTTTTATGAGCTTGTTAAGGCTGAGCAATTTCGAGATGTGCGGCGTTGGCTTACGTATGAATATTTCGTGCGTATAGCCCTTTTCCGAAGTCATTGCAGCGCAGCGACGAGTCTCATTTCGAGGAGCCGCAGGCGGTCGGACGCGAGCGACAGTCCGTTTGGATTCCACCTCGTTAAGGCAGGCACTGTGGTGGTGTCGCCAGAGGGGCTCGATGTGTACGCGCGCTTTCACCGAGTGCGCCACTAATAAAGAAGTCTGCGTGCTCGCGATAGTTTCACCTAAGGCAAATGAAGTTGGGCGCCTCATAAAATGACCGCAGTTAGATTACCTCAATGTATAGCGTGGCTGCCGGACGCTGACATTGTTTGAGGCCTTTAACTGTATACCTCGATTTAGACGAGATGAATCTACTTCCGGCCTGCTCTATATGATTTTAAATTTGCCACTGTTCAAATTAGATAACGGGCAAGCGTTATTCGTTCTTTCTGTTTTGTTTTGTTTTTCAAAGTTGGTACTTTCTTTATTACACGAGAAATATTGAACGGCTCGCGAAGTGTTTTGGAGCGCTAGCAAAACACTCGATGCACGATCCACGGAAGATTGTGCTCCATTGTTCGATTGGCCCTTCAAAAGTGCTGCTCACATTCATTCCGTAATTTTTTCTTAACTGGTAAACTTGAAGCAAAGGAGGAAGGGCATCTGTGCTGGCAGACGTAAGCAACAACCAGACAAGGCTTTCGGACAACATAGAGCTCGAGCGTGAGCAGTCCGGTCAGAGTTGCGCCAGGCAGCCACTGCTATCAGCGACAGTGTTTTGGGATCCGACCATCGTAAAAGGGCAGACTGTGATTGAAAACCAGACCGACACGTCAATCAGATGCGCTGTCCGGGTGGATCCCCTATTAACCGAGAGTGGCGCAGACGTAACGCCAGTCTCGTCGAACGCAGAGAGAATTGTGGGGTCACTAGCGATGAGGCCGTACTTTTACGACTGGAAGACACGGGCTCGCCCAGCCCCCCTCTTCAGAAAAGTTACCCTCCGTCGTTGGGACAGGAGAGTTCGGAACCAGACGACTGGACAAGGCACGCGAAGAACAAGTTCGAAACGAATAAAGCCGCGTTAGACGGTTGGCTACGCGGGACGTAGAATGAGTGCGCTCACAAAACCTGGACAGGAGCAACCGGACGTCGACTTTACGGCGCACGGTTACAATTTGGTAGTGAACGCGAATACGGGTTCTCTCTGCTTGCTCGAAAGCGCTACGGCAATGAGATGACTAAGAGATGTTCCGGGGTCCAAAAGAATAATAAACTACAACGCTATGGACAGTGTGGTAAGTGCTCTTGTGTCCATAAATTATCGGAGATACAGTAACGTGGATCGATGCAATCTCCAAAGAAATAGAAGGCAGTTGAACAAGATTAGCGTGTATAGTACAATTGGTGAGACTTTACGCAGTGGATAATGTGTTGATAGTGAAGGTTAAAACAAAAGTTGGTTTAAAACACTTGCGTGTTACCTCGGTGTTACAGGTTTTTCTCGTGGCAAAAGGAATGGAAAGTCTAATTACGAGTCTGATACTGCCACACGAAACGAGCGGACGAAGGCCATTCCGGAACATTCTTCCGGGAAGGCCACTAAGTAAATTGAGTGATATGCAATCGGGAGGAATGCGTTCACTAATGCGAAATAAATCAGAACCGGTGAAAAACAGGACGAAAGACGCTGTACAAGACCAGTGCTGAAGATCAATGCGCTCATTCAATGAAAGCCTGAGCATTTATAGTTAAGTTTACTGAGACGGCGTGAACCGTTGAATTGAAGACTTTATTAAACCTTTCTTGCTGGACCTGAAAAAGGTATTATCTATTACTGATAAGCGGTGACAGTTTAAGCCACATTGCTAAAATAATTTCGACAGGGAATTACACAGGGTCAGCACATACCAATTAAGATTACAGTGGTCGCACACAGTACCGGAATGAGAGACGTGAGCCAGCCTCCCGAATAACCTTGAGCTAAAGTAAGCATATTTCTTATGATTGAGATAAAAACCAACTGGTAAACCAAAGCTGTATTCACTAAATAGGAAGCGCCAATGAGATTTTTTCTCAATTTCATCCCTTTCTAATTATCTTATAAATGTTGGACATTTGATAACGGCTATGAATAATGCTCCCCTGTTTTCCTTGACTTCATTTTCTATTGATTTATTTAGGCTTAATCTAATGATTAAGCTAAACTGTCGAGCCATTCCTCAATTTTTGTTATGTTTGTGTTCATAACCTTTGCTTGTTTAGGTGCATGTTATCATTTTCCCGTCATTTCTTTACGAAATCTCAAGCGTGCTTCAGATCACCTGTCCTAAGGAGGCATACCTTTTCCACACTTGTGCTTACACCGCCTCGTGTAACCTGACTGACCTTAGCGATAACACATACCAAAAAGGAGAGAGGTACAAAAAGAAAGCTAGAAAAGGGAAAAAAGCGGAAAGGAAACCTGAGTGCGAAAATGGGAAAGAGAGGAAAATATATATTTAAAATGGACCCACTTTGGCAAGTTTTATACTTGGGGAAGCGATTAACGAGAAGAGAGATGCCGCCAAGTCTGGCTCACTATGCATGCTTCAAATGCTGCTTGGATGCATGTTGATTGCTTGCTTAGGATCGTCAAAACTGCATCAAATGCATTTTCTATCCCATCTATACTACGCTGAACTCTGTCCTCTGCGTATGTGGTCATTTCGAAAGGGGAAAACACACGAATAAGGATGGGTGACACAGCGTGAGATAAAGATGTCTGGTCTCAGGCAGGCAAAAATAAAAATGACCTTTATTGACCAGACCTAGCATTCTGCCGTGTTTACGGGCTGTTACCCGGAAATTTTCTATGTTTTTCATGACGCCATAAAGCAGTCCGTGAACATTTTTTTTGTCTCTCGTCCATTCTACAAGGGTAAACGAACGTACTTTCACGGCCACAAGGATGGATTACGATTCACACAAGCTGTGTATGGACGTATATTCAGAAGCACATGTCAAAGACGTAAAGCGCACCATAAGTCGTAAAAGTGACGCGACTCGGGCCCGCGCCCACGATAGAGCTACTGCGTAGTTTATGCTCACGCGAATCGCCGCGTGAAACAGTGCAAAAACCCAGGCACTTCGGTGCACAATGAAACCGTCCGAGCGAGCAGAATTGCTTCGCGACATCACGCTGTATCAGCTGGATTCGCTCGATGCCAGACGACCAACCGAGACGTTAGATGGTGTCAAAGTTCTCTTACAATCGGAGGTGGCGACATAAAGTGAACGTTCTACATGGCAAACATTTCTACTTTTTTCGCTTCGCATATGCATGAGGTCGTAAGTCAGAAAAAGCGTGTGCGTACGAATAGAAGAGCGATCCCATACAAAGCCTGCATGGTATACGCATCTATATATACTGACTAAATAATACATAGCGCATAACTTCTTTACACCTGTTAATACAGAACAAACAAACGTCACCATTATTGTAATATTTATTCAGTAAAATATTACTATTTCAAACAAATATATTATCAACCAGGCTTTTAATATATAAAATTGTTGCGTGAGCTGTTCCTTCCTTCAGTGTGCTCGTTCACTGCAACACCAGTTGCTCCCTGAGTAGCTTTATAGCAAGCTTTGATCGAAGACGAGGGCTAACCATTTATGAACGCTGAACTTATAGGCGATTGTAGCAGAAGATGGTAAAGGCACTGCAATAGATTGTGCAGTACTACGAACCTGCACAACAAGCTGTATCCTGAATTGGTGTTAAGTATAATTTGTGCTGCATATGATCTCCTGCATCGGTATCGTATATTGCGACATCATGTCGCTGTGTCAAAGTGTCTGTGCTCCTTGTTGTTCTCTACTTCCTTATCTCTGTGCATATCCGTCCCCTAAATACTCAGTATAGTGTTGCGAATCAGATTTTCTGTTTAAATTAACACCACCCTGACTTGCTTCCATCATACCGCGTCTGGACAGCTAGGGGATAATTTTCCATCTGCACAGCAGACGCTCTACACCTGTGGCAGAGGTACATTCTTTACGTGTTTGAACACCTACAGAAAACTCTATCTCAATTTAAAAATGCATTTTCCCACGGTTCAGTTGAAACACTATTTGAAGTCAGCCCATGAGCAGTAGCAATTCCGACCCTCAAGGTTCTCCGGGTACTTTAACTTGGCTGTGGCATCTCGAATATATAAAATGAAAGCGTTACTACTGAGGCTGCCTTAAAGAGAAACTCAAGAACAATCGATTCATTTATACTGATAGTGTTATATGAAAACTCCAATGCCGTTAATTTTACCATCGTAAGTTTATTATTAGAAGAGAAAATAAAGCTTAATTTGCCGCTTTTAAATTTTGCGCCGAAATAAGTGAAACTGACGTCACAAATTTCAAAGTGTGTTGTTTTCTGCCGAAAGTGGTTCGACGAAATTTCCCCAAATTATAATCTTAATGGTTCTGGCCCTATCAGCAGACCTTAGATTCAATTTTCACCTTTTAGGAGCTGCGTAGGCCTTAGTACAAAGCATGAAAATTTATGACGTCACGGTGTTTCGTGCAAGAATTTCGAGGTGGTGCCACCATCTTTTCATCCTTCTTGCGTTTTCTCATTTACCAAACGTCTTCTCAAGGGAAGCGTGGTGGTTTTCGAATTGTGGTTTGAATATATATATTATAACAGAGTTCGAACGCCTTACCTCATGTAGGCGTAGAGAGAAATGAGGTGGATGGTTTGCTCATGACGTATCATATGCCTACAAAAAAAACCCCATAGGAACCCTCGACATTCCTTATAAGCAAACAACACCAGTCATTTTCAAACTTCCCAGTTGCCTGCACGTAAGATGTGACGAAGGGACTTAGCTGGCGAAGGCTCCCTTATGTGTCTAATCTGTATAAAAACACTACATACAGGGTGTCCCACGTATCTTTTAGCCAGAGTTTAAAAATATGCCGCAACACGTAATCACGACGCGACCGAATGCATGTTGCTCACCGCTGCCTGAGATTAGTCAGACTACTTTTTGTGTTCTCAAATATTGTTTATTTAAACATGTTTAATAAACTAATTTTTCAAGAAACGATGATAGATAAAAAAATTCAATGAGAAAGTTGTAGATCGGTTCGCAAAACGTCCGATTAGACAGTTTAACACTTTATATCTGTTAGGTACTAGTGTTTTTCTGCTAATTACAAATGCCTGCGAAATACAAAATTACCATGTGACAAACCACCATGTCAATTTCACTCCCCGTTAGCACATTAAAAGTTTTCAAAGTGGGCTGATAATAGCCGGAAAATTACCATGTGCCAGTGCGCACAATGATTCTAGTGCTTCCTAACATCCGCGTACGAACGACCATAGCATGTGCCCCATTGTGCTGTCTCGGCAGGGCCGCAACGATGGTGGTGGCTTTACGATGAACATGTTTTGCTATCGACAACAAAAACGATAACCGCTGTGACTGCTTATCGCTGTCATGAACCGAGGCGAGGGAAGCGTATCATTTGTACGCGG
This sequence comes from Rhipicephalus annulatus, assembly GCA_013436015.1. Classification (NCBI taxonomy): domain Eukaryota; kingdom Metazoa; phylum Arthropoda; class Arachnida; order Ixodida; family Ixodidae; genus Rhipicephalus; species Rhipicephalus annulatus. Next base: position 207,862 of record WOVY01000599.1, read on the forward strand.
AACGTTAAGGAGCACTGGAATCGTCGTGTGGACTCACGCGTGAGCGGGTTTATCACGTGGTATTTTTTGTATTTTGCGGGAACTCACAATTAGCAGAAAGACACTAATACCTAACAGATATAAAGTTCAAACTTTCTAATCGGATGTTTTTCAAACCGATCTACAATTTTCTCATTGATTTTTTATCTATCTTCGTTTCTTGAAAAGTTAGCAAATAAACATATCTAACTAAACAACAATTGAGAACACACAAAAAAAATTCTGACTAACTCCCGGCAACTGTGAGTGACATGCAATATGTCGCGTTGTAATTACGCGTTCCGGCATATTTCTAAACTCTGGCTAAAGTTACGTGGGACACCCTGTATAGACACACTAATAAGTATACAGAATGTAGTGTGTTTTGGACCTTGGAAAAGCCTTTATGTGTCGAAGTTCTGCACTTGCTTATGTAGCCGACATGCCGCACGCGATGAAAGTTAAAATGCAGCAGCATCAGAACAATGAAAAAAATAAATAATAAACAAATAAACACTTACCGAAGTCAAGAAAGACAATTTAGACCCCTTACATTTGTAATGAGTGCTGAATTGCACACAATAGCAAACAATATTCTGATTACTTGTAGCATAGAACATAGAACCGTAGATTCAGTTGTGGTTGCGTTGGTAGTGTAGCAGCACGAGACTGGCATCGTGTATATGTATTATTTTCTGCAATCGAAACATTACTTGCGATGACAAAGCAGCGTCGGGAACTGACTAGATTTTTTTCAGGCTCAAGGAGCTTGTTGAGCGACGAAAAACCTAAATTTAGTGCACGTAATCGGAATAAAAAGAAGAGCGCAACTATGGCTTCCACGTCACGATACCCGGGAATCATCGCAATGGTTTCTTTTCGGCTGTTTCGGAGCCGTTGCACAACAGCGCCATCCCGAGTGCTCTGTCCCACGCGATCCCATTACGCGGCCCTTTGCAGTGGGCTGGTTGGCCTCCGCACCGATTCGGAGGCGTTGGCCAGTGTTCGCCGCGCGACGACCGGGGCCGGCACCCGGGCCGCGACCCCGTGTCCGGACAAGACGAGGCGCGATAAATAACTCTTCATGCACTCGCTGGAGCCGAAATATGAGGCTGCACCCAACGGCTGCATCACCATCAATCTCGCTTAGGGGCGCCGATCTAAAAGACCATGGTGACAATGCAGGCGCCACACGTTTCCTAATCACGTTAAGCATCCTCCTCTTTCTAATAACGACTGCACACCCGTCGATAAAAAAAAGCACGAGTAAAAAGAAATGACCGGGCTGTCTATGCGATTGTTAGCTAAGAAACGATGTCCACGTGGAGCTTCACTGGCGAGGACAGGGAAGAAAAACGAGCCCGGCGAGTAGCCGACGGGGGGCACAAAAAAGTGAGGCGGCGAACAAAAGTGCCGTCCTAACGCGAGCTAATGCATCCACTTCGGGCGGTGCTTACGTGCCCCCTAACTCGCAGCTTCGAGGGGAGAATCGCAAGCGAAGAATCATACGTGTCCATTGAGGTCACTGCGATCAATCCTGCGCTGACAGTGTCGACAACGATGCAGGACGTGCGGATCGTCCCATATTCGCTCGACAGTCTCTCAATTAACCTTCATATTATTCCAGCGACTTTGATAGACCTAACGTTGAAGCTGAAACGGCAACGGCAGTGGTAGCCTAGTAGGTAAGGTGTCACGCTGCTGAGCATGAGCAAACCTCAATTTGCAGCCGTGGCCGTAGCCTATCTTTGGGAGGAGGGGGTGAGAGGGGGCAAATTGCAAAAAACACTACCCGTGTTCTTGCATTCAGATGTGCGTTAGGGAATCCCCGGGGAAAAATTTTCCCCAGATTTCTTCTCTTGCTGCCTTATCTCTTTAGCGTATTGCAATACAGGAACGGGCTCGACTCGGTGTTGCGCTGTGGCTCACCATGTAGGATAGAAAACCATACGCCATGTCTGGCTATTATCAGCCCATTTTGAAAACTTTTAATGTGCTAACGGGGAGTGAAATTGACGTAAATAAAAGAACACGGGGCAACACAAGCACACACTGTTTATTTGACTGAGATGTGATGAATTATGTACACGCAAAGAAAAGTAAAAAAAACACCAGCATATCCACGGAGTGAATGATGATGAGTGGGGCGAAGCGTCCGTTAGCCTGACCATGCTTCCGTCCGTCCGTTCATTTGTTCTTGTTCCACTCATCCGCGCGACCATACTTGCGTCCGTCCGTCTGTCCGTGCGTCCGTCTATGAGTCCATCCATCCGTCCGCGCGTTCTTCCATCAGTCCGTCCGTCTGCTAGTCTGTCTGTACGTCCATGCGTCCATCTAGTTAACCCTCCAAGTACCACCATCTCGCATTTCGCCTCCCCTGTGGCACATACCCGCCCTAGAGCGAAGGGCGAAGCTCCTTAAGGCATGGGTCTGTACATCCTCCGATGTATGTAGTAGTAGGTAGCCACTGGTGGCACATACCCGCCCTAGAGCGGGTATATGCCACCAGTGGCTACCTACTACTACATACATCGGAGGATGTACAGACCCATGCCTTAAGGAGCTTCGCCCTTCGAACACACGCGCGATTTCCTGTTTTTTTTTTCAGCGTTTACGTCGTGCTATTGTAACAGTTGTTCGCGCTTGTGTTGTCTCGTGTCACTTAGGATATGTCACTTGCATTTCTCGGTGGTACGCTGAAAATGTTCACTGTGTACAGCCAACTAAACCCTGCTCTGGCTCTTTTAGAATCCTTGCATTTGCTCGAATCTCTCTCGCGCACATATATCAACGTCATCTAGCAAATTGTAAGTATTCATAACCTACGAACTTCTAATTTTATCCACATGAAGCCAAGAGGCCTCGAAGCATGCGAAGAAAATTTCTAGCAATATGGATGCGACACTCACTGAAAGCATTTTATAACTCCGGCAACTGCTCGCTCATGGCAATTTTCGCTCAGATGGTCCGGACAGAACGATAGACGAAAAGGTTATGCAAGATGCGATGGCACTTTGCTAAAAAAATTATTTTGAGCTGTTCCGACAGACTTGTTGGTAGTGGTGTTCTTGATGTTTGTGCTGCAGGATGTTGCTGTTGTTGCTTACTAGCTGAAAATATACAAGAAAAACACTCGCTTCGGAGCCGCCTATCCTAAGCCAACCCCTCCAAGAAGATTTCAGGCTCAATTACTTTTTTCACCGTGGAAAATAGTACAGAGTGAAGAAAAGTATATATGGACTACAAGCACTTTCCCCCCTACCCCGAACACACGCACGCACACTAAGAAAACAAAGCTAAAATTTTCTTAACTTTTGATTAAGGTGCACAAACTGGAATCTACTAACGTATTGAAACGTTTCTAACAAAAAAGTTTTAACTTAAGTCTGAGTGAGCAACAAAGAAAATGGGCTTTATAGCGGAATCTATGGTCCACGCATATTTTGCTCGGGGGAGTACAGTGTCGTAAACAAAAAATAATTGTACTGGTTGTGACATTGTGTTGTGCAGCGCCCTCGTATCTGATTACAGCCTAACCAATGTTCTGGACGAGAGAATACCCGATAGAAAAAAACAGTGAAAACCTGGTAGAAGATCAAGAACAAAGGAAAGAATAGCACCCCACACCGGGGGTCAATGACAGACATAGGTCGGGGAGAACCGAATACAAACAATGGACACGCTATGTTGATTCTGTCAGTAGGGGAGCTAAAACAATGGACGTTTGTTTTCACGAAAGGCGACAGCCAGAATCAGATTGTTTTGTTATAAGGTAGGCTCGCACTAGGCGACAAAATAATAAATTTATCTTTATCTGCCCGACTTGGTAATAAAGTTATGCAGTGATTTGGGAAGAAATAGGGGGGGGGGTTGTACAGTTGACAATTATGCGTGAATGGCATGTGTTGTTGGGGCGTTAAGCAAGCAGGCAGGCGAGCTGACGCATAAGCGGGAGACATTATCGATTTCCCGACGACTTTTGCCGTATGGCGCACGAAGAGGAAAGATTTGCATACCCCTCCTTTTTTATGAAAAACACTGCCAACGTTTTCGAACCGTCAGGTACTAAACCACCCTTGCGTGATCGAAGCACTACCGTCACTCCTTAAATGAGATCTCTTACGATTTATTGAATCCAAGTTGATGTCTTCCAGATGGATGACTGAATTGACAACTTTGAACTTCAGAACAAAATTTAGTTACCGGAAGTGACTTCTCACTCTCACTTGCTTTGTTTTCCGTATGGACGTGCAGAATAGAACACTCCTCAGTACAAGAGCGGCTCAGAAGTGGACCTGGTGGCCGCAAGCGCGGCGGGGGTGATCTCTTGGCAGGGAGAGATGAAGTGTCATGTGGCGAAGCCATTGTCCGTGGCGCGACAACAACAGATGTCTGGCATTTGCCCGGTGCCACGCGCGGACGCATACGCCACCCAAAGTGCTGCAAAAGCGCGACCCAGCTTTATTTTGCCTCTTCGATTCGACTGCTGCACTTATTTCCTTTGTCCCGGTCAAAGCTCGGGCCTCGTGTCATTCGGCGGGTTTATTTATTGCTACGGTCCGCACGCGCCCATCGCCCCTTAAAAGGTTTATGATCAACGGCAGGGCGATAACGTCGACGCCAGGCCTGTCATGTCACTCGCATCACTGACGCAACGCACTTCAACAGTGGCGCCCAATACACCCGCTCGGCAGCGTCGCGCCGCCACCAAGACGCTCGAAAAACTGGCTGCATTTGATGTCTGTTGGCACTAACGCTGGCCCGCTACGATATTTTAGCCCCAACAGTCCTGCTAGCTCGCAAACAGGCACTGCTTGCGGCGAGTGAACTTCTTAAAAAGCGCCACGTGCAGTCCAGTGAAGGGGTCAGAAAAGCAGAATATGAATACCTAGTAAATTCATTTGTTGTATGAATCTTATTTAAGATCCTTCTACCACCTTCGGTCGTAACATGAGAGTAGCCCGCTTTGGGCTGTGGGATCAGCATGACCTATTGGACTTCATCAATCCATCGATCCATCCATACCATACCATGCCATACCATACCATACCATACCATACCATACCATTCCATCCATCCATCCCGTTTCATCCATCCATCCATCCATCCATCCATCCATCCATCCATCCATCCATCCATCCATCCATCCATCCATCCATCCCGTTCCATCCATCCATCCATCCGTCCGTCCGTCCATCCATCCGTCCGTTCGTCCGTCCGTCCATCCATCCATCCATCCATCCATCCATCCATCCATCCATCCATCCATCCATCCATCCATTCATCCATCCATCCATCCATCCATCCATCCATCCATCCATCCATCCATCCATCCATCCATCCATCCATCCATCCATTCATCCATCCATCCATCCATCCATCCATCCATCCATCCATCCATCCATCCATCCATCCATCCATCCATCCATCCATCCATCCATCCATCCATCCATCCATTAATTCCCTTCTATTCCATTCCTTTCTATTCCATTCCCTTCTATTCCATTCCCTTTCATTCCATTCCCTTCTATTCCATTCCCTTTCATTCCATTTCCTTCTATTCTATTCCCTTTCATTCCATTTCCTTCTATTCCATTCCATAACATGAAAGGAATCGTCAGAAGTTGGGTTCAAGCGTGGTAGTGAATGGCTCAACGTCTCTACCAAATATAAATTTCTTAGGCGACTGAGTTTTCAATGGGAATGATATGAATGCATTTCCTCATTATAAATTAAAAAAATTAATCTGGAACATTTGATTGATTGCTTCGGCATTTCGTACACGGCTCGCGAGAAAGGACAGTCCGGTTTTCACATGCAGCTTACGAGTCGGTCAAACAGTGATACAAATTCTGGTAAACGTAGGCGGAAGCGAACGTAGGCTGCTTAGGAGCGAATCTGGCAAGTTTTGCGTAAACAACATAAACGCACATCATAAAAATGGCAACATTTAATGATTCCGGAAAAGATATTTGAAGTTAAATTTACGTCCAAAACTGTGTTGTGGCACGTGAAATTAGATTGAGCACCTGAGTTGTGTTAACGAACACCTAAATGTAAGGGCAAAGACGTTTCCCTTTTATTTCTTTTCAGTTATTTACACATCTCTTTTGTAAGAAGGAGGTGCAGGGGAGTGAGCGTAAATTAATCATCATCATAATCATCATCATCATAATCATCATCATCATTATCGGCCTGACTACGCCAACTTCACGACAAAGGCCTCTCTCAGGCTTCGCCAGTCAACTTGGTCCTGTGATTGCTGCTGCAACTTTATACCCGCAAACTTCCAAATCTCATCTGCCCACTTGACTTTCTGTGTTCCTTTCACCCGCTTGCCTTCTCTGGGAATCTAGTCAGTTACCCTTAATGACCAGCGGTTATCCTGTCTACGTGATACGTGCCCGGCCAATGTCCATTTCTTCTTCTTGATTTCAACTATGATATCCTTAACCCTGGTTCGTTCCCTGACCAACTCTGCTCTCTTCTTGTCTCTTAGGGCTACCCCTATAATTTCCTATTCCATCGCTTCCTGCATCGTCCTCAATTTAAGCTGGACCCTCTTTGTAAGCTTTAATGTCTGTATAGGTAAGTACCGGCAAGAGGAAAGTACTGGCTCTGTAAGTGATTACCGGCAAGATGAACCTGTTATTTACTTTCATCTTGAGGTAGTGCCAATCTACCAGTCATGATTTGAGAATTATTGCCCAATGTGCTCCACCTCAGTTTTATTTTTTTAGTCGCTTCAATCTCGTGGTTCGGCTCCGCGGTTATTACCTGCCCTAAGTAGACATACTCTTTTACAACTTCGAGTGCACTGCTACCTATCTCGAAGCACTGTTCTCTTCCGAATTTGTTGTATATTACTTTCATTTTCTGCAGATAAATTTTAAGACTGAATTTTTGCTCTTTGCCTAATTCAGTAATCATGAAATACAATTTGTACCTTCAGTTACTCAGCAATGCAATGTCATTGGCCACGCCCAGTTTACTAAGGTACTCTCCATTAACTTTTATCCCTATGCGATGCTATTACACCAATGTTATTTGAAGTGAGGCTTGACGTGTAATAAAGCGTGGAGTACTGCATACTGGTAAGGTTAGGGAGGATTAGGATTTAGATTAGTTTACAAAAGGTGAGCGATATAGAGTACTATATAAATGCTACTGTTAAATGCTATGTGTGACTTTCTCCACCTCCATGAGTAATTCCCAACTTTTCCGTCAAAAAATGCTGAAGGGAAAATGTTCAAGATTTATGGGCACTGCGTTTGATGGAGGGGGGGGGGGGGTTGCGCAGACGTCTAAGGTCAACAGCTACACAGCACAGAGTATAAAGAAAGTGGATTACTTTTTCAGGTAGATGTTTTCTTACTATTGCACTAAAATTATATCTGTGATATTGCTGCTACGATTCACGTTTGTATCATCTGACTTGATCGTTACAGCCCGATTCAGTGGCGGCAATGCACCCGTTTAGTGGGACGTTAAATTAACACCTAAGGCATCCGTAAGCAATGAATGTCTTCTTTTCCCTAGCACTGCCGTCCCTCGCTTCTATGCGTCTAGGTACAGCTATAGGGCCATATGCGGCCGCACGAATGATCAGAGACAACCGTGGGTCCATGAACCTCAGGCGTCCGAGCTCCTCACACGCATTGCGCGAACCAACGAAGAGGAAAAACGAGCGTCGCTCCCGGGGGAATAATAGGAAGCTGACGTCCTCGGGCCGGTTCCAAGCACTGTCGGCGCCTGCTTGTTGCCGACCCTGGATGACAACTAATGAAATTTCTTAGCAGGCATTTGTTCGTCCTCCTCTTAATGTGGTTGCCAACTGTTTGATACGCGCTGTTGAAAGCTGCGTGCCTGCTTCTCCCTCCCTCGCCTTCTCCACCCATCATCTTCCCCCTTAGCGGAATCGAGCTTCTTCCAGGTCGGTTAGTGCCTCCTCGGCCCCTCACCCCTCGCCGCCAAGCTAGATCCCCTCGTTGTTCTCGGCAAACAGGGTAAGGATGAAATCTAATTGCCAAGGAGAAAATTTCCTCGCAAATGGCATTACAAAGAACGGGCCCAGGAGCACGCGACAGACCTCCACCGTGTCATCGTGACAACGCGTGGTCGGGGAAGCGTTAACAAAGGCCACCTTTATTATTACTTTGTCTCGCTTTACTAAACTGACTGATTGGCGATAAGGGAGCTGAAGGTTAAACTGTAGGCACTTAAGAGTATTGGAAATTGGTTCTGCGGATTTGCAATACTTTCAAATTTTCGATACAATTTCCGATACTCAGTGTCGAGGCATTTCGAGTTCTTCATTATTTCACCATCACGCTGCTTATTACTTGCTTCCTGACTAGCTCGCTTGGTAGAGCAACCACCTCCGGAAGGCTTTGGTGCCGGGCTCGATCATCTGACTAGGACGAATTTTTCAGCAACTATGAAGCTTTCGTGCTGATGAATTCGCATGGATATTGTGGCTTCATGTTACATACAGGTGTTTGTCGGTTTGCCTTTGTTTAATTGGAAGTATGTGCTATATTTTTCTGCCATATATCGTTTAAAAATTTTATTAGAAGAGTTAATGAGGCGGTTAGTGTACAGATCCGAAAGCCTCCAGCTCACGGCGTTCACTTTTCCGTGGGCAGGAAGTGTGCAACGACACCCCTGTACTTAAATATTGTTGCGCGTTAAGAGCCCCAGGGGACCCCGCCGCGGTAGTCTAGCGGCTAAGGGACTCGGCTACTGACCCGCAGGTCGGGACCCAATCCCGGCATCGGTGGCTGCGTTTTCGATGCAGGCGAAAACGCTGTAGGCTCGTGTGCTGAGACTTGGGTGCACGTTAAAGAACCTTAGGTGGTCGAAATTTCTGGAGCCCTCCACTATAGCATCTCTCATTATCAATGGTGGTTTTGGGACGTTAAAGCCCTCAAATCAATCAAGAACCTCAGGGGGCCGAAATTAATCTGGACTCCTCCGTTACGGCTTGCCTCATGATCGTATCGTGGTTTTGGGCTTAATTGTCTTCGAAGCTGTTTTCGATTCACGAGATGAAGCGAAGTTCACATTGGCTCGACAGAGAAAGGGTGCCATAGTACACGACTCTGACTCACAAGATCTATGTGAGTCAGAGTCGTGTACTATGGCGCCCTTTCTCTGTCGAGGCAGGGTGAACTGTGCTTCATCTCACAAGATTTATGTGAATCGGTGTGGGCCTCTCAGCCCACAACAATTTTCATTTTCTTATGTTTTATTGCAATAGCAATTATATGGACATTCATCGTTACTCATCGTATGTATGCGTATGTATAAAAATGAGAGTGCAAGAAAGAAAAATAATCCAGAAAACGACTCCGGTGCGCTAAATTGAACGTGGGACCTCTGAATTGTGTGTGCGAGGCGCTAGCCACTGAGCTATCGAGGAACACGTCCTTCACCGATGAGTTCAAATGGCAAGCTATTTATATCTACCACTTACCGCTGCTGACGGGCATCTCAGGAGAATTATCGCGTTTTCTGCATTATCAGCAATATGGCGCAGTGAGCGCGCGTCGCCACATCGCGCGGCGGCGCGCGCTCCTATCTCCCACGCGTACTTTGCCCCGCTTAGAAGAGGGAAGCGACCCTTCCTCGCGTGCCCTTATCTCGCGGTGAGGAGGAGGGGAAGATCGCATGTCTTGGCTGGCCTCCGGCTTTACCTGGAATGATCTTGTTGTAGTAAGCAGGCGCACAAAGGTCACTGCAGTCATTGTAGTGTCCATTTTCAAAGAACGCGCGCTAGATCAGACACAGCGAAGTAACAACTGAGACGCTTATTAGCGTGCATGTGTACCTGTGAGTACGTTTCATGCGTCATTTGTGCGTGAGAAACGCGGGGCACGTTTCGATCTGCTTTCCATTATGCGTGTGACCTTCCAATTTGTTGCTATTGCGTTCATTGCTTCGCCTTTGCGGCACAGCTGTGACTTGTTTGGTTTTCACTACATCCTTCGTTTCAATTTCGCTCTTACATCTTACTTCGGTTGCCTCTTTTAGGTTAACCTAATTTCCTTAAACGGTCTCACGCTTCGCTCATAATTCCATCAAGACACAGCAACTATGCCGAGCAACAAACTTGATTGAATGGATCTTAGTTTTTGTATTGTTGCTCCTGTTCACTTAGTCCGTGCATTACTCCACAACTGAAGTCTCTAACTTCGGCCGCACAATTCACGAATAGCGGGAAATGGGGGCCGGAAAAGACGCCTTTTTGTATGGCGCGCAGTTTCTAGCCACAGGTGCGTTTTCCTGACCACACATGGCCGCGTTACTCTTTTTGAAATGAGTTTTATTTTGTTTATCTCTCCGCCAGGCATTTGCGGAGCTTGATCAACGCCGTGCTGGTCATTTGAATAGAAACTGATGAACGCGCGGAATGGTGTGCTCGTTATTGCGCAGGACGAACGAAGGCTGCACGAGGTCGGTGCCTTAAATGCAGCCGAACGTTGCTTTTCCGGAGTCGCTAAAACGAGACTCGGCCCACTCGTGACGTGATGTATGGTGGAACCGGTCGCCTCCCCGAGTTAAAAGATCCCGCTTACAGAAAGCTCGCGAATCGGCCCCATAAATCAACCGACACGCTTTGCGGCAGCGTTACACCGTCAGTGCGTCACGCCGAGACCTGGAGGCTTGCAGAGATCTAATATTAGACAGCCGTGGGCGCGTCACACGATTGACTGGTCACACAAAAACTGAGACACAGAAAGGAAAACCAGTTTGTGTGGCTTTCAGGTGTCTTTTTCTTAGTTCCTCGTGTACATGACTTAAACCCAACGTCTCTCAATACGGCCCACCTACTTTGATAACAAGCACGGCTAGAAAAACGAAATGACTCTCAAAACAACCACTAACTCACGCCTTTTCCCCCCTTGGTGAGATGAGACTAAGTGTGGTTGCTTTGGTTATAAATTTTGGAATCAGCTGGAGCAAAAATCGTACGGGGAATGAAATTCTGTAAATTCTTTCGTGCTCAATACAGCGCCGTCGTTATTGTTAATTGATTTGATTGATTGATTTGTGGGGTTTAACGTCCCAAAACCACCATATGATTATGAGAGATACCGTAGTGGAGGGCTCCGGAAATTTTGACAACCTGGGGTTCTTTAACGTGCAACCAAATCTGAGTACACGGGCCTACAACATTTCCGCCTCCATCGGAAATGCAGCCGCCGCAGCCGGGAATCGAACCCGCGACCTGCGGGTGAGCAGCCGAGTACCTTAGCCACTAGACCACCGCGGCGGGGCGCCGTCGTTATTGTTTGTTCCACAATAGTGAGATAAACATGCAGACTACCCTAGAGCCTGCTATAGTTAAATAAATGAAGGAAGCAATTTTACTTACTGAAATCATGATCCAAGCCCGAGGTGCTCTGTAGTAGGAGATCAAGTGTGGTCTCCTCAGATTCTTGAACGTGCTCTCTATGCGCTGGTGGTCAAGGGGCTGCCACTGCCAGTAATTGTTTTCTTGACATGACAGCTAGCGACTCAGTGTCATAGCCAGTGAGCTACCGCGGCAGATAGAGCACGCTATTCAAAATGCTCATGCTTGGTTGTAGCTGGAGACATTGTGACGTTAGGAGTTATGGGCTAATGCTACACAGCTTAAGAGAAAACAACAAAAGTGAAAGGGGATTATCTTGGGCGTCGTAACATTATAGCAACGAATAAACAGGAAGCTCAGATAGCTGGTTGCATAATGTTAATGAAGTTTTAAGGTTTTTTTTTTCAGTTCAGTTCTAATTCTTTTAAAGCCCCCCTTGAGGAAGTGTTACATAAGGAGTGAGATTACAAGTAAAACTTCAACAGTCATGATTCGTTTAACATTGCAGTTTATTAGTGATGCTTTCTTGAAAAGTAGATGAAGAGGCGATGTTGACAATTTCATAGGGAGGCCGTTCCAGTCTGTGTAATGTCGGTGGTATGTGGTTGTCTGTGGTATGATTTCCTTGTATTTGAGAGCCCCTCCTATATCATCTGCAAGAAGTCGCTTTGATGGTGCAACGCCATTTCCGCTTCTTACTACATGGCATCTGACACTCTTTCGCCTCCATTTTTTCCCACGCGTTTGTGAACGTGTTTTTTATTTCACTTCGCAAAAAAATGTAAACTGATGCTTTCGTCTTTAACGAAGATTTTCAAGTATAACGTGGTTTTGGATAAGTATAACGTGGAGATGTTTTTCCCTCTATTTCAATTTGACACGTATCCTCGACTGGAGAACTTGAAGGAAAACGGCAAAGATAAACAGTAGGGGCTGTGGGTGGCAGTGGGGAAGGGGAGGTGAAGATATATCTTACATTAATACATAATATACTAGTGCACGAAAAGCACTTGTAAATAGAAACGCTGATAGATATGTGAATGTAACGTCCCAAAACCACCATATGATTATTAGAGACGCCGTACTGGAGGGCTCCGGAAAGTTCGACCACCTAGAGTTCTTTAACGTGCACCCAAATCTGAGCACACGGGCCTACTACATTTCCGCCTCCATCGTAAATGCAGCCGCCGCAGCCGGGATTCGATCCCGCGACCTGCGGGCAAGCAGCCGAGTACCTTAGCCACTAGACCACCGCGGCGGGGCGTCAATATAAGCTCTCACCTTGCAACGTCGTAGCTAGGAAAGATACGGGACGCTTCTAAAGATCGATGCCGAAGTACGCTCTCGTGTCTTCCAGAGAACAAGTTGATGGTCACGCCTTCCACTGTTCAGATTTGGGGACGGGCGGTGTGTGACGTCTTTCCCAGGTGATGTGCACCGGAGAGCGTGGCTAATTCTTCGCAATGTGGGAATTTGTAAGAGCAAAGGTCAGGTTGCACGATATGTTACAGACTGCTGTGGAAGAAGAGGGACAGCGAGGTGGTGTTTTTGTTTTCAGCTTTCGCCATGCTTCAGGTTAGTCACGTGCCGAGAGCTGAAGTTTCGGTTGTTTTTTTTCCTTTTTTTGCATTGGGCAATTTAGTTTGCCTTTATGTATATATTCGCTATGAAATTTCACTTCTTAATTACGTACGTTGTTTCGTATTTCCTTGTTCATCACTCACTCCTCTCACAAACGCACACGCGTGCACACACACGCAAACCATTTCTTTCGCTGCTTTATTTGCTCTAGAATAGATCTTCCCTCCTGACTCATCAAACTTAAGGTAACAAATTTATTCGGGTGCGGAGTGCCACAAGAAATAATAAACCGGGTATTGGAGAAACATAATAATGTTGAATGCTGCGGCTAATTTTCGTCGTTTGCGGCTAAGACGCTTGCGCAACCAGGCAGTGAAAAATAGAACGCACTATGGACGTTGTACAAGGCTGCGCAGCATAGGAAAACTTTCGTGTTGTTGCCGACACGCGGACATAGGCGAATATTTATAGTGGTTCTCCTGAGGCTTTTTAGCGTCCGTTCCGCCGAGGTCCACTTAAGCCCAACGTCAGCAACTCAGTCCACTACTGAGGCTGCGGTGGGTGGTCTTGGGGATGAATGCTGCCCTCATTAATCATAGCGGCTGCGAACACCTCATGCTCAGCGGCCTGCCCCAATAATTTTGGTTTTTAGCAGAAGCCGATTCGTTAACGACGTTGCTCTGTTGACCAGAATAATTATTCACTACGCCGAGAATTCGGCTATCCGGCGCTTTGATGTTGGATAAGAGAGCTGCGAATAGATGAAGTTCGACATGCACCACACGTCAGGCAGCTTATGTCATAAACGAAAAAAAAGTTTGTTGAGAAAATTGCATTTGCTCGAGTAGCTGACATTGTCGTTGTAGCAGCCAATTTTACCGTTGCTGCATAAGCGACAGCAGTACTATAAAAGGACTTCACGGGTGTGTTTTATATCTTTCAGATTCACCTGATATCGCAGCTTTGATTTATTTAGGCACGTCAGTTTAGACGCATGTCTTGCAGTTTTGCTCGGACCATGCGACGTCATAGGCAGGTGCCGTTAAGAAATGCTTATGGAGGTTAATCGTCATAAAAGGAAGAGAACTGAGCACATCAGACGGACGCTAAAAAGGCTTCATTGTATTAAGGAGGAAAAAAATCGCTGCATATCCACGAAGTGAATAATGATGACTGGAGTGAAGCGTCCGTGCGACACCCGGATGGATGGAAGCACAGAAGGACGGACGAATAGATGGAAGCACGAATGAACAACCGCACGGAGAGATAAAGAAATTATTAATACAAATGGAGGAGGTCGGCCTGAGTGTGCTTATGGACTGCTAGTGCCCGCAGGAAAGCGGTAACAAAAATGGGACGAGAAGGGTGATAGTATGATGAAGATTATAAAAGTGGTACAAGGTCCTTTGTGCGTGCGTGCGTGCGTGTGTGTGTGTGCGCGCACACACACGCACGCACGCACACGTGAGAGTTGCACGTGCGTGCAACTCTCACGGGCACACTTCACAGTATATGCGTATTTCTAGGCTACAGCAGTGTAGCCAAAGGGAGAGTTTGGTTAGTTGGTTTGTGTTCATATTGAAACAGCGCATAAGGCGGACACAGAAAAACGTGACAACACGAACGCTGTACTGGCTGCTTTATTCATACGAAACAGAAAAAGAAAGGGAAGAAGGAAGCGCACAACATGAGCAGGCCACGTATGCACATGACAAAAAACTACTCGCTTAACATTACAGAGTTTAGTCCAAGTGTTGTGTGGTCAAGTTCTTCTTCTCCTCTTCTCATGGCTCTTACCTAATGCAGAGGATCGGCCGAGTGTTAGGTGAGTTTTGTTTTGGTGTTTCTTCGCATTACTTCTCATATAAGCTAGGGAGAGGCCATACAATAAATTTAATTGCTGAATATTAATATTTAATTGGTTAAAAGGATGAAGAGTATAGCTCAATATTTTTTAGTCTGACTGATAAATTCCTTTATTATGTAGTAAACATCCCTTGACTTTAGCCCAGAGTAGCGGGCCAAATGATAGAACAAGTTTCTCTGTGTCTTTAGTCTTTTGCGCTGCTTCAATATATACTGCAGTGTAGCCAGGTGATTGTCTGTTGCATGCAATATTTTTGCAACAGTCCTCGCCTTCTCGAAGGAGCAGAAGGCGTTGGGAACCTTTCGTTGGCAGTTACCAGCCTGATCCCTCCCTATTTCTTTTTTTTTTGCGTGTCTTTAAGATCAAAGTTGTTTAGGCTATAGCCCTAATTTGGGCGGCGTACCACGAGACGGGTATGTGCCAGTGTGTTGTCTGCCGAAAAACCAAGATAATAATAAACGGATATGTGCCACATAAATTGCACAATACTGCCTATACTCATTGCTGGTCCACACAATATGAAGAATGCTACAGTTAGCCTAACAAATGGCTGCTAAGCAACGGCGTTAAGACCCGAGTATCCACAACGAGAGAATACTATAGGGAACGGAAAAGGCAGCGGTGGCTGCGAGGAGGCACCAAAGCGAGGGAGAGCGTATACACCAACGACGACGGGCCTGTAAATTTATGAGAGATGCGAACGCTTGATTTCAGCGTGAGTTTCTGTCTCAGGAGTTCAGACATCCGTGTCGCGTCTGTGACTGTGTGTGGTTTCACTCGAACAGTTCCGCGCTGATAATGAACGCTAAGACAACCTAGCGTTACCTAGCTAAAGCCTATAGCAACAACCTATAGGCAACTAAATTAGTCTGCAGAATTGTTAAGTTACTCTGTCTAAAGCCTGGTGCGACTTACTGCAAACTTCGCTAATTTTTATTTATGTTCCCAAACTAAATAAATGAATAAATATAAAAATAAATAAACACTAGTGTATTTCTTCCAGACAGGTAAAGCTACAGCGCGTCAATTATTATGCTTCTGTCGCATGGTATTAGTCACAAAGTCCGATAGAATGTCGTTGGGGACTGCCGTTATTCTACCTTAGTAGCCATGGCTAATGTCCGCACCGCCAAGAGTGGCCATGGAATCGAGTGCAGGATTGCGTTGCACGCTCGTGTTCATGTTCCGATAAGATGAACCAAATGTGTTGAAAGGACTTCGTCCTGTACTTGGGCAGTTTAATCCAAGGAACTCTCTTTGGCTTTTACATCACGTCTATGGTGATTACGTGGCATGTCTTTGGCGGTGCACTGACGCTGCCTCATTTTCGCTCGACATACCCGTCTTGGTCATTCTTTAATGTGTATCTTTTGCCCCACCGCGGTGTTCTAGCGGCTAAGGTACTCGGCTGCTGACCCGCAGATCGCGGGATGGAATCCCGGCTGCGGCGGCTGCATTTTCGATGGGGGCGGAAGTGCTGTAGGACCGTGTGCTCAGATTTGGGGGCACGTTAAAGAACCCCATGTGGTCGAAATTTTCTGAGCCCTCCACTACGGCGTCTCATAATCATATTGTGATTTTGGGACGTTTAACCCAACATATCAATCCAATCAATCAATTCTTTTAGCAATCTTTACTTCTTTATGAAGTTTTACACATCCCACGGAATCAGCTTCATGTGCTCCAGTGAAACTTGAGCTTTTAGTTTATTTCACACTGCATAAAGATACATCGCGACTGCCATACAGGGAAAACTTGATGCCTACCGTTAAACCCCACTGATGTCACCTAATTTGAGAGGCTTGCAGTTATCGGGGTATATATTCATATGGACGCACATACGATGCGACGAAATTCGAAGACCTTCACTCCTATATAAAGAAAAAACTTTAGAATTTCTGCTTCTCTGTAGGTAATGGCTAAATGAGGTACGACACCTGCTCCTGTGTGACCGGCGTTCACAATGAATGAGTGAACTTCGATATGTTTGCGCACGGCTTTCTAGTTTTTGCCGTTTGGCCTACCTGGCTATTTCCACTGTATTTGCATTGCAATTTTTCTGTTGAATCATATTTTGTTAATTACTTCAGAGGCCAGAACATGAAAGCAGGTCTTCACAGTCTGCCTGTGTACTGAATCTAAATTCTTTGACACTTCGGGGCGCACGTAAGCAGCTGTGTAAGTTAAAGTAGGCGGTCCGTGCGTCGAGTCTGACACAGGGGTCATGTGCGAGAAGACGTGCTCTTTTGAAGAGGTGGCGTGCTATCGGTCATCGCTACGGATGCTTGCCCATCCCTTACAAAACTAGACTTAGACAGTCTATAGACTGTCAAAATTTATCTTTAGTCTAGTCATTTTCTGACGATCGGTATGAACATGTTGATGGAAATCTGCACACCAAATTTCCTTCAAAAATGGCAAAACATTGTTGGTGAAAATTCGTTGAATCAATAAAATAATCTACCTCGCGTCACTTTTACCTTCTTTCGTGTCATGGCCCTTGCGAGACGAAATAGCCTGACTGCAACCCACTGGCTTGAAACCCCTAACCGACACTGTTACCCCATCCTAGAATATTTTGCAGCGCAACGACTTAGATATTGACAAAGAAGGGACACAGCCGCATCTAGCTTGGTGCACTGTAAAATATTCTACGATGAACACCCACCAACTTGCCCAACTCACGATTCTGCTTCAGAGTGTTACCACATCTGAGGATCATTACCATGGCGCTGGCTAAAACGCAAAAGTGTTCCATCCACCCTCAAATCCAGATGTGTCGGCACCCAGAGCCTAAGGCTAAGTTCATAAAGTGCCTTCACTGTGAAGCACTGTGAAGCACTGTGAAGCACTGTGTGTGTGAAGGCACTGTGTTACCGGCAGTGCCTTCACCACTGCCGGTAACGCACTCGCTCACCAGACAAGGATTGGCCACCCTGGTGCAGTATCTGGCAACTACCTCCCACATGCATACGTCAATTAACTCATGGCCCTCCGTCCTCAGCGGCTGCGAAGCAACTGACCCCGGGGGGGGGGGGGGCGGCAGATCTCTAACGCAGCAGAAGGTGCCAAGAATATCTGGGTCGAGACAGGCCGCCATCAGAACCTGAACTTGACAACATTTAACGCTAGAAACGTATCTAGTGAGGCAAATCTAGCTGTACTACTCGAGGAGCTAGAGGGTGTTAAATGGGATGTGATAGGGTTCATTGAGGTTAGGACAGAGGAGGCCTATACAGTGCTACAGAATGGGCACGTTCATTGCTATCGTGTGCTGGCTGACAGAAAAGAACAGGGCGTGGGGTTCCTTATCCGGAGAAATATAGCTGGCAATATAGAAGATACTACAGCATAATGAAAGGGTGGCAGGAATCGTAATAAAACTCAATAAGAGATACAAGATGAAGGTGATACATGCTTACGTGCCTACATCTAGCTATGATGACGCGGCAGTTGAAAGCTTCTATGAAGACGTAGAATCGGTAATGAGTAAGGTAGAAATACAGTATACTATACTGATGGGAGACTTCAATGCTAAAGTAGGGAAGAAGCAGGCTGGAGACCAGGCAGTTGGAGATCATGGCATCGGCACTAGAAATGCCAGAGGGGAGCTATTGGTAGAATTCACAAAACGCAATAATTTACGGATTTTGAATACCTTCTACCGAAAGCAAGGGAACCGTAAGTGGACATGTAAGAGCCCTAATGACGAAAGTAAGAACGAAATAGACTTTATACTCAGTGCACACCCAGGCATCGTGCAGGGTGTGGAAGTGCTTGGCAAGGTACGATGCAGTGACCATAGAACGGTACGGTCTCGAATTCGGCAAGACTTGAAGAAAGAACAACAGAAAGTGATACGCAAGAAGCCAATGAATGAGCTAGCACTAAGAGAGAAAGTACAGGAATTCAGTCGCACTTCAGAAGAGGTACTCAGCTCTTATCGAGAAAACCAGTCTTACCGTTGACGCAATGAATGATAATCTGACGAGTATCATTATGGCATGTGCAGTGAAAGTTGGAGGTGTGGTAGTTAGACAGGACACTGGTAAGCTGTCCCAGGAGATGAAAAATCTCATTAGGAAGTGTCAAAGCATGAAAGCCTCAAATACAGCAGACAAAATAGAATTGGCAGAGCTTACGAAGTTGATTAATAAGCGTGAGATATCTGTTGTAAGAAGGTATAGCATGGAGAAAATTGAACACGCTATAAAGAATCGAGTAAACGTAAAAGCAGTGAGGAGGAAACTTGGGGATAGGCAAAAACCAGATGTATGCACTAACGGACAAGGAAGCCAAAGTAACTATCAATATGGATACGATAGTTAAAATAGCAGAGGAGTTTTACAGACAGCTGTACAGTAGGCGGCACAGCCACGACCTTAATATAAGAACTAACAGTATCCCAGATGACATCCCACCAGTAATGATAGGAAAGGTTAAAAAAATGCCTCAGATGGAATGAAAAGAGGCAATGATGCTGGTAATGACCACGTAACATCAAATCTGCTGAAAGATGGAAGACATATTGTGCTAGAAAAACTACCGACCCTGTTTACGAGGTGTCTCCTGATGGGAAGACTACCAGAATCGTGTAAGAATGCAAACATAATCCTAATACATATAAAAGGAGATGACAAGGACTTGAAGAACTACAGGCTGATCAGCTGGCTCTCCATAGTATACAAGCTATTTACAAAGGTAATTGCTAACAGAATTAAGGCAACATTAGAAATAAATCAACCAAAAGAACAAGCAGGATTTCGAACAGGCCACTCAACAATCGACCACATTCATACTGTCAATCAGGTAATAGAGAAATGCTAAGAATACAGCCAACCACAATACATAGGCTTCTAATATTACGAGAAGGCGTTTGATTCCGTAGAAATATCAGCAGCCATGTAGACACTGCGGAGTCAAGGCATCGACGAAGCATAAACATCCTGGGAGAAATCTACAGAGGATCAACTGCTACCATAGTGATTCATAAAGAAAGCAACAGAATACCAAGAAGGGTGTAAGGCAGGAAATACATCTCCCCAATGCTGTTTACCGTGTGCTTACAGGAGGTTTTCAGGGGCCAAGAATGGGAAGAGTTAGGGATAAGAGTTAATGGAGAGTACCTTCATAACCTGCGTTTCGCCGATGACATTGCATTGCTGAGTAACTCAGGGCATGAATTGCAACTCACGATTACGTAGCAAAATAAGGAGAGCACAAATGTAGGTCTTAAAATTAATCTGCAGTACACGAAAGTAATGTACAATCACCCCGGAAGAAGAGCGCATCGAGATAGTAGTGCACTTGAAGTTGTAAAAGACTAGGTCTAGTTAGGACAGGTAATAACCGCGGAGCCAGACCACGAGCTTGAAGTAACTAGAAGAGAGAGAGAACAAGGATGAAAGAAAGGAAGGGAGGTCAACCATGGCTGAGCCTCGTAGCACTGGGGAGGGAATAAGGGAAATAAAAGTTGGAGAGAAGCAGGGAAAAGTCACTCATGCGATCGACAAACCAGACGTTATGTGCTTAACATCAAAGACGGTGAGTCACACCCGGGTCTTAATCAAATGAGCACATTCGTTGCATTACGTAAGTTCTATGCGTAGTCCCATGCGCCCAAAATCTTGCCGATGGTGAAGTCATGATGGTGCTGCTTGTGTCCTCAAGCAGCACACTTCTGAAGGCTTGCGAGAACTAGAGTGATGGTGTCAAGCAGTTGCAACACGCTTCAAGCTGTCGGGGTCTGCATCTTGCTCAGCAGTACGCGCATAGCACTAACCAGAGTGTCGACCATGCTGATAACTTGTCCTTTTTTTCTGTCAAGTTATGAGGTTCCGATGAAGTCACTTTCGAAGTATGATGTCTCTCATCAGGCACGTGTATCTTTGGGCATTCGGGCAAAGCGTCACCTGCATTGCTGCTAGAGGCATCACTGTCCTTAGAGACGGCTGCGTTCGGACTGGGCAGTAAGAATGAAGCGGCTGCTCCACTGCTAGTAGAAGCGCCTTTGGTCTTAGAACCAACAGCGCTTGACGCGAGTGGAAAATGGGGAGGTGGTTTCGGGCGTGCTTCATGAGGCGACGAGGTCTTGGAGGCTTTGGTGCAGCGCCGGTGACGAGACCGTCGTTGTGTAATGGATGCAGCTGCTTCTCGGTGTGAGATATCATCTCTAGCCATTTTTTCAGTATTGTTAGTTCCCTTCGAATAAGAGGACAGTCCTTCGAAAACGCATCATGTGGCCCATTGCATTTTCAGCACGTGTCCTGGCACGTGTCCTTGTTGTGGTGCTGTTGCGGATCCCACCGCTGGCACCAGTTGTTGTGGATCCCGGTACTGAGGACCCGTTGTTGCGGCTCTCGGCGCTGTTCACCAGTAGTCGCTTCGAATCCCAGCGCTGATCACCAGTTGTTGCGGACCGGGGTTGGCCCGGTCTTTTGTGGTAGCGTGGTGTAGCTTCGGGTTGAGGAAACGAACGCTGACAAAATGGGGATACAAAAAACAAACAGGTTTATGGCACTATTTACAATTATTTACAGCATGAGGTTAGGAGTTCACAAACCACGAACGTGGTGGTTGAACCGTTACATGGTTCAGAGCGACGTTCAGCACCCTGCGGCGTCGTTATAAGCTATGTCGGGCTCCTCCTTCTTGAGGGGAACACCAATCACACACACACAACAGGCGAGGGGTACGAGCATGCACGGCGCACGTGAACACCCAATATTGAGTCGTGATCACTGCACTTCAAGGTGGCGCCAGAGGGGCTCTTCCTCGTTGTGTGTGTCGCTGGTCGAGGGGTCCCAAGCTCCGGACAGCAGACATAAAACGGTCCGCCAATCTGTCCGCTCAATTAGCAGGGCAATTTGTGGCGGCGGCCGCGGTTTCTTCCAAGGAAGACGTTGTCTTTGTTGTCCTCTCTGGAACGGCTTACGGCGTCGTGGCGATACGACGTCTCATCCTCCGGCTAGCAGGGACAATACCTGGCGGGCATAGGCAGCCGGCCAGTCGGCTACTTGTTTGAGGATTAAAAGAGTGCCGCTCCCCCGTCATCTCTGGAAGCTGGTTCCGAGAAAACTGGGTTCCAGGCGTGGGAACGCTGCCCGGCTACGCTTCCCAGCGACAGCATGGCGCCTACTGACGACGGTCATAACAATGCCCAGTGCATCGAGAACAGGCGGTAGAGTTCATGCAAACACTACTACGGGGCCTAACTTTGTGCACTTCCAGCACTTGCAATGGTTTTTGTATAAAAGGGCGAAATGCGTGTCGGAAGTGGCCCACTTTTACGTGTGATGGAAGTCATTCGCCCGTAAGTGTAATTCTTACGCATCGTGATGTGTCGATATGACATATACTTGTAATAATAGCATCTTCCGAAGCCGGTTTAATCAAGAATGGTAGGTCCGAGTTGGTAATGGCTTCGGCAACATCATATATCACTCCAGTGCTCACTTCTTAGCCCAGCCGTGTATGAGAGCGTACTTTCACCTCATTAAGTTCCATTACTTCACGCAATCTGTCAAGCGCAGTCTCTCGATTGATGTCAATCGCTAGGATGTTCTTGCGGCTATTCACTGACTTCTTCTACTTTGTTCGCCCCCAGTGTTTCTAGCTGTACAGATACGGCTCGCCGGTTAAGGGTACTCATGTTTTCACTAGCGATAACTGGCATCAAAAGGATGGTTAATACCTCAGTGTTCTGCGAAGATCACATGATGTGCTCACTCGAATTGGGTGACATGCTCAGAAATTGTCGCTTTCCCTTGTGGTTTATCACAAGCTAGAAGTTGTCGTCCCCTTATTCTTCACTTCGGACGTAGTAGGGTTCGGCGTCATTGCTGTAAGTGCCACTCTTGGAGCTGTAGCGCTCCCTGGAAGCAACAACCGTGGTCATTCGTCCATTGTGAACTAGCAGGAGACGGCGCTTGGCAGGCGAAATCAAAACTATTCACAAAAAATCGTGGAACCCAAACATTCGGCATTCTGCCACACTGGCAGTTCGTCGTCGTCCAACTAGAAGAAGAATAAGAAGAATAAGAATGGGATGGTGCACATTCGGAAAGCACTCTCAAATTATGGCGGCTAGATTGCCACTATCTCTCAAGAGGAAGGTATACAACAGCTGCATCTTGCCGGTACTTAGCTATGGAGCAAAAACAGAGACTTACAAAGAGGATTCAGCTCAAATTGAGAACGACGCAGCGAGCAACGAAAAGAAAAAGGATAGGCGTAACTTTAAAAGACAAGAATAAAGCAGAGTGAAACGGGGAACAAACCAACGTTGAAGGTATCATCGTTGGAATCAAGAAGAGTAAATGGACATGAGCCGGGCATGTAGAGCATGGGCTGTATAACCACTGGTCATCAAGGATAACTGACTGGATTCCCAGAAAGGCAAGCGGGTTAGGGGGAGACAGAAAGTTAGGTGGGCAGATGAGATTAAGAAGTTTGCGGGTATAAAGTGGCAGCAGCAAGCACAGGACTGAGCTGACTGGCGGAACATGGGAGAGGTCTTCGTCCTGCAGTCGACGTAGTCAGGCTGATGATCAGCAACTTTAATAATAACTCCGGCAAATTCGTGGCCTGGGCCTCAGCCTCATCCAAGGAAGACAAGAGACCTTCTCTCCTCGCCGCCTCACGGGCTTGCTGGATGACCCACAGTTGATCCTGGAGGTGTGGGCTGCGCAGCACGGCCACTCACCACACCTCAAGTTCATCTGCAGGGGGGACTGAATTTTCTTCTGCTAAAATTGCCCACTTCCAGAGGATTTGCCTAAGTTATGTGTGGGTCCAGCCGTACAATTTCAAAGTATCATATGAATAGACGTCTGGATAAATCCTCCTAAATGAATAAGGTTGGAAAGGTTTGGGTTTGTAATTGCATCTAATCTACCGCTTCAGGTCTGTCATGTTTGTGGCTTGGTGGTGGATATTTTATAAAAGCGCTTGGTGTCACACTCCGTTCATGTTTTTCCTGGGCTATTTTGAATTTTTTTTCGACGAGAAATTACCGACACGCTTAAACACTCAGTTTAATGCAATTTTGAATGACTAACAACTACGATTCACGAAATGAAAAAAAAAGGCATTATAGTTTGTCAGAGCGCAAGCCAACGACACCAGAATTCCTGCAATTGAACAAGAGCTTCCCAAACTTCTTTCTATAAACTTGGTTATTTTTCTTTATATTTGTATAGTGCTTTACTTTACATCTAATCATTGGGCCTTGTTGATAACAACACATTATATAACGTTTGTATTAGAAAAGTATTAGGTACTCAACTATAAACTAAAAAAAGCGTTTATTTTTGTTTTGTTAAGGTGTTCATCCCGAAATTTAGTTAGTGATCCAAGGTAAATTTTCATTACTACCTACAGTTTACAGTTTCTGTGGAATTTTATTTTTACATTTTTTGTGTATTCCCTTTCCCACTTCCCCCCCAATGTATATTAACACTGAGGATATTATAAATAATCAAGCGATGGTGAAGAAAACGTGGCTTCAAAGATGACGCCAACAACTATATCGCGCACACTGGGATGCACCGACCTATATAAACAGATAAAGACATAATTATTGCACTTAAATTGTGTTGAACTAAAATATTAGATATGGCTTCCATATTTCGCTAAGCGATGCGTGTGTCGCCGTCAAAGCACGGGACGTATGCAATGTAACTGAACGGACAGACGTACGAACGCAGGAAAGATGTCACACTTAAAGACATATCAACGACTGTTCACTATGTCTCTGATAAATTATATCGTACCAGAAAGTCTTGGGATATTAATAGTACCTGACCCGGAAACGTGTTCATTGCAAACTCTGAGGAGAAAAGAAAACAAAACGGAAGAACAGGGAGGTTAGCCAGTTCTCAGAACTACTGGCTACTCTGTGCAGGAAAAGGAGAAAGAAGAGAAAAAAACATATTTGAAGGGTTTAAGGGCTATGTATACTTAGGTGGTGCTCCTGGGCAAATATTCTGCAGCTGTTGCAACATATAGACAGACTGAAACATACCCACAGTGGCTTCCCTAGTGCGTGTTCATTGTCGGAAGAAGAGAGGTTGGAAGAAGAGAGAAACTCCGTATGTCTACCAACTCAAGTCACATACGATACGCATTTTTCACCAGCAGAGTATTTGAAGAGGAGTGCAATAGTGGATTAGTACGTCTAGCCTCGAAATTCATGCGATTTGGCTTCATTCCACCTCAAGCTTGTTCTGAATGAAAAACAAAAAAAAACACTATGTTGGTGCTCAAGTTGCTTTTAGTCGTAATACTGATTTAACAATAAACAAGCTCATAAATCGTTGGACGTGCCCCGTCATGAATTTCTGGGTGTGCTATGTATGCCTTCCATGAGTTCGAATAAGGTTCCCTGCCACAGAAAAATAATTGAGAAAAAAAAGCAGATATATGTAAATACCATGTAAGAACATTCAGTCGGTAAAGGTGCAGTCCAACAAGCTTGCACTGGAACCTCGGTTTTCCGCAGCAGTTTTTTTTTGTTTTGCGCATCTTTCGTGCTCTCGACAAGGAGTGATACCCGTATACTAGAGCACGTTCCAGGAAATAAAATCACTGGGCGCGTGCGCATAGGCCGTCCTTTGGTCGCGACTTTCGAGGAAGAACTTTGAGTGAAAGCGAAACAAAAAAAAAAGAGAGAGAGAACAATCGAAGACCGGGCGGGCGCGCGGAGCAACCGACGGAAAGCGAGCGCAAGCGGACACAAGAGGTGCGCGCGCTCGAACGAAGCAGGAATCCGGGTAGCAGGGCGTATAAATCATTGTCCAACGTGGTTTCCGCTCGCGGGGCCGATCAGTGAACGCGGCCGAGTGTGCAGTTGCCCAGCCGGTGCAATCGGCTACGAGCACGGGTGGCGCCTCCTCCCAGGCACCTGGCTGCCGATCCGCCGCTGAAGCGCGTGTGAAAAATGGACTGGCAGCATCGCGCCGCCGTGGCCTCCTCCGGCAGGCACGTCTCCGAAGGCAGGAGCTAGTCGCTCGTCGCGGCAACACTTCCCCCGCTCCTTGGCGCGAGGAAATTTTATGGCGTTTCTCGTTCCAGTGAATCACAACGGCGGACGCAATATTTATGAGCTCGGCGCCGCGACGAGCGTGCCAGCCCGGTCGCGACACTTCCCGGTTGCGGACGACTTCCGCGGAGTCACCGGCTTCGGCTGGCTGGCGAGGATAAGTGAGTGGATTAGTCGCCCCACAGAGCGACTGCCGGCAGATCTCGTTTTCCCGACAGGACATCAGTAGAAGAAGCGAGCGTGCGCTGCGGTAAAAGCTGGAAAACCTTCCACACTTCTGAGTACCCGGCAAGAAGTAAAGTGCCACGTAGTGCAATGAACAGAACTGGACCAACTTGCTCCCTTATTTGGGAATGCAAATAATAAATTCTGTGAAATAGCGCGGTTTAACTTCACGACACGCAGTCAGAGGTCTCTCATGCACGCTCGCCATGCGGGAGTTCGGCGTGCGTACCAAACGCATTTCTCAAGCATCACGATGATGAACTGCGCTAAACTCTGAGAAGTGAACTATTTCAATTGGAAGACGTCAGTTAAATCACTTGTCAGTCCGGGGCTGAGTGAAAATTAATACACAATTAAAAATAAAACGAATAAACAAATTCAAATAATAAATGCGAAGCATTTCTTAGCGAACTTCGCCAACTTTCAGCGTATCTATCTATCTAGCCGCCTACGACTTTAAGCTCTCCTGGCCTCACGGCTGCTAATGCGCTCGCGGCCGTTTCGCTAGCTTCCCATATACCAAAGTTAGCATTACGTCACGTGAATGGATGACGAAAGTATGTGGCTGGTGCAAACATGATAATCATGAGATGCGTGTCATGTAAGTGATGACTACACGCCACGCTCATCATGCGCTCGCGGCCGTTTGGCTAGCTTCACATGTACCGAATTTGGTATTACGCAGACGGACGTCGAAGATAAAGGACACATCCAAATATGATAACCATGACATGTGTGTCATGTAAAACATGACTACATGCTACGCTCATAGTGCGCTCACGGCCGTTCGGCTTGCTCCACATATACCAAATTTGGTATCACGTGATCTCCATTGACGATGAGTGTAAACGGCACGTCTAAACATGATAATCTTGATATATAAGTCATGTAAGGTACGTTCGCCGCGTGCCGTTGTGCTGATTTTAAGTGACTTATCAGCCTTTTTCATTCGTTCTTCACATATCATCGGTTCCCATTGTACGTGGGATGTGTCAATTTTTCTATTTTTAGTGCACGACGTGTAGTAAATCCTGATTCAAATGAATATCATATATCTGAGAACTGGACAATTTTTTTCAGTGAGCTTTATCAATCACTTCGTAAGTGAAGAAGAAAAAAAACGAAGAAAGCTCATAGTGCCGAGAAAAACATTTCAATCCACGTCAACGGTGGGAGAGAATGAAAACAAAGCAAATGCATAAAAAACAGGGAATTTTCAATCTGTATGCGAGATTCTCCGGACAACTTTGTAATTTTTCGCATCGCTTTTATGACCCAAACAGAACAATAACAATAGTAGCGGGACACTTGAAAGCAGCCGTTTTTAGTACGATGTCGGGCCGTTCGTTTCTGATACGGCGACCTTCTGCATACCATTCTCCCAACCAAAACAGGCATATACTGTGATAAATCTGCATTCAGATCTTTTTGCGGTAGAATTAGGTGTAATACTATAGAATTAAGTCATCAATAAAAGTGCCGTCAACTGTCTGACATACTTTGGGCGGAAGTGTAGGGCAGAAGAGCAATTAAGAGGGTAAAAGAGGAGGAGGGGGTGTATGTGGTTTTATGCGGTGAATTATGCAAAATAACTACAGTAAGTGGAGCTGTGTTAACGAGAATCAGATTGCATAAAGAAATACTTGTGCGATAGTCAGTAACTGAAGACGTGGAACTTGTAGGTAAATAGAAGAGGGAATTGGTTACATCGAAATCTTTACACTGGGCTCCTTCGAGGTTTCGCTTGAAGAATATTTGTACACAGGAACTTTTACAACAAACAGCCGTGCAAAACCATGGCGTTTCTATTGGACCCTATAGTCGTCCTCCCATTCAAGCGGTTCACATCGCATAAAGCGCATCGCGTGTACTATGTCCTTCTTTGCGTTTACGTCACTTTATGAACCACAAGAAAAAGAAATACCAACAAACGTTGGTGTGCTACTGCTTTTTTGAAGCGTATAGAATACCGGAGCAGGTGTTTTTCAAATTAGGTCAGTTTGAGAGGAAGAGGTCGCCTCCCGCTGAACACGGACAGCAAGCGCAACTTCAATTTCGCCGACACAAAGCTGCCTCGCAAGCTCGTTGTCATCAACTCTTCTAATACACAATTTTGTTAAAAAAATAAAGAAAAAAAGAAACAAAGCTGTCGCACTGGTATTCGTGGTCTCTTCGTTCCGCAAGCGTGGCTATGAGATTCGCGCATTATACGGATCACGTTGTCAAAGTGTCACGCCAAGGCGACGAGACGCAGCACTTCTGAGGGACATCGCGAACTGGCAAAAGTAAAGAGGAAATGACAACTCGTTTCCGACACCGCTTTGCAGCTCGTCTTCGCGAGAGCTCGAATCCCCCGTCGTAATTCCCCGGCTGCTGGACAGGGGTCACAATCCCGCAGAGACCCACAATGCGGTGCCACGCGCGTGGGAGAATGGAGCCCCGAACATGGAAGATGCGGGGACAGAAGACGGCCAGAAGCGGCGGGACGTGGCGCGGTTACCCGATGATACGACCAACCAAATGCGTTTTAAATTCTCGTGAACTGATTTAAACTCCACTTTAGCAGAGCAGATTGGGCGAGAGGGCGGTGAGGTCGGATGTGCGGCGCGACCGCGGTGCGTCGGGTGTGCCTCGGTCGTGTCGAATTCGGTTTTAAAAGTTATCTTCTCCCGGCTGTGCCTCCTCCTCCGGCACCCGGTCCTCCACTCCGGCTGAGCGAGCGTGCCCCCTTGGGGATTCCCTCGCAACGATGTTGAGATTCGCGCTGCGGCCGCGGCTCGATCGCTCAATTCCCCGGCGCGCACTTGCTCTCGGCTCCCCACCGACCTGATACGGGCGACTCTGCTACCACGCTCTTCTTTTGTTGTCCGCTTCTATATCGACGCGTAGCTTCCGTCCCGACTCGCTTCTCCTCCTCCACTGCTTTAAGGATTTTGTTCCAGTTCGAGGTCGTGTCACGCGATGCGCCTGCATGAGAGCCTGGCTTCCTTCCGTCGGTCCTTTCGACCGGAAAGCATGCGGCCCACAAGATTCTGCGCAGAACAAACGAGCGACGAAGAACAAAAGCTTGCCCAGTACAGGATCCCCACTGCTAGCTTGCGTACGGTCATGAATCATGTGATATCCGCTTCTTGATGCCTTTTACACTGCCTGCTTCACCTCCAGTTTGTGTCATGTTCGTTTTAGTCTTCTATTTCGGATAAACGAATCTATGCAGCCTTTGCTTTTGGAAATGGTCGACGAACTAAAATAAGTTTCAAGGCATCGTTGGCTGAGTTATCTCAAGATAAAAAATCGATAGCGTTTCTGGTATGTATTTTCGTTGCCAAAGTGTAAGTAACTGAAGGCATTATGTTTACCATATTGACGGTGTGGAAGGTTGTCTAGAGTATCGTCAATGCTGTATTTAATTTGGGAAGGTGAAGCTGCGAGACGAGCGGCTGCTTCACCGCGGCTAAGACGAAGAGCCCGTTCTGCTCTTTTTTTTTTTCAAACTACGAGATATGCGCGGATCTGTGGGTGACATTACATAAGATATGCATGCATACAGTGCTGAAATCGCCGGTTGAGTGGTTTGTCCAGCTAATTAGTCTGTCCAGTTCCTATACTAACTTCAACCATGGCCAAATGAAAGCTCTTATTGACCTGATGGATATGATGAACCTTCTGTTTGCTTCATAGGAAGAAAAAGTAATAAAGAAATGAAAATTGAAAAACGCACGGCTACAAAATTATCTGAGCCATGCAACTATGGTGTGCACATGCATTTGCTAATTTTAACTAAGCAAGCAAAATATATGTTACTTTACACATTTTTATGTTACTGAAGTACTGAAGTGCATTCTTATATTATAAATATTTGGCGAAAATTAAATGAAAGCTAAGTCGACAAGCGTAATTAACTCATTTGAACGTGCAGTAATCAACGCGAAGTAGCCGCATGCTTATGCCGGACCTGAAAATTGCTAATCGCCATAACGATTTGGGCGACGCTAATTCACGGAAAACTGGTTAATGACACGGCAGATTAAGTCGCACTGTACGTTCAGAGGTATGCTCTCTAAAAGTGGTCAACCCCAAAGAACATTAGTTTTTTAAATAAACTGAGCGCATCCTTCTTATCTCCGGCAGAGAGAGAGAGGGAAAGAGAACGATCACAATTCTAATAAGTGACACGATTCGTACAAAGCCACGAATCGGTCCAGCTTCATGGCATTTCACGTTTGCTTGAGGGGTGGGGGGCAAAGAAAACAAACAAAATGCGTTACGTTGTTCTGGGATGCTTCGGCACAGCAAGTGGTGAAATATTTGCTCCCCGAGAGTTTTAATAGCGTACTTGTAAGTCGTGTACACTATGCGCTCGCCAGCGCTGCTATGAAAGTTTCTGGCAACATTCCCTGGGTTACATCCTCATCCGCACTCACGCATTCTGATGACGTGGTTCCAAAGAGGTTTCTATTTCATATGAATTGAGAAGGGCTTGCATTTTCAAATATTGCAAAATAGTGCAAGGCATATCTACCACTTTGAAGTCATTAAACTGTAAGGGGGATTGTGACTGAGGGCAATGTCAATGACACAGATTACAACCGTCGCGTTGGCTTATCTGATGTAATGCGAAATAGGTTTGAAAGATGAGAGTGGCGAGGCACTAAGGGGCTATTTTGCCTGTGCATGATGCAAAAACAAGAGCCTGACATGGCCAATCACTGGAATGACTCTGTACAATAATAAAAAAAATAAAAAAATTGAGGGAGCCTTAAGCTTCACTTGTAAGAGCTATATCTTGTTAATAGTGCGCACTTCAACATCTTAGTGCATACTTTTCTTTGTATGTTGTTACTAGAGAAGCTAACATTGTGGATTAGTGCAATGTAATCGAAACAGTTGAAAATGGCTTGTGTAAGTAAAGCTTTCGCACATGACTGAATTCCACGTAATGGGTCATCATCATCATCATCATCATCAACATCATCATCATCAGCAGCAGCAGCAGCAGCAGCAGCAGCAGCAGCCTGGCTACGTCCACTGCAGGACAAAGGCCTCTCCCATGTTCCGCCAGTTAACCCGGTCCTGCGCTTGCTGCTGCCAATTCATACCCACAAACTTCTTAATCTCATCTGCCTACCTAACCTTCTGTCTCCCTCTAACCCGCTCGCCTTCTCTGGGAATCCGCTTAGTTAACCTTAATGACCAGCGGTTATCCTGTCTACGCGCTACATGCCCGGCCCATGTCCATTTCCTCTTCTTGATTTCAACTATGATATCCTCAACCCCCGTTTGTTCCCTAATCCAACCTGCTCTCTTCTTGTCTCTTAAGGTTACACCTACCAGTTATCTTTCCATTGCTCGCTGCGTCGTCCTCAACTTAAGCTAAACCCTCTTTGTAAGTCTCCAGGTTTCTGCTCCGTAGCTAAGTACTGGCAAGATACAGCTGTTATATACCTTCCTCTTGAGTGATAGTGGCAATCTACTTGTCATAATTTGAAAGTGCTTGCCAAATGTGCTCCACCCCATTCTTATTATTCTAGTTACTTCAATCTCGTGGTTCTGCTCCGCGGCTATTACCTGCCCTAAGTAGACATAGTATTTTACAACTTGAAGTACACTATTACCTATCTCGAAGCACTGCTTTTTTCCGAGGTTGTTGTACATTACTTTCCTTTTCTGCAGATTAATTTTAGGACCCACCTTTCTGCTCTCCTTGTCTAACTCCGTAATCATGAGTTGCAATTCGTCCCCTATGTTACTCAGCAATGCAATGTCATCGGCGAAGCGCCGGTTACTAAGGTACTCTCCATTAACTCTTACCCCTAACTGTTCCCATTCCAGGCTTCTGAAAACATCCTACAAGCACGTGGTAAATAGCATTTGGGAGATTGTGTCCCCTGTTGTGACCGGCGCCCGAGCTGACGAGGGAGCGGCGCTCCTTTAATCTCCAAACAAGTAACCGAACGACCGGCTGCCTACTGTTAGGACCGGCGCCAGGTCTGACAATGGATCGGCGTTCCTTTTGATGTTCCTTTTTAGTCGCCAAACGGGTTGGCGGCCTGTGTCCGCCATGTATTGTTCCCCCCTGGCCGGAGGGTGCGGCGTCTTGCCGCCACGACACCGTGAGCAGTTCGGGAGACCACAAGTGCAGCTTCTTCTTTGGAAGATGACGGCGGCGGCGGCGGCCGGAAATCGTCCCGCTAATTGAACGAGTCGTTCGGCGACCATTTGAAGCTTGTTTACGGCGGCCCTTTCGATGGATGCAGTCATCAACTTCAGACCCCTCGCCCAGCGACACCCCTTGACGAGGAGGAGCCACGTTCGTGCCACATGGCCGTGCAGTGACCACGCTTCAATTTTGAACGTTCACGTGGACCGTGCGTGCTCGTCACCCTCGCGGGTAATGTGTGATCCGTGGTTGGACGGTGCCCTCTGTACGCGGTCCCCGATCTAGGGATCTGGGGAGGACAGACCCTTTATAATGAGCCCCCACGGCTCATTCGGTGTGCTTTTTTCGAGAAGGGAACAGAGCAGAACCGAGCAGAACCATGTAGAACCAAGCACCATGTAGCGCTATGTTAGGAGTCATGTAGAGGCCTGCCACGTTTGAGGGCTCACCGTGTAGGGAGTTCGCAATGTATATATTGTAAATAAACCCTCTTCAAGTCTCTCTTCCTCCTGCCTCGACAACTTCATCCCGGACCTCCGGTGTCTGGAAACCCCGGTCGCAACAACTGGTTGGCAGCGGTGGGATACGAGTCTGCGACGGAGAGCGACATGTACCGGAGGCCAGCCGAAAGCCCTGGAACTCGGCGGGATCGAAGCAGCGTACCACCACCGCACGTAATGGGGTGAGTGCCTGGCTTTGTGCTTGAGATATATCGAGTCTTTTAGCCTAGATTCGTTAAAAGATAGATATAACCAACAACTGCCTGGCCACTGTGGTTGTTATCTCAGCACAAGGCAGCACTGGATGATTATCTGAGCAAGTACGCTAAAGCAGGAAAGCTTAGATGATTCAATAGGAACAAGTGGTAATGTTTCAAAATTTCTAAGGGTACGTTGCGGGTTAAATTTTAGGATGTTGTAAAAAGCAGGAGTGAAAAATTAACAAGAAAAAGTAGAGAGGGATGTTGGCCACGTAGTGCTACTTGGGTGCTTAAGCTTGTGGTCTCCGCTGTGAGATTTGCCAGGCTTCAATTTCTCTAGACCCAGAATTGAAACGCTGGTGGGTTTGTGTTTTGTCACAGCTGAGCCAAAGCAAAGTAGTCGCCATGGATCTTACGAGATTGACAAGAGAGAACCTGCTGAACCTGTGTTGGGATCTGGAGCTAGATTTTAATGATGATATGCCTGCTTCTAAACTCCGCGAAGTGATTCTCGAAAGCAATAGTGACAATGAGGAAATCGAGCACTTCGGGAATATGTACTTATTGGACCAGGAGGAGGAAGTACAAAGGGCGCAAAGAAAGGAAAGATGGCGCCAGGAGGAATTGGAAGCTGAGCGCAGGCATGAAGAACATATAAAAAGGATGCAGGAATTAGATGAAGAGATAGAAAGGCTTAATTGTGAATTGGTGGCATTGCAGCAGAGTGGTCAATCCATAGATGTAGCGCACGAACGGTGCGATGTAGCGGCGGTGCCATTTAAGACCGAAGCGAAGGCTACAGGTCAGACATCTGTAGATGAAGTGCACGAACGGTGCGACGTAGCGGCGGTGCCGATTAAGGCCGAAGAGAGGGCTACAGGTCAGAAATTTGCAGATGTACCGCACGAACGGTGCGTTTCAGCAGCGGTGCCGTTTAGGGCCGAAGAGAGTGCTGCGGGTCTGATATCTGTAGATATAGCGGCGGTGCCGTTTGAGGCCAAAGAGAAGGCTAGTGCCTGTAAGGGAATGGAACAGGTTTTAACCCATTCTGAGGGAAAAGAGCTCGCGGTCGCAGCAGGGTGTGAGGGTTCCGTGGTGGTGGAAACGGAGTTAAGATTAACAGAGTGTTCCATCGAACCTTGCAGCCCTGTAGACCATGTTGATGAGCATCAGAGGCGGACGAAAGGCTCCAGGTTTGGCACCAAGGAATGTGCCAAACGGAGAAAGCGTCCGAAAAACAGAAGCGCGGCAAGGCTCGCGATCAGCGCGGCGCGTTTGACGAGGACCTTCAAACGGCGTGGCGGATTCGCGAGAAAAGGCCCGTTGTCTTCTCTGACTGGCTCGAATCGCATGCGTCTAAGCGGCCGGAGAGTGAGGAAAAGAAAAGCGCAATCTACGCGGCCGCGGTCTAGCGATGAACTGATAAGTGATCATCAGGACTGGGCGCGCGAGACGGCGGAGGAGCATATCGGTGATGAAGAACGTCAGAGTAGGACGAAAGGCTCCCAGGTCCGCGCAAAGAAGCGTGCACAGGGGAGAAAGCGTCCGAAGGGCAACAGTAAGGCAAAGCTCGCGATGAGCACAACGCGTTCGAGTAAGGTTTTCAAACGGCGGAGTGACATCGCGAGGAAAAGTGCCGTTGTCTTCTCTGACGGGTCTGTATCGTATGCGTCCGAACCGCCGGAAAAGAAAAGCGCATCGTACGCGGCAGTGTTGGAAGGATGAATTGCTAGGCAATCATTCAGACAGTGCGCGCGGGAAAGCTAACAAGCAAGTGGGTGCTGACGAGCATCAGAGGTTGGCGAAAGGCTCCGTAGACGGCACGAAGAAGCGTGACAAACGGAGAAAGCGCCGTAAAGACGAGGCAAAAATCGCGACGCGTTTGAGGAATGTATTCAAATGGCGGAGCGAAATTTCAAGAAAGTTGCCGTATCGCAAGCGTCCGAGCGGCCAGAGAACAAAGAAAAGAGAAGCGCATTGTGTGCGTAAGTGGCCGAAGGGCAAGAGACCCTTCCGTTGTTCTCGCGGTGCATTGGACGGGGTGCGGGGCAAAAGAGTCGGTGGTTTTCGAGGGGCAGGAAGCGACAGCAAGTCGGCTTCGAGGAACGTCGCGGGGTTCGGTAGCAGGGCGATTGACGCGTGTTGTAGACCCCGCTTCTCGAGAAAATCGTTCCGGGCGCGACCACCGCGAGTTCGACTCAGAGTTGTTGCGAACAGCTGTTAGCCTCTCGGAAAACGTCGACTCGGGACTGTTGAAAGGAACATTTTGTTTGTTTTGTGATTTTGTAAATAACTCGTTTGTACTTTGTTTTCGTTAGCGCTCTATCATTTTGGTAGCCTATATGCGTTGTATAGATCTATTGGAAGGATAGTGACACGCATTAGAGCGTACAGAATTAGGCGTTTGTCATCGGCACCGGAGTTGGTTTGTATGCGTCCGAGCCGCCGGACAAAACGAAAAAAAAAAAAGCACGTTGGGTAGAAAGGCAGACCCTTTCGTCGCTCTGTCGACGGCATGTTTGATGGACTGCGGGAGTGCGAGGTACTCAGCGAGAGTAAGAACGCAGGTTGTCAGCGCAGAGCTTTGCGGGGGTCGGAGGCGAAGCGAATGGGTTTTGCCATTGTTCCAATTCCCGTTCGCCTAGAAAGACCCACAGGACGCGACGCCGCGCGTTCGTCTCAAAATTAAGTGACAGCGGTAAGCGTTTCGGAAGGCTCTCCCGCGGATTTGTATTTTTTAGTTTTGAATATCTGTTTTGACTGTTTAGGTCAGTTTTCCTTTTGGAATGTGTTCTGTACTTCTGCTACTAGATAGCGTTTACGTAGCAGGTACCATGCTGTTTATTTTTTAAGCTTTGTATGTATTGGTTTTAAAGGTAACCGTTTTGCGGCCGTATAACGACACGTTAGGGGCGTTTGTCAAGTAGGACCGACGTTAGAGACGAATTTTGAGTGAGCGCACGGACGCAAGGATATTCTTGCGAGGTTTTCAGGATTCATGCGAAACTTTTTTTGTTGTTCATTTAATGTTTTGTTCGCATGTGTCCGGTGTGTAAGAAAAGCTAGCTCGTGAGTTTATATGTATGCTTTGTGAAAGTGGCAACAGCAAGGGAACGGTTAGGTGGTATCTCATCCAGGCAGGAGCACTGTGATGTGCGTTTGCGGATGTATAATAAAGATGTTCCTGATGCAGGTACAGCACGGCAGTTATGCTTTCGTCTTCTCAAAAGGAATTGACGACTGGCTTTGGCGGCACTAAATTTCGGGAACTAAAAGATAGCGTGAAGTAAAATGCTTTATTTTATGAGTATGATACCTGGTGGGTTACGGCGGATTACTCACGCAGGCACTCGGGTATGCCACGGTGAGCGCATCACTTGACAGTTAGTTTTCTTGAAAGCAGTTTGATGGGAAGATTATTATCGGATCGGGATTAGGAGTTTTGGTGAAACCTCAGAGAAACGTCCCGATTGCTGCTTTGTGTTTGGTAATACTGCTTAAGTAAGGTTGCTTTTGGATAATTTGTCGGACTCGACGTGTCTCAGTGCGGGCAGGGTGCTCTCCCGTGCCTGTGGTGGTGTGTATGAATGCTTTTCCCAGAGGGGAGCCACAAGGAACGAGAGGGAAAGAGTCCTTGGCTGAGCGTCATCAGCAGTGGCCTGGAAGCCAGCACTACACAGCGACACTTCGGGCAACCTGTGCAGCTGGTCACCCTCAGGTCGCTTCTCCCGCCGGCGGACGAGCTGTTGTGACCGGCGCCCGAGCTGACGAGGGAGCGGCGCTCCTTTAATCTCCAAACAAGTAACCGAACGACCGGCTGCCTACTGTTAGGACCGGCGCCAGGTCTGACAATGGATCGGCGTTCCTTTTGATGTTCCTTTTTAGTCGCCAAACGGGTTGGCGGCCTGTGTCCGCCATGTATTGTTCCCCCCTGGCCGGAGGGTGCGGCGTCTTGCCGCCACGACACCGTGAGCAGTTCGGGAGACCACAAGTGCAGCTTCTTCTTTGGAAGATGACGGCGGCGGCGGCGGCCGGAAATCGTCCCGCTAATTGAACGAGTCGTTCGGCGACCATTTGAAGCTTGTTTACGGCGGCCCTTTCGATGGATGCAGTCATCAACTTCAGACCCCTCGCCCAGCGACACCCCTTGACGAGGAGGAGCCACGTTCGTGCCACATGGCCGTGCAGTGACCACGCTTCAATTTTGAACGTTCACGTGGACCGTGCGTGCTCGTCACCCTCGCGGGTAATGTGTGATCCGTGGTTGGACGGTGCCCTCTGTACGCGGTCCCCGATCTAGGGATCTGGGGAGGACAGACCCTTTATAATGAGCCCCCACGGCTCATTCGGTGTGCTTTTTTCGAGAAGGGAACAGAGCAGAACCGAGCAGAACCATGTAGAACCAAGCACCATGTAGCGCTATGTTAGGAGTCATGTAGAGGCCTGCCACGTTTGAGGGCTCACCGTGTAGGGAGTTCGCAATGTATATATTGTAAATAAACCCTCTTCAAGTCTCTCTTCCTCCTGCCTCGACAACTTCATCCCGGACCTCCGGTGTCTGGAAACCCCGGTCGCAACACCCCCTGCCTTACACCCTTCTTGATTGGTATTCTGTTGCTTTCTTTATGAAGCACTATGGTAGCAGTGTCTGATTCCGCAGTGTCTGCCTGACGGCTGATATTTCTACTAAATCAAACGCCTTCTCGTAATCTCTGAAGGCTATGTTTAGTGGTTGGTTATATTCTGAGCATTTCTCAATTACCTGATTGATATTATGAATGTGGTCAATTGTTGAGTAGCCTGTTCGAAATCCTGCTTGTTCCTTTGGTTGATTGAATTCTAATGTTTTCTTTACTCTGTATTACCTTTGTAAATAGCTTTATACTGCAGAGAGCAAGCTGATCGGCCTGTAATTCTTCAAGTCCTTGTCATATCCTTTCTTATGTATTAAGATGATGTTAGCGTTCTTCCAAGACTCTGGTACTCTTCCCGTCAGGAGACACCTCGTTAACAGGGTGGCTAGTTTTTCTAACACAATCTGTCCTCCATCTTTCAACAGATCTGATGTTACCTGATCCTCACCAGCAGCTTTGCCTCTTTGCATGCTCTCCAAAGCTTTCTGACTTCTTCTATCATTACTGGTGGGTTGTCATCTGGGTTACTGCTAGTTCTTAAAGTATTTAGGTCGTGGTTGTCCCGGCTACTGTACAGATCTCTGTAAATCTTCTCTGCTATTTTACCTATCATATTCATAGTGGTAGTTATTTTGCCTTGTTTGTCCTTTAGTGCATACATCCGATTTTTGCCTATCCCAAGTTTCCTCTTCACTGCTTTGACGCCTCCTCCGTTTTTCAGAGCGTGTTCAATTCTCTCCATGTTATACCTTCTTACATCGCATACCCTAGGCCTATTAATCAACTTCGAAAGCTCTTCCAGTTCTATTTTGTCTGCTGTACTTGAGACTTTCATGATTTGACGCTTCTTAATGAGATTCTTCGTTTCCTGGGAAAGCTTGCCAGTGTACTGTCTATCTACCCTGCATCCAACTTCCACTGACACTCCGTAATGATACTCGTCAGATACGTAATGGGTAGCAGGCTTTAAACCACGGAAAATTATGCGGGTGAAATCTTTTCGAACTTGCTATGCACCGACTACGTTGCCTCAAGGGAACAGGCGCAGTAACGTGTGTCCCTTTTGTAAGGGGTGGCTGACTTCAAACCATGGAGCCAGTATCATAATTGCATGTCCTTACGCTCGATGGCAATATGCGCTTGTACCACGCATCATTATGGCGATATTACAAGTTGTACTGTGAAGCATATATACAAGACGCGTGTTTGTAAAGCATGTTACTTTCACTACATTGCCGAGCAGGGGAGCTTATTTTCACTGCATTTCAAAGCAGATTGGTGGCTCTGTGTTAGAACTTCTGCTTGTCACACCAACGACCTGGTTTGAATCCTCACTTGGACCCGGAATTTTTGTTAATCCTTTTATTTGCACCTTTCTTGATTTTTAGTTGAACACCAAGGTGATGATTTTTCGCTCACAATCAATCACGTGGATACCACGGGTGGCATTTCAGTGAAACTAACCCTTTAACACTATCGCATTAAAAATTCTGTTGCTGCAGGTGCTGAAAAGTTATGCATTTACGTCAGTGCAAAAGGATATCAGTGTAATAGCATCCCTTAAAGGACTGGCAACTGGGCAAGTTGGCATGAATTAATACTACTGAAATGGCTCCACAAGGGAAGACGAATGCAGACTAAAAAGTGTACAGCACACACGGCGCTTGGGTTTCGTGTTCCGTTTTTTTTCTTGTGCAGTTTGTACCTTGTGGCGACGTCTCATTAGCATGCGCTCTTACAGGGTCACTGAATCATTTTTGAATTAATACATAGTTACCAAAAGAATAGGACCATAAATTAAGTAATGTACTCTTTATCGAGGAAGCTGCGGCAATAGGAGATTATTTTCAGATTTAGAATACTTATTTCAGCATTCAATTGAAACAAATGCTAGGACAGGAGCGAAAATCTTCCCGGTTAGCAGTGTTTCTCTACCTCAAATTGCCGTGAGCTATAGTCAATATATATGCCACAGTATTTTTTCTGCGTATTTCCAATGGAGTCCTGTGTATATGCAGGGGGATTAATTTACTTACTGTGTAACTTCAAGCATTACCATAAGGTTTCCAATTTTCCACGTTTTTGATGTCACAATTTGTATAGTTATCAATTTTTTTGCAATTACAAGTCGACACAAAAGATGCCAAGTTACAAAAAAGCCTTTCCTGTGAAGCTTTCCAAAGAGTGTTTATTCATTGAGAGAATAAAAGTAGAAGAAAGGTAGGGAGGTCTACCAGGGTTGAGCCCGCCGCCAACCCCGCACTGGGGAAGGGGGTAGGAAAGATTGCAGAATTTTCGAAAATTAAGAAATGTCACGCAGGTCAACGAGTCTCGCACGCACTGCTTCACAGCGTAGGAAGGAGCTTGGGCATTACTAAACACACAAAAAAGTGGAGCGGAATAACTGTACCTGTCGCTCCATCAGAAAGTACACCTCGAAAGTAGATCCACACAATACACATTGCTAATTCCATCAACAGCAAAATTAGCGAATGTTATCAAAGATGATTCATTCGCTTAGGCAAACAACTGTTTGTATTGGTGATGCCACACAAAGTTCGACATTCAAAATAAACACCTTATGCAGCCATTTACAGGTTCTGTTTAAAAGAATTCCGAATATGCAATGTTCCTGGAATATCTATGGGGAAACGCTTAAGGCAATTCCTGACAAATTCTTCATTTTGAAGTACCAGATACTTACACGGTTTCAACATGCCAGTAGTTTGCGTGTATAGGGTTGAGCATGTACATGGTCTGTCTACCCCACTGATACCATCGGCGATAAGGGAGCATACATAGCCACGAAGGTGCACGAGTTCATTGCTTCTTGGCTCGCCGAGCAGATCGTGCCACCACGCCTGAGTCATTGAGTCCCGACAAGAGTGCCGGGGACATTCATCGACCGGCAGAGCATCCCGGGGCCGCGTTCGAGGAAGCAACGCGATTTGATCGTATCCAATTTGACACAAAGATGGCAGTCGGGCCCCTGCTTTCCACGCCAGACCACTTACGACTCGTGATCCAATCAGAGGGGGTTCACCGTCGCGTGCTTCCATAATTCCGCCGAGCGTGTCCTTCTCGGTGGCGGGGGTTCCTCCGGGGCTTCGCGTGGCGGGGCGAAAGCGAGACGGGTCGCGCGCGTCGCATAAGCGGCCACCATTGTTTCTCGCGCGCGGAGATCGGTTACAGTGACGCGGAGAGTGGCCGCTAATGTACGCTACCGAAATAGCAGCGGCTCCTCGCTTCGGCGATGGCGAAGACAGCGGCGGCTCCTACCCGGAGCCGCCGGGTGATCTCTGCCGTGCGCTGCTGTCGGCGCCGCAATCGCACAGCGCGCCGGTTCGTTGGTTCGGGATGGAGTGCACCGCGCAACCGCCGCGTGGCTCTGCATCGCAAGTAGGCAGGCCCCGGGATGACACGGAAAACCACGTGTTACATCTCGCCTAACAAGGAAAATTGGCACCTCCCGGCAAAGACGAAACGCCTCTGTCTGTGCTGCATGCAGAGAGAAGCTTCGCCTGCACTCGGGACGATAGTGCACCTACCAGAGTGCCATTGAAAAAGAAAATAAACGCGTCTCTGGTTTTCTGTTTCACTAGGCAGGCCGCGTGAAGCTACTCATTAGATGACACATACACAGGCAAAGAAAAGAACATGCATAAGAAGGCATGGTATTACAGAAAGCAACACCGTGGTGGAACCTTGTCTTACGCAGTGGTGGCGCAAGTGCTTCTCCCGGTGTTGCGCACTCGGGTTTATATCATACCAGCAAAGATTAGCCATACGCAAATGCCGTACTTTTCTAGGCTTCGAGAGAAAGCGAGAATCGGGGAGTGCGACCAAGCAGAGCGTCGGGGCGGCCAACGTCACGGTGGCGCCGCAATGATCGAGCATCTCCGTGCTGGTGGGCACGGGAGCTTTCCTCTCTTCCGATGCCATTGCAACTTCTGCCGGTTCGACAAGGGAGCGGCCGGCTTGTTTGCTCCACAAGGAGACGGGCAGAAAGCCTTGATTCCGGGAAACATTGTCGGGCGCATTGCGTCTATTTTGAGAGCGCGGCCACATCCGCGCTGCCACAGGAAGGACTCGGTCGTCGTCGGGCTGCTCTTCTTTTACCTCGCGCGAGCCCCCGGCATAGGCGGCGCTGTTCTCTGGGGAGTCCGCGTGGCCTCACTGACAAGGAGTCGCCCGACTGGCCAGCTCAAACCACATCGGTCCCCTATTGTTTGTCCGAGAGGGAACACGGCACTCCATCCCTACTCGGGCCATCTCTTCAGTGCAGCGCGTGCTGCGGGGCTATTCGGATTGCCGGTTACAAGAAATGTTTTTGCTACGACCACATAAAAAAGTGGTCCCTTTAGTTGACAGTTGTTTTTATATGTAGACAACTTTTTAAGCATGCTTCCAGGCCCGTTTATATTCGTAGAATTCTCGCAACATTTTTGTTTAAGGCAAGCCGCAACATCTGGGTCTATGTTTTTTTTTTATTCTGCCCTGATTGTAAGCTTGTATGCAACAACAGTAAGATCACTACTGTAAAGCTTGCCTGAAGCAAAACTTTGGTAAGCAGGCCTACAGCGAGCAATGCCAGCAGTTGACAAACGGTCAGTGCCGGCGGGCCACGCATTAGAGTGCGCCGTGCACTGCAGTCCCCTCACATCGGCACGCCGGAGGCTACAAAGAGCAGCCCGCGGTAGGCCAAGGCACGCGCAGGGAAAGCTTAAGTAAATGAGCTGCGGTCGTTTGCCTGTTTGTCCTTTCGTTAGCGCGACTTTCCGGGACTGGCCTTATTCAATGAGAAGGGTTGCTTAACCGCCCCTGTCAACAGGGTGCACGTTATGAGGGACCCACCCGGACGACGATCGGACAGGAGGAGTCCGCTGAGTTGGTCGCACTGTTGCCCCTCGCTTCAGGCGCCAGGACGGGGCTCAGTTTGAACCGCGAGACCTCCGGGGCAAGAGGAAGCTCTCGTTGAGTTGCACGCAAGTCCGGGCTTCCGCTCAGTAGCGGCGTTGAGCAACGCGGCAAGACGCCGCCGGTCGATACATTCTGATCGCCTTTTATTTGCTTTTGGTGCTCCTCGACATTGAGCTGGATCTTTTTGCATGCAGTGAAGAATACCTTCGGTGAACAAAGTCAAGGTTTCCAGAGCGCTTACAGAAAGGTTAGCTAAGGTCGAGGTTCAATTAGGTCCTTGAAAGGGAATAAGTTAGCGAGAACGCAGAAAAAAAAAAACTGCAACTACAAGGAGACCCAGAATGTGTGAAGCGCATCTTTTCTTGGTAAACAGGACGTAGTTAGGCACCTTGTTGAATACTTCACTTACTGTACGGGTGAAGGGGATCCCATATTTCTATTCGCTGTAACGTTCCCGAATGAGATTGCAATACCAGTTGAATAAATGACGTTGTAATAATGACGAATGTAATGTTTTACCTATAAGTAAGGAAACAAAAATTAAGAGCTAGTAATGTGAGAAGCAAGCGCATACTCATAAAACAAACTCACAAATTCACGTCAACTTACTGCGGCATATGCAAGAGCACCAGCACCAACACTTAATATAACTAAATAACAAAAAAATGCTATTATACATACAAGAAGCACTTAAAATCGGGCAAAGAAGACAGTGTTAAAAAGGGGGGGGGGGAGGAGAATACAGATGAGACAGTGTGACAAGTGCAAGAATACAAAAGGAAGCAAAAACACTGCACACACATTCATTTTGGTTTCCTACAATAATAAGGTCACACGTGTGAAAAACGATGTGTCTGAAGTGGCACCTTACTACGAGCACTTTAATTCGCATCTTGACTTATACGAATACTGACGTTAGCAGAGTCAAATTTTTCTTTACTCGTTTGATGTGTTTTAAGAAAAGGTTCTAATGACATTTGTAGCACA
Source organism: Rhipicephalus annulatus (assembly GCA_013436015.1). Lineage (NCBI taxonomy): Eukaryota > Metazoa > Arthropoda > Arachnida > Ixodida > Ixodidae > Rhipicephalus > Rhipicephalus annulatus. The sequence continues at coordinate 251,351 of WOVY01000599.1, forward strand.
GCCACTGGCGGTAGGGAACAGGGTTGCTTCTTTTCGTCTACAGGGAATAAGAAAGCTGGCCTACGAATATTAAACATGTATAACGAGAGCCTAAAGGAAAATGTCGAAGAGCGGTCGTCGCGTTCTTCACTCCGTAATTTTTACTTAAAAATTTAGCAGCCGCAGAAACAAACGAACCTCTTCTCATAGTAAATTTCACTTGGCTCTCAATCGATGCGAGGGGTTAGAGCTACGTCAAGAATCGTGAGTTGATGCAATAAATCACGACGGTGTATTTACTGCTCTTTGCATATAGCTTATGTACAACGTACGAAAGGCCTTCGAGAAGCCAACGACATAAAAGCGTTCTCTCTCTCTCTCTCTCTCTCTCTCTCTCTCTCTCTCTCTCTATATATATATATATATATATATATATATATATATATATATAATGTGTGCGTGTGTGTAAGCTGCATCGACTGCCCATTACTTTGCAATAATACATCAACCTAAAATAAACATCGCTCATGCATCTATATTTCATCATGAATTCCGTCGACAAAAGTTACATTTTCACATTGCTGAACCAAATGCTTAGCAGGAATCCCGCGTGCTCTCATTTGACAGATGGATTGGTGGCAATGTGGTCTGGCGAAAGCGTTTGTTTTCGCCACAAGCCTCTGCTCTCGGGCCTCCACAACAAATTCTTCATAAAAAGAGTCGGCAGTCACTCAAATAAAAACGAGATTACAAATGTGTCGTCGACCGCGCCGATATATAACCTTAAAAGAACAGAAAGAAAAAGAACCATCGGTCGAAATTTCTAACCCCAGAACCACTGTGATTGGTGATAAGTGTTCCATAAAAATTCAATGGGGAGTCAAGTCTGCCTTTCGGGGGCAGAAAAAAGCGAGTTAGAAGAACAAAGTCACACTCTTCGGTGAGAGAAAGGGAGAGAGAGAGAAGGGAATGAAAAAGAAAGCAAATGCTAAGAATCCGTTATTACTAGGTTAGGACGTTACAAGGCCGCATTAATACAAAGCCATAAACGCACGAAAAGCAGCAAAGGAAAAGAGCCAGACGGTAGACAGGAAAGACGAGGTGGAGGGGCAACTAATCGCGTTACACTCCTCAACGATCGCACGGCGCGCGGTCGGAATTTCAGCCCTGGGTGGCCCCCGACGTTACACTTGGTCTTTTCGAGACATCGTTTTTCACAATTCAACCCTCTGCTTTTCCTTTTCTGTTTTTATACATTACAGCACGCCAGAACAGACTCGTAGGAACATGCGGAAACACTGTAAAAAAAAGACAAAAGAATGGGGAAGAAGGTGGCCGAAGCGAGAAAATTCACGGAAAACTGTTGCCGGGTGCGCGACGTACAATATTCAGCGTGGGTAATCTTCATGTGACGGTTCTTCCTCTGTCAAAATTTGCGGTCACTCTCAATAATAATATTTGGCATTGCTTATTTGCCATCTGTTGAGCTAAACCAGAACAGTCGTGTCATTCAAGAGGGAGTATGAAGTAAAAAATTGCCCGCAGCTTCTTTCGGGGGAACACTGAGGAGGATGCGGAAGCGGTTCCGCCAACAGTTTGGCCGGCGCTGGTCGAAGGGACGTCGATCATTCTGTTTGTGGATTCGTTGGCATTCATTTCACGGCGACTTCGGACGTCGACGCGCCGTACAAACCAACGGACGAGCGGCAACTGAGCGAGCGAGCGCCGACCTTGAGTATATATACAGCGCGACGGCGCATGCGCTGTCAGCTGTCGAATGTTCTCGAAGGAGAAGCGCGCGCGTGGCACAGATGGCGACGGCGCGACGGCGCATGCGCTGTCAGCTGTCGAATGTTCTCGAAGGAGAAGCGCGCGCGGCACAGATGGTGGGCGACGGCGCGACGGCGCATGCGCGCGCGTCAGCTGTCGAATGTTCGAGAAGCGGTGCGGACGGCGCACTACAAGGCGCGAGTATAAGATGCTTCCGCATCTAAAATTTATTTCTAAATATAGGCTGGGCTTCGACAAATTCTTAATAGGCAAAGTCGGGAGTGAAGTTCAGTCTAATCACTTAGTTGCAACTTTCCTACTGCGTCAAAAATGTGTTTCGGTCTTCACGGCACACTCATTCTATGTCCTCACACAGGTCCGCTCTTACCATATCCACTTAAGAGCTGATAGGCTTCAAAAACGCTATTCACGAGAAATTTGTTGATTCCCTGGCCCGTGAGCTCTCTGCGTAGCGTCTACGCCCACGAGGCCTCAGCGTCTAGCACTGTGAATGCAGGGACTGTTCTGCTAGTTCTTTCGTATCACTTCTAGTGGCTGCTCACCCGGCAGGAGAGTCGTGTTACGGTTAGAGGGCGTAAAAGCGGCAGGAGCAATGTTCATTCCGACCGGCACGTTCCCAGCACCGGGAAAAGAAAATGATTCCGAGCCCCGAGGTCCACTTTTCAATTAACCCGGCTCCTTGGTGGCGACTCGCGGCCGCTGGCTGAGTCTCCCCAAGCGGGGCCCGACCGTAGGTGCACTCTCCCTAACCGGTTCCCGTTACTCGGGCCCTGCGGCCAAGAGCGCCAGATGCAAAACAAGGGGCCAAGGTGGCTGGGAACGAGAGGACGCCGGGCGTTATTTATGTGAAATTAATTAACAAACAAATTAATGGACGGGCAAGGGGAAGCCGTTTACAGCCACCGGGACCCACGCGGCTCCCCGCTATTTGCCGAGCGCAGGGATGCTTTTGTTGCCCGACTCAGCGGCACCGCGGTGAAGCTACGGCTTATTATGCCTGCCGGGAACACAGCCGTGCGAAGCCGGTGCTTTGCGGGAAGAAAGTCGGTTGGTTTTCCCCGCGCCGAATTTATTAAATTCCATCGTTAACAGGCTCTAATTACACGCAGGGAACAAAGTGGGGTCGACTTTTGCTGGGAGAAACTGCTGACCACCTGAGGTCCCCCCCACGAGTAGTATGGCCACTTCGCGGGCGCTGGCCCTTAATTTGGCTCGCCGCGAACCACAACGGTTGAGTGGCTTCTTGTTGCGATGCCGGGGCATCTGTTCTTGTAGCAGCACGAGCGGACATTTCCGAGTCACGCTTATTAAAAAAGTCCTGTCGGCGTCCTTGGTCGCTTATGAACAATCACGCGGCACAAGCCGGACACGGCAAGCCGCGCGCGTCCACCACTTGCACGTAGACTCTTCAGCTTGCTCCGCATTCCGAAGTCCCGTTTGCGCTGACCGGGAGTGCGTACTGCAGGCGCGTGGACTCGAGCAAGGGACGCGGTGTGACTGCGTTGCTCTAAACGAAATTCCGTTTCCCAAATCTTTGCCGTACTCTCTGGACGTGTAAACGACAACATGTAGCGAAATATTCCTCCCTCCGAGCCCCGTCTTCTTCATCCTTACATTGAAAAAGAAATTCGGCAGATCCCATGCTCCTTGGGAATCAACATTACGCGAAGCATGTGGAGGGAAGGTGAACGCGTTGTAATTTGTTTATTGAGCGATACGTTTTAATATGTTTCTAAATATATGTACAAATGTAGCACGCACCGACATATGAGAAGTTGCAGGTGTTTATATAACCAGTTGTTTGCACTTGCGCAACAATGCCAACAGGAACATGAGTATTAGCAACACCAGAAGCGATACGCTGATATAAAGTGCTCGGGCTCGCGAGGATGGTAGCCCTGAAAACTGCTACATAAATAAACTTCAGCGCATGGAACCTAACTCTTGACAATTGAGAAATATCCGACGTGGCGGCAGTATCATAGGAGTACATATGTAATGTTTTTAAAATTGGATAGCCAGCAGTGCAACCACAATGATGTTCCACAAATATTAGGGCCTATTCGAAAACTATGGCCGATACCTGGCTTTGATATGTGCTATAATGACCGATTGCCACACAGAATGCTGTAGGGTTTGATTACTGCTGGCACCCTGACATTTACTATTTGCATTCGTCCGGTGAACACTGCTGATGTCTGGTTTTTCTTAACGCTCACGCGTTAATATTGCACATGCGTGTTCTATTCGTTTCTGCGTAGATCATCATCATCATCATAATCATCATCATTAGCCTGGGTATGTCCACTGCAGGACAAAGGCCTCTCCCATGTTCCGCCCGTACAATTCGGCCCTGTGATTGCTGCTGCCACTTTATACTCGCAAACCTCTTAATCTCATCTCCCCACCTAAGTTTCTGTCTCCTCCTAACCCGCTTGCCTTCTCTGGGAATCCAGTCAGTTACCCATAATGACCGACGGTTATCCTGCCTACGCGCTACATGCCCAGCCCTTGTTCACTTTCTCTTCTTGATTTGAACTATGATATCTTTAATCCCGGATTGTTCCCTGATCCACTCTGCTTTCTTTTTGTCTCTTAAGGTTACACCTATCATTTTCCTTTTCATCGCTCGCTGCATCATCCTCAATTAGGCTGGACCCTCTTTGTAAGTCTCTTGGTTTCTGCTCCATGTGTAAGTACCGGCAAAATGCAGCTGTTATATATCTTCCTCTTGAGGGATAGTGGCAATCTACCAGTCATGATTTGAGAGTGCATGCCAAATGTGCTCCACCCCATTCTTATTCTTCTAGTTGCTTCAATCTCGTTGATCGTTCCACGGTTATTATCGGTCCTAAGGATACGTAGTATTTTACCACTTCAAGTGCACTATTACCTACCCCGAAGCGCTGTTCTCTTCCGAGGTTGTTGTACATTACTTTCGTTTGCTGCAGATTAATTTTAAGACCTACCTTTCTGCTCCCCTTGTATAACTCAGCAATCATGAGTTGCAATTAGTCCCCTGAGTTACTCAGCAATGCAATATCATCGGCGAAGCGCAGGTTACTAAGGTACACTCCATTAAATCTCATCGTAACTCTTCCCATTCTAGGCCTCTGAAAACGTAAATCGCACTGGGGATATTGTATCCCCCTGTCTTACACCCTTCTTGATTGTATTCTGTCGCTTCTTTATGAAAGTGTCAATCACTTGAGTAGTACCCGCATACCAGTGACAATAACGCGACTGCGGGTATGTGCCACTCTTTGGTGGCAAGTGTTTGAAGACGTACATGAGGGGATTGTGACGATATTCATGTCATGACCAGCGCGTGATATTCTTCAAACCATCATCTTGTCTTCCCATACTAAGTTTTGTTCACATCAAGTAAGGGGCTGACCACGAGATCTTCAAGATTTAAGCGGCTAGACAGACAGACAGACAGACAGACTGATATAAATATTCATAATGATATATATATATATATATATATATATATATATATATATATATATATATATATATATTTATAGACAGACATAGACAGATATACATATAGATATAGATGTAGATAGACGCCAAAAGTGCTTGCAGTTCGCAAAGGAATGCTTCACAGTTAAAGATACAAGTACGAGTACAAAAGTGACTGAAGTAAAATTTCTGCAGCGCTTGGACGTTCTTGCTTTACGAGTAAATGCTGTATGTTATCTCGCGTATTGAATACACTTTCAAACATTCTTGCGAGGTTGTCTCATGAGAGCACTTCTGTTCATTGCGTGCTCAGCTGTGTTTTGCTCATATTTTATATATGTCTTAAATTGCGTATACAGTATATAAATGCATTGATCATCATGCCCGTTGGGAGCAGCATGCTATGCGTGCCACTAGACAGCCTTTTCCACTGCTCATTATGAAAGAAACATCTCTTTCTCTCTCCGCGCGATTGCCTATTACCGAACAAAAATGATTGAAATAGTTTAAGATTCGACAGTGTTTCGTCGTTATCTGTAAAGTGACTTTCATAGCATTAAGATATAAAAGGTGGTGAATGAAATAACAAAAAATGAGCTTGGGTGTCGATATTGTTTTAGTGTCTGACACTATAGTCTTACCCCCAACACGAAAAGAGGAAGAACAAAACAAAAAAACAGGCAAGTCTAACTCGAGAGCCTCACAGGCACGGCCAAATCTAATTTCAGAAATTATCTCAGTCGACTAGCCTTTCGTTTGCTCGAGAACCTTTGTAATTACAATGACGTCAACTGAACTTGCAAATGTACTCGCACCCCGCCGAGCTTCACGCATTGATACGGCTGCTAATGCGAGCCTTAATAATGATAATTGTATTCCAACCTACGGCTCATGCCGGATGGCGGCTTGGAACAGTGCGACCGCGTCTCTTCCTCCGGCTCGTTGCCGAGTCATTATGCCGCAGACGCGCGCTGTCCGATCGGCCTCCTCGAAGGAATCCGTGGGCCCAGAAGAAGGGGGGAAGCCACTTTCCACTTTGATTGCACCGCGTCAAGCAAATGAACTCTTTTGCACCGCTCATTTCCTCCCTGACCGCGTGGCACCCCCGACGACCGTCAATCGCTGTGGCTCCGGGGGCCGAACTTATGGCACGAATACCGACAGCCAACGACGAGAGAAAACTGCTGGCGTAGCAATCACTCGGCATACTCAGGAAACGAACCGAGTCGCTTCACTACTGCGACGTACCTTAGGGGAAACGTGTGCATATGTGCGTGGCCCTCCTAGCTCGAGAAAGCCAAATCGACTTGATGGAGAGAAATAAAAAGTGATAGTGATCGGAATGCGCGGGCTTCTTCATAACAACATTATGATTTGAACAGCAGAGCTATGCAGGCTCGAAGTAACTTCGTTAGTCGCGAAAATGATCAACATCATCAATCGGCACGAGCTGTTTTCATCCTCTTCTTTGTCTTTCGTTTCGCACCCAGAACGCATGCGTCGACTTATCCGGCATGGGATGCAGTAACTCTGATGAGTGTGAGAACGGATACACACAGAGAGAGAAAGAAAACGTGAGAGATGTAAAGGGAGAGGAAGGGCGAGAATAGAAAGAAAAAAATACAATTAGACGGACAAAAAAAGACAGAAAACACACAGAAAGGATGATGATGATGGTAATAATAATAATAATAATAATAATAATAATAATAATAATAATATAATCAATATACATGGAGTTTAACATTCCAGAACCCCGACATGATCTTGAGAGAAGCCATAGCGAAGGAATCCGGAAATTTAGAGCACCTGGTATGTTTTTAACGCACACTGAAATCGCACAGTATACACAAGCATCCAGCATTTCGTATGAAAACATTTGCACATGAATACATGATAACGAAGCAGGCAGAGACGGAGCCATCTGATAACTGCTACTGAACGGGGCGCGATGACCTGGCCACTTTTTTGGTTGGAGAGAATATAGAGAAAGTTGAATATCCGAAGAAGTGGCGTAAAAATAAAGGAAGTGATTGGCAGGAAACGAACGCAAATAATTTAGTAGCGCAAAACAACACGATATATAATATTTTTACTAACATGAGGTCAAGTAAGTTTCGTGATTGGAAGTTGGCTGGGCAAAATTTCCCTGGTGGCGTCACGAACATAAAAACGCATGAAATAAAACACTGTGAAATTGTTGTACATACCGAATGAATGACACGAAATCGCGGTCATTGGCCTAGCAGGCAATGTCAAATTTGGACTATATAATATTTGCAGCAGGTGGTTCAAAAATCTTCTGTGGGCAAAGTTATGTTAGTCTAAGTCAGTCGCCCTCCTTCTGTGATCGCGTAATCTGATAATTGTTCGTTATTCCGGAACATGGGGCCCATTTTTTTTGTTTTTATGAGAGGTCGGAATTTCGTACCACTTACTGGGTTCGCGGGAAACCTACCGCACAGATGATAAAACATAGGGTTGTTTTTACTTTCAATCTGCTTGTATCAGGGCTTTTGTGTTGTGTCACACACGTTAATAATAAACCACTCCCCTGTGACTCGAATTACCTGTTTCACCTATCAACTTGTTTGTAGGCATCGCTTTAGCAGAGACGCGTTCATTTACAAGAATTTTATAGACGCCAGATCTCTTTCTCTTTTTTTTTCGCTGTAAGGCATGTCAAAGTGGTCTCTGAAACACTGCTGACCATGCTATTATCTGCTAAGGGGCTGGTCAATTCTAAGTCGGAAAATTTTTTTATCCCGCTGAGGCTAAATACGTTACGTGTCTTCAATAAGATGTCACGTTGAAAACGGTTTCGAAGGCATTCCCTTGTTGAGCTAAATGACCCAATGATATTGGGCTATAGGCTTCCAGATGATAAAAAAGAGCTCAATAAATATTCTAGGTACGAATGAAACTTGGTGACCTGCTAATCGGTACGCATTACGAGAATGAAATCTCTTTTTCGGGTCATTTTAGCAACTGCAGTTTAACACATGCAAAGCAGAAAAACTGACATTTAGGTGAGTTGGATGCTGTTAGACATGTTGAATGAATTCAGCGATATATAACGAGGACAGAACAAAGTGTTCGTATGACTTCTTCTGTCCTCGTTGTATCTCGCAGAATCCACTGAACATGTCCAACATATCAAGCATTCCCTCAAAGTAAGTGCGCAACTATATCTTTTAGTTGGCCACGCAAACAAAAAGAAAGAGTTGAAACAAATTATTTTTTGAAAGGCATATCCACACACACAAAAAAATAGCTACCAAACGTCGAGTACAAACGCTATACGCTGATGCAACTGCGCGACAGGGTTCATCGCGCATTCCGCCCAAGTGCAGTTGACTATTACAACGTTCTACGGCGAACGCTATGTGACTCGGCGAGCAAAGAGAGCACGGCAGCAGCCACAAAAGTTGTCCGTCGCGTAGAACAAAGCCGTCTGTAGAGAGCGGCGGCGCATGGCATCCGCGGCGTTTTTGTCGGCCGCGAGAGGAGCAAGCCGGGGCGACAAACGATTCCTGAGGGGGCAACCGCTCGCGATTCATTCATCTTGAGCGCGTGCCCCCATCTGTCTCGGCCTCTCTCCCGCGGCGGAGTGCATCCCGCCAGGAGAGCCGCCGGAGCGGGTATCAGACGGCGGCGGCGGCGCAGGCCGCGTCTAATCGCGCGCCTGTTTCCAGTGGCGGACGCGACGGCTGACCAATTTGTTGGGCCCATCCGTCGGGGAAGGCGTATTAGTGTCAGGGGAACACCCGCTGCACCCGAGATTAATGAGAAACCGATAGGCCGGCCACCGCTGGTCCACTGCGCAATCGATGCGTCCAGCGGACGCGCCAAGCCTGCACTGCTCTGAGAACTTCCCACGGACACTACCTCAGGTCTCTCCCCCCGAAGGCAGCTCCCATTTCGAGCTTCGTAGGTGGAAAAATTCAAGTCGCACGCAACCTTGGGCTGCAACAAGCGGAAGTACTTGGGCTCACTTGCTTCTACCTCCTGGGCCTAGTACATGACATAAGAACAGATGGATTAGCGAGTTTCTTCTCTGTGCACGCATTGTACGGAAGGAATCGCACTTATCAGCGGAGTGCGTACCTGCAACCTCACGTTAGTTACAAGCTTCTGTTCATGCTTGAGTCATAGCACAAAGACCTAGCATGCAGCGTGACTACGTTAGATATCGTTATGGTGGTGGTCTTCGCATATCCCTGCAGAAAACGGCCGTGGAAGCAGCCGATTTGGCGCTCTACAAAAGTGTGATTTTCCATACTTCTGCGTGTCATTCCCGATTGTTCCTTACTGTCAGCACGTAAACTAGAAAACGTTGCCGTTACGTTCCAGCTGGCTTCTGCAAGGACGCATAGAACGATGTGCAGTCACCCGTAATGAGGAATTGAGGGAAACATAGAGAGAGAGAGAAAAAAGAAAAACCCGAACATGTTCTGGAGACACTCATTACGTATACATGGTTATTCTTTTCTTTTAAATATTCATTCGAATAATTTTTTTTCAGAGGTGTGCCTGTCGATAGTGTTGCCGTTTTCTCCTTTTCTATTTTGCCCCTACATGACCAACGCAAAACCAGACCGTTTTATTGCGTTCACTAACTTGTAGTGGAGATGCTGCTGTTCACTTTAGAGAGGTAAGTCATTGCAAAGCTTTAGTGGGGCATAAATCTTCTTGACACACAGCCAAAGAGACAAGACCTCTACATTTTCTTCAACAACACCTCGTCTTTGCCCGCTGTCACTCGCTGGAAGAGGAAGGCGGGATTTCGCACTCCGCCCCAGAAGAAAACTCGTAGTGGCTACAAAAGGCGATAGAAAAATATCACGACTCTGGAGACTTAGCTAACAGTGGCTTTGGCGGCGTTGTCTAAAAGATGAGCTACAGGTGCCTCCGACAAGACGTCACAAATGCCAAGGTGACACAATTCCTCAGCCATTAACATTGTTTTTAATTGACGGGGTCAGTTGTTTGAAGAAATAACACGAATGCTTGGAGAACATATTTACTTATTCGGTTTGTATACGCAGAAAGCACGAAGACAGAAGACGACATAGGGAGATAACAGGCTGACGATTGCCACCTGCAGGGGAACAACCACTGCCTGCTCTTTCGGGAAGGGGAGACATAGAGGAAAGAAAGACAGGAAGTAAGAAAAAGAAAAGAGAAGATTAAAGTAAAAATAAACAATACCAGAAACACACGTAAACACAAATATTCACATAAAAATTTTTTTCTTTAAAAAATTAGCAGGTCACGCCTAATAGCTCATCTTCACGAAAGAGTGTGAACTTATTGGACCTAAGTGCATGACCACTGACGATTGCCTGTTCCCGCGAGAACAATCAGACGGCGCCTAGGAATACATATCTTGTGGTGGTGTTGGTGGTGATGTCGCCACAGGCATCGATAAGCTGGCAGACCTGGCCGGGCAGAGCTCCACCTGAGCGACTCTTTCTGTAGTTCGGCTCACCAAACATCGTTTAATTCTGTCACTCAGAGAAAACGTAAGAGTATGCTAGTCACTTGCTTTCGCAATAACCGCGCACCAGCCAGAAACACAATGTATTCACAGCTCCCGTAGGGAAACCCTCCTTTTTTCATAGCGTTTATTAATGACTATCATTCACAGCAACAACACTTGCACGACAAAAGATTGTGTTGAATATCCGCGACTTCATTGCACTGAGTGCACAGCGGAGAAGGAGCACCCATGACTTTAAATAACCATGCAGGGGAGTATGCCAATTCTGCTCTTATTGTGTATAGCAGAGTTGACTCGGCTTGACTAAGGCCTCTTATCTCAAAGTCGCCCAGCTGAGACTTCGATCACTGTGTGTCAAGAAAGGTGTTTTAAAACATGGGAGAACATTGGTTCTACTACTACTACTACTACTACTACTAATAATAATAATAATAATAATAATAATAATAATAATAATAAATGGAGTTTATTTATGAAGCAAAGACCACCTGCGGCAAAAGCGGGTCTATAGGAATTGCATATTGTGTCCACTATGGTATGATTCAAGACAATGGGTATTCACTTTGATTACAACTTGTCGAATGTAGTGCCGACTATGTATCATTGAGAAAAATACCCTAGGCAATGGATGGTCGGTGAAACCATTCTTGGAAAGTTGACAGCTCCATATCGAACAAGAGAATTTGAGGCTCTGGAGAAGCGAGAAAGTTCATAGCAAAATAGTCTTAATAAACATGTTTTTTGGTTCCTTTGATTTTTTGTGCTAGTGTACTTTTAAAATTATGTTTTAGTTATGTTATCATAAGTAAATTTTTGTCATCCTTTTCTACGCCGATGACTACTCCTCTATCTCGCTGTTAAAATTATATTGGAGGCATTTCTAATTGTGCAAAATTCATTTTTAGTCCTTATGCGATCAAAGCAATGCCCTTATAGCATCCGTAGAAACGTTAAGAGGTCCCTGAAACACTTATTTGAGTAACCATGAAATGGATTCACTAAAAGAGATTATTGCTTCACGAATTCAACAACGCAAAAATGGTAAGAATCCGTCCAGTACGAGCGGAGTTTGAATAAATGGTTGTACGCTGCAAACGCATTCTGTCTTCTCTCGTCCCAACGAAAGCGCTGGAAGCTAAGCAGGCAGAAATGGCAGGGGCAACGAAAATACGTCACGCCCACCTCGTGACCTCGAGCACTTTTTTTTTTTCGTTCGATTACGTGGCTTTTCCAATGTGATCGCGCATGCTCGCGCGCGTGGCCAAATCGTGGCCAAATCGTGGCCATGTTCAAATCAGCCAACGTCTGATAGATGGCCTTCTAGGAGAGATTCTTGAGCGTATTCCGTCATTTGTTGAGAGAAGGTAAAGTGAGTTTTAGCTGACTATGATGATTTGTGAATTACAGGCTGCCCCAGCGCTATAACATTTGGCTCGCGTGTTCTTGGCAGCCTCCACTACCGATGAGTGGTGTTTTCTGGCCATGCTCGATTGATTGATTGATTTGTGGGGTTTAACGTCTCAAAACCACCGAGACGCCGTAGTGGAGGGCTCCGGAAATTTCGACCACCTGGGGTTCTATAACGTGCACCCAAGTCTGAGTACACGGGTCTACAACATTTCCGCCTCCATCGGAAATGCAGTTCTGGCCATGCTCGAAAAGTGTTGCAGGGCCCCTTCAAGGATATACTAGCAATTCAATAGGTAGCTGACAAAGAGTTTGATTTCACTCTTGTGAGGAGTTGCAAATATTACATTGTAAATGGCGGTGACCTCATGATGTGGCAAATATTTGTATCTCATTAGACACACGTGAAAGAGATGACTATTCCAACTTCGAGAAAACAAAGAGGAACGAAATAATAAAAGCCAACCGTACCGTTAGAATTTGAGTTGAAGTTGGCCTCTTTTTTTCTGTTAACTTATTTGTAAAGTTTCGTTTTACCATACAGTAGAAAAACGCAACTTTCTGCGTGAAATTCTCAGCTAAAACAATACAAAAACTACAAGAAGAAAAAGAAGAAAAGACTAACCGAACCACGAAGCTATGTATCTTCTCCTCTCAATTTCTCCCTGGGATTTTGTTCGGTCGGGCGTTCGAAATATTGCTTTTTTTTTCAGCGGGTCATCTATTTTGAATGCAAAGGAAGAGAAACAAAACAGACGCCATTCGAACAGACGGAGCGGACGAAATTAAGAGTAAGGGAGGGAGCTCTAGCTGGTGTCGGAAGACAAGGAGCAAGGCTGGGTTCCCAGCTTCTGGGCCATGGAACTATACTCTCCCCGGAAAGAAAAAAAAACACTGCCCTTTGTTTTAGTTTTCTTGTTTGTTTGTTCGCACCATCAGTGCATGCTGGTCGTTGTTATAACACAGAGTAAAGCGAGGTGAATGGTCTAAAGCTGACGGCAGACGCAGAAGTAAAACAAAAACTGGCTGCCACCCGGCCCGTTCTCCTTGAAACAAGTCAAACGGGTCGTCTCTTAAGTTTTCTACGGCTACCACCCAGTGGCTGTGAGATCGCTTTACACTTGGCGAGAAGAATTCCGAAGCCTCGGCAAGCGCGAAAAACGAAGGGCGCAAGTCGCTTCGGGAGCGCGCGCGCGGAAGAAGGACGGAAGGAATCGCGGTGGACGAGAGAGGGGATGTCGGCGAGAGGCGACACAGAGAAAGCGCAGTTTAGAAACGAGCGAAAAGGAAGGAACGCGCGTGCTTCTGTGTGTGTGCCAGCGAAGAAATACGTGAAAGTATTTAGACGCGTGGGGCGAGAGAAATTTATACTTCTCGTAAAAATCAGGGAGACGTGACCAGAGTTTGTTGAACGGAAGCACGCCCGGCGGTTTAGGAGTGGCGAAGCGCTCTCTGCCTCGCGGGCTGCCACGGGGAACTCCGGCTGCCGCCTCGAGTCGGGCGCCCGCGGGTACCGAGTCCACGGCTCAGCAGCTCCGAGCGTGAAAGGCACGGAAGCCGAAAATGGCTTTGATTGAATTATACCAAAGTAAAGGCACTGCATGCTGCCGGCTCGACACGGTGGCGCAACCACGACCGAGAAAGAATCGCCGAGGGTGACGATAACAACAAAAACGTCCCGAGAATAATAACGACGAAACAGACGGTTGTAGGTTTTTCAAGGCTATGTACTGCTTGCCTTCACTCTTCTGTCCCGAGAGTTCAGAGTGATGTCTTGGATAGAGTGAGGAGCCAATTTAGGGTCAACGCCCACTGCCCTAAATAAGCCTACGCGACAATAAGCACACCCCTGCTTTTATTGATATAGCAATTATATGGACACTCTCGGCTGGATTGTTCCAGTGGAGTCTCCATCACTCACCGTTTATGTATACGTATCTATATTATGAAGATGCAAGAAAGAAAAAAAATCCATGAAGATTCCGACGCGCGGAATCAAACTTGGGTCTTCTGCGTCGTGAATGCGAGGCGTTAACCACTGAGCCACCGAGGAGCACGTTTTCCAGCCTTTAGGCCGCAAGCTATTTATGTGTACCACTTACCACTGCTGATGGGCATCTCGGGGGGAATGATCTTGTTTTCAGCATTACCAGCAAGGTGGCGCAATGAGCGCGCGCTCTTATCCTCCACGCGTACTTTTCCCCGCTTAGAGCAGGGGGGGGGGGCAACGCTCTCTCGCACACCCTAATCTCACAGTGCGGATAATCGTAAATCGTACGTCTTGGCTGGCCTCGGGCTTTACCTGGAACGATTTTGTCGTAGTTAACGGGTGCACAAAGGTCACTGCAATCATTGCAGTCTCTGTTTGCGAAAAGCGCGCGCTTTTCAGACACATCTAAAAACTGATACGCTTATTCGCGTGCACCTGTATCTGTGAGTACGTTTCATGCGTCTTTTGCGCGTGACAAATAAGGGGCGCGTTTCGATCTGCTTTCCATTCTTCGCGTGACCTTCCAATTTGTTGCTATCGCGTTCATTGCTTCGCCTTTGCGGCAAAGCTGACTTTTTGTGCACGTTAGCCAGATGAAAACATAAATAAAAGTACATGAGGAGTTTGACTAAATTTTTGAAGCTTTAGTAACGACAATATACTGATACTTTTTTAACACAGCATGAAGTACGAGGCCTGTGAATGTTCAGTAAATAAATCTTGCGTCGTTGTGTTTCATGAGGAGAGTTTAACAAATGTTCTCAATTGTTTTAGCAAATATGGTCAACAAGTATGCCGCTGAAGCGTGTACACTGCAACATCTCAAATGCATAGAAGAGAGCAGAGGAGATGCTGCCTTCTCGAGATGGGTATCTGCACCACTGAATGCCAGATCAGGGAATCTTTCGACCCATTGAAAAAACTCACAGGGTACCTTATACGCACACCAAATTTTTTCTCTTCCTATTTACCAGAAATTATCAACCACATTAATCAGACTCGCAACACGCATATCACTCAGGACAAGCTACAAGCAGCAGGTTTCACTTATACATGCTTGAACATCAGCATCATTTTTCCCCTCACGGGAAAAGACGGGAACGGCCTCCCTTCTGCTATTGTTGACATAATGTTATAATCTTCATATGCCCAACACGTATCTGACCACCTTCAAACCAATAGACTCCAGGTACTTTCGCATTACATGTTATTTACGTATGTTATTTATAGTACATGTATGTTTGTGAAATCAAGAAAAGTATACAATTGTAACCTATTTAATGAATAATTTTCATAATTGTTAGTCCCACAATTTATGTAGTACTCCCACCGGGGGTCTTTAGGGTAAATAGACTGATTGAATGACTGAAATAGGATGACAATAAGGCGAAAGCCACCTTTTTATTTTCAGTCGATGTATTGTTCCTGCAGCACCACCCTCTGAAATATTTGAAAACCAGGTGAGGTACCTCACTGGGTTTTGCATTGCTTCCGTGATAGCCCCCCCCCCCCATTGGCCAATTTAAGTTGCATGCGATAACTTCATCATGTAACGCGAAATACCGTGAAGTCACTATGACTTCATAATGACGCAACAAATTATGACAATCTGTGACTTGACGTAATATAGTGACGTGATCACGCGATGACAATTTTTTTGATAACTCGTGTAAAAACCTGCGGGAAAATTATCGCATATGATGTGGGATCTAAGGCTTTAACCTTAAAGGTCAGTAAGTGTCCGGCTCACTGGTTAATGAACCAAGCGTATACCGCATGAGATGTGAACGCTCTACCACTTCACATCCACTGTGATGAATATCTACCCACTATGCTGCCACCATTAACCGACCCCTTTGAGCTCGGCTTTAAAATCTCCGCAGTAAACATGATGTGCTTCATTGCTATCACATGGCATTGAGGACGGCATTGAGAAAATTGCGCAGGTTATACCTGTGATGACTCAAAGCTCAACTGCATACCCGCCATGGGGGCCCAGTTGTAACACCATTTCTGCGGCAGAGAACAAGCTGACAGTTTTGAGTTCTGGTTGTGCGTTCACATTCTTATGAAGGGTAAATAAGAAATATAAAAAAATGCTTGCGCACCATGTTTTGACTGTGCGCAATGGAATGAGGTTTGTCACTGTTGTCACAGCTCTCCAGTACAGCGTAATTAGCAGACTATGTCGCTTCTTTTAACGCATGCAGACGGTACTCGGCTGCTGACTCGCAGGTCGCGAATCAAATCCCGGCTTCGGCGGCTGTATTTCCGATGGAGGCAGAAAAGTTGTAGGCCCATGCGCTCAGATTTGGGTGCACGTTAAAGAACCCCACGTGGTCAAAATTTCCGGAGCCTTTCACTGCAGCGCCTCTCATAATCTTACAGTGGTTTTGGGACGTTAAACCCCCCATATCAATTAACGCATGCAGACGAATAAATCATGCAAGAATAGGTACTGCTAAGGCCCAATGTTTTAATGCGTTATATTTGGTGACAGCGATGGCAATCGTAGATGACGTATCAAAGTGTGCGTTACTTGTGCTATCGGAGGTGTTTTCTCATCCGCCGCCATACCAGGAAAGCCAATGCTAAGGTTAAGAATGTATGAAGAAAGAACGGCCGAAAGAAGTGCCACTGTACATCAGCGGCAGCTGTTTGCAAAGGCAAGAGCTGCACGATGGAGGGTGCCCAGGAAGGGGCAGCCAATGTCAGAGGAGGGAGCCTGGCGGCGGCAGCGTGACACACGGCCATCGTAGGCGTCCTCCGGATGGCCGTCGTATTTAAAGCCCTCCCCCGGCGATTCCAGATTCAATTGAGCAGAAACAAGGCTGGGGTAAAGCTGCGGGGTCGAAAAGCAGCCGCACGTGGGGTCTCGGCGACAATTCGAAGCAACGCACGCGCCGCAAAAGGCGCCCAGGTCGAGACAAAAGGGGAGCGTGCCGCAACCCAGCCGAGGCCCCCATGGCGTTCATTGAGTGCGGCGCAACGGTTCGAGTAAGGGTTCGGGCAGCAGTAACTAGCGACTACTGCACTATAAAATCTACATGGCTCCGACGAACGCTTTCTCCGACAGGAAGTTGCCCAGGGTCTCGGCTTCCCCGTGAAATAGAGCTGGAGCTTAAACTCCTTTGGGTGGAAAATTCACGGCGCTCGGAAGGTTACGGCGCGGATTGTTCTAGCTGCAAAGCGGGGTGAAAGTGCACACAACAAAAGGCGGGAAACAAAGAAGGTGGTGGTTGCGCGAAGGAAAGGAACGGTTCTGGCGACTACTTGTGGCTATAGGTTTTAATGGTGTGGGGTGGAGTTTCTAGCGCTCATTCGTGCAGATCTGAGGAAGAAAAAGGTGTCTGGCATGCAAACCGAGCGTAGATCATGCTAATAAAGAATAACAACATCAGTTGACACTGTAAAATAAATCGAACGTAAGTATAGATGCATAAGAGATTAAGCTTCTTTTAAAAATGATAGTCTTCCTTGGGGTACTTCGACGAAAAAACTTAAGTCTGTCTGTCTGTCTGTCTGTCTGTCTGTCTGTCTGTCTGTCTGTCTGTCTGTCTGTCTGTACATTTGTCTGTTTGTTTGCCGTAACGATAACCAAACGGCATCAAGCAATATCCCAAAGGGCCAACCTCCTCTGCAGCGCCCACCAATATTGCTCAAGTTTCAGCGTTCATACTTTTGCGATTGTCAAATAAAAAACAGTTATTGCGCATATCTGAGGCACCATAACATCGTGGCACGTCAATATTTTGTACTTGTGGCTTTATACTAGAGAAGGCGCACATAAGTAATTCTAAGGACCATAGCGTTTATCGCGCTGCGATGACAGTGCAACGCGATGCTGAAAAAGACAAGCGTTTCCAACGCTTTGCTAAGACGACGCGGAGGTGGCACCTGCCCGTCGCTTTGCGTTCTACACCTTATCGCCTCCGAGCCAGGTGCGCATATTTCTCCATGGGCGCGCACGCCTTCCTTCGTTCTCGAAGATAACTGCCAGATGGCGCTCGTGTCTAACGTGCCACGATGCGCTCGTTTGCCTTCACTGCACCGAGCGAGACTCTCTAACGCAGCGCCTCCAGAATACAATTCACTAATTTTCTCGCACGGAATATCAAATAAACGTTTTTTTTTCACTCTCTCCACACGCAAGACTATCGTCTTTCGATGACATATGCCGTTAAACATGCAGATATGGGTCCAATTTTTTTTACCGTCTTCTACTTTGTATAGCCGTGTTAGTGGGAGACTTGCGCTGTTTCAGAAGAAACACGTCGAGATAGAATCACTAAGAAGTTAGCAAATCGATTCTTTCTTTCATTAAGTGGGCACAAACTGTGATTTCTGCACGCTTGCTGACAGTGTGTGCAATCACAACACTGGCAGGTCCGCTCTTTTATTTTCTCGACGACGTCCTGCCAGGAAGATTTTTGCCGTTCTTTTGTAGACATTTCGCACCCGTTGGTGGGCCGATCGCCGGTGGCCCGCGAGTGATCGAGATTAGCGACGAGCTCGCTGCATCGCAACGAAGCGGCCCCAAATGGGCGCCTCCTTCTGCGCGCGATGGATACGGCTGCAAAGTGTCCGGAGCATTCTTTCACGCCCCGCGTGACAGCGACGCCTGCCCCGAAGAATCTTAATGTCGCTTCTCGGTCGCTATGAACGAGCGACGCGACACCTCCCTTCAAGAGGCCCCGGGCCGGTCGGATCATCACATACACTCCACCCACCCTTAGGGAGAAGAATGGCGCCCGTGAAGTGAGGGGACAAGTCAACAGTGGCTGAGGTGAAGGCACCCATGGACCCGTGCACACTTGACGAGCCGATGACGTCTGCGTCGAGGTCTCTCTTCGGGCGACGCAAGGGGACCACCGATGCGTTATCATGCCTCCCACCCCTCCCCCCATGACCTCTCCTAGTGAAAGTCGTGAGCAACGTGGTTGGGACGATCGGAGTCACCGACGGCTACCAGGAGCACGGCCGGAACCGAAGCAGGCTTGATCGGCGTGTCTCGGCCTGTACGCTGTGTGCAGAGGAGGCCTCGCCTCAGTTGAAAATGTCAAGAAGTCCCGGCGTCGAACGTAGCGTGACTGCAGCAATGCGTCGCGTTTTCAGGCGTCTGGCCAGCAGACAAACTTTTCTGATGAATCCTGCTCTACAAAAATATCTAGGACTCTTGAAAAAGAAATGATTAGTTCTACAGCAGCTAATTATGTTTTCACGGTGAATTTCTCTGTTCAGCGCAAATACTTCCGTCCGGGCGATCAAACACGTTGTACTGAAGCTCAACGACACTTTCATTCTTAGTTCAGCTGTGTCCATATGACGCTTTTTTTTTCAACGCTCCCAGAACTTAGTGCAAGGGCAGAGAAACGCTGCACTGTGTATAGACTCATGCATCATATGTCGTTTCAATCGACCTTACAAATCACACACACATGTGATGATGTTTTCAATGAACTTGATAGTGAAGCAAATGACTGGAAATTTTTTTATACTGTATATTAGTTATATGTGCATAGCTAACATGGCGTCGTTGCCGATGAGTTGTAAGATGAGATGAGCATACTTTACTGCTGTAATATAATGAGAGCTTGCAAACATTTGTTAACAAATTTTTAGCAGTGTTTCTTATAGCCCTGCGGGTAGCGTTCTATAGCCCTGTGAGGCACATCCACGTACATTTTAAAATATGCCAGGTGTTAGACCAATTAAAAAAAAGCTGTAACTCGAAATGTAACAACGACGCTGTCTATGAAACACATTGTGATTTTCTTCATGTCCACCGCTGGAAATGCCAAATATAAACAACTAAATAAAAAATACGCCCTTTTTTGAATTTGCCTAAGACGACCTGATTGCAAATGTCATTGTTTTCTTTTAAATGCGAAGCATTTTTTTTTTGCGCACTGCAAGCACTTTTAGTGCCTATCTGCGTATCTATCTTGCCGCTTACGTCTGGGTGCCCTCGTGATCACGTCCTTCACTTGGCGTGAACAAAAAAAATTGACGGCAGATCCACGTGGTGAATGATGATGAGGTTGGGCGAAGCTCCTGGAAGTAATACCGTGAAATTTTCTTCCGTTAATTTGCCCGATAAAAAAAGACGTGAAACGATTGATTAAATGTTCTATCAAACTTTTATTGCTGGTTTCCGTTGTCCTTTCATTATGACCGATTTGTAGTTATGGCATGTAAGCTAAGTGGTCCTTGCACTGGTTGCAGATGAAAGTTGGCAAACACGATGTCGATGCAGGTGCCTCTCATGGTGGTTGGGTTGGGGTTTTCAAAGGAGATGCAGGGCGCGCCGCCGCTGCCCTGCACGCCCGCCTTTCGTCATCCTTATCCAGACGAGCACACACCGACGGCAACGAGCATCGGCAACTGCAAACCTGTATCGATATGATTTTGATTATAAAACCATTTCTTTAGAAAACACCCGGTGTCTTTCATTAGGCAGCTGGCGTCTTTTTTTTTTGCTTTGCTTTAGAAACATCTGGCGTCTTTTTGTTTTGCTTTTAGAAAACATCTGGCGTCTTTCGTTGGTTTATTTCACCAATCAACGGCGTTTTGAACAAAAAGTTTATTGTTTAATCACGCACAGGAGAAATCTCACCAGGCACTACCTTGGAGGTAAAAAATGGCTGCTACTGAAAATGAGAGACAGCAGAAGTCGGCTTTTAACACTTCTACTTCTACTAACGTTTCCTACGGGAACATGCCAATGGCTGCTAATGTGGAATGAGAGACAGGAGCATTCGGCTTTTAGTTAAGGCGCACGCCGCGAACATTTTATTGTTCAACAAAGCACAGGAGAAATCTCCAACCGGCACCACCTCGCAGGTCAATATGTTACACTTGTTACACACTACGACTACGACTACGAGGGATGAACGGGTGTCGCTTTAAGGAGCTTCGCCCCTAAAATCATTATGGAGCGGTACGTGGTTTGACGAATATGACCTGCTGGTCAAGACATGAATAATATCTGGTGGCACTACACTAATACATGAACTGGAAGCAGTCCAGAATCGTTCAATTCACTTTATTTTGTACAAATGCGACCACCCGGCCAGTGTTACACAAATGAAGTTTGCAGCTCAACCTTCCTGAACTCGCCATTCAGCGTAAAATAGCTCGGCTCCGTCTCTTTCATAAGCTTTATTGTCATAACAATAACCTTCGCGAACATTTTGTTCAACCCCCCTCAATCATATCACACAGAATAAACCATCTACAAAAAGTTCATGTTGCTCACTACAGAACCATATTTCATTCACACGCTTTCATTCCAAGAACTACACTTCAACAAAAATCTGCTTTCACAATAAGCTACCACTATCACGGACACATTATATTTAAAATTTTTTTTTACAAAACATGCTTGGCGCGCTGCCTGACTTCTGCTGCGTATATATATATATATATATATATATATATATATATATAGGAAACAAGTGTGTATCTAAGGGCTTGTTTTTCCGTGTTTTGACACAATATTAATGAGATCTAACAGACAATAATGCCAAGGAATGTATAGGGGAAGTATATATATAAGCAATAACTAATAACTTCCTCTAATAACTTTCCCTATACATTCCTCGGCATAATTGTTTGTTAGATCTCATTATATATATATATATATATATATATATATATATATATATATATATATACTGAGAGTATTATTTCAACGGGCCAGTTTGTCTTGGGGAAGGTATGGGATATAACGCAACGGGAGCGTTGTGAACAAGCATAAATATATTTATCCTTGTTGACAACGCTGCCGTTGTTTTATATATATATATATATATATATATATATATATATATATATATATATGTGTTTGTGTGTGTGTGTGTGTGTGTTTTTCTCTTCGTTTGATGCTGTTTTTCACTTTGGTTCTTCAACATGTACCACCTGCATCATCGCTAAAGCTACGTTGTTTGTGTTGACGTAGTTGATATGTAATCTATTTTTGTATCTTTCTGTGAACTGAGAGTTCGCTCTTGTATTTATCTATCAAGTGTTGTTTCCCATTTATGATATGTAACATGCTCTCCCCCCTGTAATGTGAAAACCTTCAGGTTAAAATAAATAAATAAATGCCAAAATCTCGTCACGTACTTGTCAAACACTTCTGCCGAACAGTGTCACATACCCGCGGCTGATTGTGTGCCACTGGTATGCGCCACAGGTGTTCCTGTTGGCAGCATTGCGGAAGTGTAAAGAACTGAATAAATAAACATCTAGAACTCTTCAACATATGTCTGTGCGTGCAGAATTTATACATATATTTAGAGTCTTTTCATGACGTGTAGCCCAATAAAAATTACTAAATGGTCACTTTCCCTCCGCATGCTTTGTATAACGTTGATTGCCAAGTTACGTAGGATCTACCGAACTTTTTCTTTTTTCTGTCTTCTCAGAACACGCTATGCCAATGCCGTCGTATGCATATTCAGGAGGACTCCATAAGATCACTGAAATTTATACTTGTGTAAACCGTGTGCCGTATGCAAAACAGCCTTGCTGTTCACCTACCTTCACAGTGTCGAATGCTCCTTAGTGTTTAATCAATGTTTAATGTTCAACACAGGCACTATAGAAACCGCGCCTATGGCAATCCCTCGAAAGGCAACGTCGCTATTGCGTCAGAAGGAAATGTCTCGTGACGCTGTGCGTGACGGAGCTTGAATAACACCCTGCCGCAGCAATTGGTAATACGAGAAGTCGTGACAAATGCTTGCCAGACAAAACACGCCGTATCAGTATACCTGCCACGATGCTCGTTTTTGAACATTCCCGCCTCTTCCCTCAAAATGATGAGGGGGGAAAGAGAAGGGTGTCCTCATGGAGTGATGGTGGGGCTGACTTCTGTAGCGCTCCCGTAGCGCCATCCTTAAGTATCGTCCTAATTGAGTGCTGTGCTTATATTTGATGAATAATACATGACTTTCAAGATAAAAAGATAGAAACGTATCAAATGCGATTGCGCTGAAATTTACGAAATAAACTGCCCAAAAGGTTTTAAAGAGAAAAGTTAGCTCCTTTTATTCATTTTATTATTGTTAAATCCATCATTCACTGCTAAATATATTCGCTGCACTTAGCAACCGTTCTACAAAAAGCTACTCTACAGCTAGGCTCACAATGAACGTGCTTTTATATCTTTACAAACAACCACAACAACATCTTTTATATAACAGCGCAAAAATAAACAGATCTGGCTTGATCCCACGTCCTCTTACCCCGTCAACAGAGAGAGGAAGAAGAAGAGATTGAAAACGAGATGAAACAAAGAACTATAGGGCAGGTATGTTAATCAGAACAGAAAATTACGCTTACTATCACACCTCTTGGGCGCTGCGAAAACGAGACAGTGGAAGCATTTGAACATACTAGCCTGTATGATGGCGCTTCGGCAGATCTGCTGAGCACAGCACCTTGGGCGTTTAAGGACAACAGTGCCGTCATATTGACAAGACCATAGTAAGAGCAGGCCTCGTTCAAGCATTACGGCACTCGACTGGTTACCTGAAGCTCACGAGTTCGAATTAGACCGTGATGGTTGCTTTTCGATGGAGGCGAAATGGTAGAAGCCCGTGCGCTGTACGATGTCAGTGCGCGCTAAAGAACGCCAGATAGTCGAAATTCCCGGAGTCCTCCACTTCGGCGCCCCTCGTAATCACATTGTGGTTTTCAGGCGTAAAACCACAGGTACCTACTTTTATCGATCAAGCAGGCATCTTATCTGAAGCACTTTAGCCGTGAAACGGAATTTACGCCAATGTAACCACGCAACTTCAGGTATATGGGCGCATATGTACGTTAAAAAAAAGAGAGATTATTCTTACTGCAGCTCGTTACGAATTGCATGTAAGAAACTGAAAAAAAAATGCTCCCTTTATGAAGAAGGGATGAAGAAGGCACCTAGCTGTTAATTTGTGTTGATATCTTTCATCTGAGCAAACATTCTAAAGAAGAAAAACAAAAGAGAGCAAAGGCAGGGATGTTAACCAGATTGACAAACGATTGAAAACTTCACATTTAAAAAAATCACATCAAGCATGTAGTTACCTCTGCCTGTTCTATTGAATCAAATGTAGAAGCGCATGTTAATTGTGTGATAATTGGCAATGTTTTGTTCTTTACATGAAGTGTTCATTAATCATCTTTTTATTTGTGGTGAGGCACAACTTGCAAATGCGAAATCGCAGTCGACCAATGGAAAAGCCATGTGCTACTCGCAAATATCCAGTGGCTATCGAAATATCCGTCACAAAAAATCTGCCAAGGAACACTTCCGCAACGTGACCCGAGCAGATTTGCGCATGATTTTTACTTGCTGAAAAGCTAATTTAAGTTTAAGACCACCTAAGCCCTGGCAAGCAGTTCTAATATAGCGATTTGTGCTAGTTTCACGTGAAGTCGGTTCTGTGTCTTTCATTAATCTCCTGAAAAAGGTGGAGGAACGCTATTATAATTCTTCGAAGAGTAACTACAAATAGGAGTTTCGGAATTCAAGATAGCTTTGTTTAGTTTTAGGAAGTCGTACACCTAAATAAGTATCTTATAACTAAACTAGTAAGGGGTGATCACGTGACCAAAATGTAGAGCTCACTTACTACATTAGTAACTTACAGTATCTTTGTGAGAACGATAGCAATGACTCCGCAGCTAACGCCGATCGTGAATGATATCAGGAAGCGCATAGCTGTCCAGCTGCGCTTTCTGTCAGACAGACGCTTCAAGGGAGCTTCGACATCTGACATGCAGTCTCTCCCTGATGAAGTGGAAGACCCCGAACGTAAATTATACCATACTGTGTGAACAACGCCCTCCATCCGGACTCCATCGACGTGAAGCTTAGCCTCTATGAGCTTGGTTGAGAGTTGCCTTCACGAAGACATGTACACCTTTATTGGAATGAGCGAGAATGCAGCATGCGATGTTTGCGACACCAAAAAAACATCAACCATTTGTTAAAGAAGCCATGACATGGTCACCCAAACATTCACGTTTTTCGGTAAAAAACGAAGGTAGAGGGTCAAATGGCCTTGCAGACGTGTGAAAACTGAACTGTAATACATTATTTAAGTCCAAAATAAGTGGTAGAAGTCATCGGCTGTAGACACCGCCCACCGCCGGTGACCGCCATTTTACCATGGCGTGCATGACGTCACAAGCCGAAGGAGCAGTGTCGTCGTCTGCTACAAAACAGCACCACACGGTCAGTGTTGCAAGTGTTGTTTGCCGCGTGGTCCGCAGGTGTCAGTGGGTTGCACGCGTTACGATGTGTTACCGGTACCATCACCATATGCGGTGACGACGTCATGTGCGTTGCGCATTTTGACTTCGACTGCATCGCCATAAGCTCAAGCGACGAAGAAAGCGGCAAAGACGGCAAGATACCAACGACGTCGCCATTGTGGCAGACGTTGCAGACGACGTTCCGAAATGATAGGTAGCTTTATTTCAAGCGTGCCCGGTTAAAAAGCGAGCTACAGAATCGGGGGACCGTCGACACTGCATTCGCGAGCAACTGTTATTCAGCGCCGTGGAAGTGGCAAAGCGTGGCGATTTTGGTTGGCTAGCATACGTGCATGCACGACTTTCGGTGCAGAACATAATAACTAAGTAGTCGTAGCAATGCTTCACGTTGGGACCATTGTTTTGCCATCGGTTTTGGCGTGCGGCATACGTAAACGCCGAAGCGAACGGCATGTCAGCGGCGCAGCGCTAGGGTTACTCATGACATGCATTCTGCCGGTATCTTTGCTTGAACTCTGTCAACTGCATTTGGTTCCGGTAAAAAAAAAAATTACCAAGTGTGACTCTCAACCATGGCACCGTCTGCGAGGAGTTTCAGCAAATATTTATCCGTAGTGGCAAACGGCATATGCATAGCATGTTCACAGGGCACTTTCTGAGTTCCAAAATTGCTTGCTGCAAGTACCAGTGCTACATGGGTGACGCGGTGGCATTGTTTCAACCCCTGGAAGTCATTTAGTTCCAGTGGAATGTTGAACAACGCAGAAAACGTTCGACTACAAGCCCAGCTGACCACGGAACATGATCGTCCTCCGGAATGCAGACCGTGCAGCAGCTGGCCCAGCAAGCGGTTTGTGACGTCACGGCTAGCGATTACGCCAGTGTTGCCCGACTCTCGCGGGTCACTCGCTAGTTTGTAAAAATCTTCGATTATAAATTAACCGTTCGACCAACTTCGCTCCAATTTCCCCAGCTTGTCTTTGAACTTACAAGAATAAACCCACACAGCACTGATTATGGTTGAAAATTGGGTGTCATGACCCCTTCAAGTCAGGTCATTATCTTCGATTTGCCTCAGAAGGACACCCTCTTTAACATGTTACGATAACTGGACGATCAGCTGCTTTCAATGCAGTTGCTGCTGGAGAATGCACTCATCGTTCATCGTCTTGCAAGGCGTTGTATGCACTTTTATGCTTCTTGAAAACGACGAACCTGTCCGTCCTTGCCGGCGCTACGATACCCCCGTAGTTGTACAGGCAGGCATATGGAAGATAGGAAACACGCCTTGTCTTTGCTGCAAGGAGAAAGGGGAGTGAAAGCGGAAAGAAGGAGGAAAGAAAAACGGGTATAATATGGCAGACAGCTGAGAACAGAGATTAGTGCGGAAAAATTTGCTCATCAGCCAACTAGCGATACTATGGCTTGCACTTTGCTACGCTGCATGGTATACGGTTATAGAAAATATCAGTATACCTCTCCTTCCTGCTCATCGGCAAGCGCCTCTCTGGCGCTTCGAACGTTTAGCAAACGCGGCATGTGTATCGCAACATTGTGACAACCAAGTGCGTAAAAACCGTCAACCGGGGTTGGTTTAAGAAGGTGCCGTAGTTTCGTCATGGCGCGATATAGCGCTGCGCTTCGGCAACCCTTTGACGGAAAGTCGCCGACCACAATCGTCGGGCGGTGAGGGAGACCTGAGGCGGCGCCGACAAGTGCTCGGCGGGAAAATGTAGTTTATTCGTAGGCCCCTCATTTGTCACGCGATGCGGTGGCGGGACATGCGCCGCGTGGCACTATTAATACCGCGCTCGCTCCCCGCTCAACTTATCCGCGAATCCTGGCATGAAAGGACCGCTCTCATTTTGACAGTTGTCACGAGCACGCTCACTGCCGAGGTCAAAAGCCCGGACCGCCGAGCTTGCTTCGTCCGCTTTCCAGAGTTTCACTACGGCCTCTTCCTTTTTTTTTGTTTTTTTTCAGTGCCTGTTACTCATCATCAACGGGGCTGGAACGAGCTGGGATAAACAGAAAAAAAATGGCATTTCACTGGCTTACCTCTTATTTCTCGTATACTCGTTTGAATGGCACCTCCTTGAGCCTAGATCCGCGACCTGGAATGAAGACGTTCTCGTACACCATAAAAACATGCGCATGAGGCATGAATTTGATGTCAAGGCTCTCCTGCATAAACAGACTATTGATTAGATTACCAGCACCATTAATGCTTCGTTTATTCAAAAGTTGCAAACTGGTGAAATCTTTGCCGCATTTTTTGCGAATTATGGTGATATATGTGTATTGTGAACATAACATCAGGGTAATTGCCGGAGTTTTATATCCCCAAACCACAGTATGCTTATAAAAGATTTCGTAGTAGAGGGCTCTGGAGTTCTTCGACGAGCACATAAATCGAGGTACACGGCACTCTAGGAGTTTGCCTCCTTCATTAAAATGCAGCCGCCGCGTCAGGTATTTTATCCTGCGAATTCGGGTCTTCGAGTGCCATAAACCACTGAGCCAACGTGGAGGGCTGGAGCCTGATAAAAGACTGTTAAGTATATAATTCCTAAGACGAACAAAGCAGTTGTTGGAAATAGGTGATCCCTTTCATTACTCTTTAAATTTGTCGCGAATCGATACAATGCACGAAAAGAAAGGGACTCTTAACGTTCAGTGAAACACTGAAATGAAGCAATTTGTCTCTTTAACGAGATGTCTTTCTCATTACAGACCTTACAAGCACGGAAGCGTGGCCTAGTTTGTCGGACATTATGCAATAATTTAGACAACACCAAAAAACGAGAGCAAACAAAACTCATCAATGTTGTCTGCTCTTTTTCGCCTATTCTAGTTTTTCGGCGCTCTGAAATTATTCCATCGTTGTATAGCCACGAAGATCCTTTGTCGCATCGTCTTATGTTCCCACATTCTGCATTTTATCCTTAAAAATAATGAGTGGAGATAAGTAATCCGCCATATTTGACCAACTGATATAGCGAACAGACTTTGAATGTAAAAACTACAGTATAGTGCATTAAAAGCCAACTTCGGCGATTTTTTGACCATGTCAAGGTTATGGTGTTTCTATGTTCCTGAGATACTCTTGTCACTAGTCCAATAGCTGAAATGCCCAAGAAATTCGAAAATAAATTTAATAACCAAAAATGTGCAAAACCGAAACCCAACCAAGTGCCCTGCCTATATAGGTATGACGTACTATTTGGAAGAGTCGGTGGCCGTATACTTGTTCCGCCGACACGGAGTATAAAAACTGTGAAAGCCAGTCCAGCGAAGAACCGGCCAAACACCTCAAAGGAAGTAAGAAAGCATTTGTGAAGATTTCGCATATGGCTGCGTTGTGTGTAATGGGTAGCATGCCTCAAACTACGGGCAATTATGCGCTTGAAATCTTTCCGAACTTGCTATGCATCCACTTCGTGGCCTTAAAAAATAGGCGCAGTAAAGTGTGTTCCTTTTGTAAGAAGTGGCCGGCTTTAAACCATGAGGTCATTATGATAATCACATGACCTGAAGCCGGATCACAATGCGCTTGTACCACGCTTTAATACTGTGATATTGCATGCGTGTGTTTCCAAGTAAACGAAACGAAGTAAACTTCCAAAAAAATTTCCAAGTAAACGAAGTTATTTTCACTGTATTCTCAAGCACTTGAAGAATGTTTACGATAAACTTGACTTTAGGCTGGACTAGTACCATATCTTCTTGAGCCGCTTAGCATTGCCTCTTTGCTTTTTCAGCACAACACGAGAAACTCTCTCTAGACTATATAGGACTTTAGCTTTCGAGTTTCTTTCTAAGCTGTGCTTGTACGCTTATAATCGTTATAAAAATGCAACAGTGCAACTCTGTGTGATACTATTTGCGATTTTATTACACGTTTATTAAATACCACAAAAAAAAACCATGTGGCTGTGTGGGAGAACACCTGTTTGCCACGCAAATGACCAGGCTTCAATACTCACTTGGAGCCGGAATGTCTATTACCTTTTATTCACTTTTTTGTCGATTTTTAGGTCACGCACACTGACATAATTTTTCGTTCACCGCCCACAAAACCAATGCCGAAATTTCTGCGAAACGAGTTCTTTAATGGTGGCGCGTTAAATAGCCTACCTACCCTGGTGTTCACCTCCCAGCCTTAAAAAAGTGTATTCATTACGCACTGTTTCTTTGTACCACCTAATTGTTTCTGCTACGCAGACTGCATTGATATTTTACGTGCGGTTTTCACGTTACCTTTTTCTCTTGTACTGGCATATAAACTGAACAGCTGTGATATTCCGCTATGTGTTTGTAAAGAGTTCATATTATAACACATACCTGCCGCCCCGCCGCGTTGGTCTAGTGGCTAAGGTACTCGGCTACTGACCCGCATGTCGTGGTATTGAATGCCGGCTGCAGCGGCTGCGTTTTCGGTAGAGGCGAAAATGCTGTAGACCCGTGTGCTCAGATTTTGTCACAAACTATTATGGCATGTAATTCATGCCGTACATAACGTGCATGTCATGATTTCTTAGTTACAACTTGCCATGTACGTTGGTCATACCACCATGTCACGCAATTCCAATTTCGAGCTATACCAAGCTAGTGAACCAGCATCGAGTACATCAAAAGTGTCTAAAGCGTTAGAACATAGATGATATGCAATTCATAATTTTCATGTTACGATCTGTCATTTACGTTCATCGTGCAGAAATGTCTCGTCATAGCGATTTGGTATATATTCATTAGGTTAAACAGCCGCGTGCACCCCGAGACCATATCATGTGTCATGTTGTGCATGGCATGCGTGTCATGATTTGCACGTTAGGTGGTCAACATTTCTGGAGCCCTCCACTACGGCGTCTCTCATAATCACATGGTGGTTTTGGAACATTAAACTCCACATATCAATCAATCGATTTGCACGTTAGGACCAGCAACATGTTCGCCATACACTCGTCACGTCATACCGATTATGCTATATAAAAAGTTAACGAAGACTGGCATGTACATATGTAAATCATGTGGTACATGACGTGCATGTAATGATTGTGATTATCTGACCTGTCGTTTATATTCGGTCTACATTGAGGTTATACCACATAAATTTTGGTTTTGGTAAGTATACATCATTAGGAAAAGGGTGAAAAAAAGCACAAAGTCGAGGGTGCTCGGACAGACAGACAGACGGACGACCGACGGACGGACGGATGGACAGACAGACAGACAGACAGACGGGCAGACGGACAGACAGACAGGCAGACGGACGGACGGACGGACGGATAGATAGATAGATAGATAGATAGATAGATAGATAGATAGATAGATAGAT
Organism: Rhipicephalus annulatus; assembly: GCA_013436015.1. Taxonomy (NCBI): domain Eukaryota; kingdom Metazoa; phylum Arthropoda; class Arachnida; order Ixodida; family Ixodidae; genus Rhipicephalus; species Rhipicephalus annulatus. Next base: position 282,101 of record WOVY01000599.1, read on the forward strand.
AGATAGATAGGTAGATAGATAGATAGATAGATAGATAGATAGATAAATAGATATGCTGAAAGTGAGAAAAGTTCTCAAAGAAATGTCTCAGATAAAAATTCTTGCAGATTCCATTGTAGGAATTGATTTCATGTGAAGCAGCCAGTGAGCTGATGCCTATGCCGCAATTTTCGTCTTTGAGTCTTGCGAGGTCGATCCGCGTCTTTATGCAAATTGAGTAGGCCGGGACGCAGCTACTATTGACGTTATAATAGTACGCCCCCCACCCCCGGTGTTAGGCAACCATCACCCCGACCGCTTATGTAATGCATTCATTTACGATCTTCGACTCGTGGTGGCTGGATCAATGATCGTTGCAAGACGTTTGTCAGTGTTTTTCTCGCTACATCAATATCGCCAACTTAGAAAGCAGTTTGGGTTTGTCTTGCTCAACCCATGATAAGGGGCAAGTGTGTTATAATTAGAGGGCAGATTTATAGGCACTAAAGATTGGGTTTTAGGTGCCAAAAATAGGCTGGGAAAATACTGTTTAGGCCCCAAAATTGTAAAATAAAGACAATCAATCAACTTTACCAAAATTCACATTTTTGAAGAAATACGTCTGGGTTCTGTGTCTACAACAGGAAAGCAAACAGAAATGCTTTAGTTTATGAACGTACAAAGGCACCAATGGGTTAGCATAGCCATGCAATTTTTTCCTGCAGGATTTGAGATTGTGGGCTCTCCTTTTTGAGTCTGGCATGGTGAGTTAAGTGTCCACCGTCGAATACAGACGCTCCTGGGTCTCTTTTTTTTCGGCATAGCTGAGAAAAGCAACCCAGGAGCACATAGCCAGAGCGCTAATAGATCAGAAGAATCTCTTTGCTTCGTATTAACCTGGTCTAACCGCTACAGCATATGGCAGCACACACAAGGTTAAAGAACACGCGCAGAAAGGGATGACCTAAGCGCTAACCGCAGAGGACCAATTTCGCTTCTATCTGTGAACACCTTGAAGGGCCCTTCACACCGGCTTAGGAAATTTCGAGCAGGCAAAAGAAATGCATGCACTGGGTACTCACGATCTTATCTGCCACGAATTGCAATGCTACGAGCCCCGAAAAGAGCTGAAATGTCACACTGAACGCCGCTTGACCTACCGCTCACGGGTGCGCCCCTATGTAATAGAGGTGACGTACACAACAAGGAATTGTTCGGTGCACGTCAATGCAGTACATTACGCTGCGAGAAATATTCAAGGTGACAAGTGCAATTTGTGCAATTTTTTGCCTGAATATAAGTATGAAGGTTGACAATAAAATAAAACATTCAAACGGAATCTATGCGCATTTCTTTTAACTTTCTATCGTACTATATGCGAGACTAAGCTGTTTTCAGGTCGTCTGCATTGGCGTTCTCACCGTACTCGCATCATGTCGGTGCCAGCATTCACAACGTTTGGCGCGTTTTCGGTGCATCGCCCCTTCGAGTAGTTACAGCGGTGCGACGTTGTGTATCGTGGTAAGCATACATGATCCATGCCAGCTTCAGTAAACGTGCGCGCATAGAGGTATTCATTCTACAGAAACAAGCAGTGCAATACAGAGAACGTCGAAACGACACAACACCGCATGCGTGAACGACATGGCATAGGCATGTCACGCGAATGGAACTTTGTGTGCGCATGACGTGTTGATACGTCTGCGTTGTGTGATCTTCCGGCTCCGAGTATACAAAAGAGGGCACGGAAGAAATTTGGCTTGCGAAGTCTACACCGGGCTAGTGGTAAATGTTTCAAGCTCCCATCCTCGCATCGTGCTTTCACAGCTTGTAATGAACCAATTGAAAAAAAATCTAGTGGTACAGAGCTTTTTATTGGGCACGCAACAACTTTTAGTGTCTAAATAAAAATTTTCATGTTACCTATAGTGAAGCGCTGTTTAAAAAGTAAATGGCAAAGAAAACAAAAACCACGTGGATATCACCCCTTTTTTTAACCGACACTCTTATTTCCCTGATAACACTTCACGGTTTCGCACTCGTTCGTCATCGTCCTGCAGCTGCATAGAAACCCCTCCTGTCCTCTAGGCATGCGAGCAGACGCCGGGGACATGTCCAGCAGACGACGCATGATGAATGCATGCGTAGATAGTAATCGGCCTCCCTATTTGCTAAGAAGCCTTGTATCAATGGCAGTGCAGAGAGGGACTTATGACATGTAGTATAAGTTGCACCTCATGAAGTTCCGAAAGCTCAATTTTGCGTGGTAACTTGAATACCGACCTCCAACTGTACTCCACAGCAATATTTGAAGGTAAATTGTGTTCATAAAGGCACAAATCTTGAAAATAAGCGTTTGTAGGCACTTATAGGAATTTAGACACGAACATCCTAATTAGGCGTTTAGAGGTATATGAAAACACTATAAAACCTCTTCTTAACCTCTAGTTTATACTCATATATCAAAGTGGCGCAATAGAAACGCAAGGAACAAAATAGGAATTTGCCTGTAATGCGGTCTTTACTTATAATATTACCCGCCGTGATAGCCTGGCGTGTAAGGTGTTGGCTGCCAAGCTGGAGGGCGTAGGTTGTATGTCCTGAAAAAGTGAATTGGAAAGAACACCATGAGCACAGTTAAGATGCACGTTAAAAGAGCCCAGTTGGTCAAAGTGACCCGGATTCCCCTCTCTACAGCGTGAATTTATTGCCATGGTTTAGACACATTAAAGCTTTAAGTTACTGTGCTCATATAGATTGTTCAGTCGGTAATCTCGTTGCTCTTGGGTTTCATCTGTGGCGCATACTCGTATTGAGGTATGCGGGTATGCGCTGAGCGTCATGGACAGAAAAATGGTTTCACGAAGTAAGAAACAGGTATACCATCCTTTTCGTTGCCTGTTTTGTTAGTCATGTTGGCCCGATATTCTTCTTTTACGATGTCAATTGGGTTATATAAAAAGTTCAGGAGACGACCGAGAAAACACTGAGACGTAGGTGGACAGCGATTTTGCGAAATCAATGTCGGGCCATTTCTGCAGAATTCAGGGCGTTATTACTTCAGGATGAGCTCCGGCAGATGTTGCAGACGTACGAACTGCAAATTCGTCAACATGTGAGACGCGTCTGATTTGAGATACGAGATTGACTATGAGAATATGAGATTCCTTTTACATCATGTATGTAGAGAACGTGCCACCACCTTGCATGTATCTACTGATGGATATGTATTGCCAAATTTTTCATTAACGGCAACCGTAGTACCATGTTTGGAGATCAGTAAATGCTTCCATTTTGGCCATTAAACTACATTAACGGCTGCTGAAATACAAGCCATCCAAGAGGTGATTCGTTTTATGTCGATGCAGCCGTCTCAGAGGTGGACTATAATCGACAATTCAAAAGTGCAGCGAGTAGTTGAAAATGTAAGAGTTTTTTGCATGTTTCATTGCTACCGTCATTCCCATAGGCACCTTCTTTTTTTCCTTTTTCTTTACTCCCCTTTCCTAAAGCTGAGTATCAGGTCAGAATGTTTATCAACCTGTCATGATTTTTTTGGTTTTTGTATCCCTGATGAATCACCTATTATGGAGAGAGGTAAGCAGGGGTAATGCATCGTTTCTTGTCAAAAGTTGACCAGAACGGTGTGATATCAGCGCCGTGCTTCTCATCTCACTCTTATTGTTTTTGCGCTGCCCTCAACTATAGTTGAATACTTTGAATAATTGAAAATTTGAATAATAGCTGATGCTCTATAGAGCATCAGCTATTATTCAAATTTTCAAAGTAAAATTACTTTGCTACGAGGTATTAGTAAAGTAATCCGGAATACCTTAGTGTAGCTTAATGAGTGTAGTATATAGGGTGTGAAGTTTACTTCTTTTCTGTTATTTCATAAATAGTGCCCATTTCAGAACAGCCAGTGGGCTTTCTTTTCAGCAGTGGCGAAGACTACAGTAGAAGCTTTTGTTTGCTAACTCATACCGGTTGATACATACCTACGCGACGCAAAAAAGCGACGACAAAAAGAAGCGCTCTCACTGGGATCATCATCGACGTCTTTTGTCCTTCAAAGCATTTCTTCGCAAAAGTCAGTGATTAGACTTTATGAAGGCCAGAGATGAAGTGCACCAGTTGTGCATTGTCACGTGACAGTAATCAACGCGCTTGAGAAAATAAAGTGCCGAACACTTGCAGGATGACCTCAGATTATATCAGTTTCCCTATTTCAATGTTGGCCATTTTGCACTTCGGTTCTATCTGTGAAGACAAGTGGAACTGCGTTAAACGTGAGGCATTGTATTGTTGGAATGCGGACATTAGACCCATTATGAAGGCTATGTCCTTGTCCAAAAGAGCAGAATATTTCAGCCGCGGGGCAATTACGGTGGGCATCGGCCTCCTTGTTAATGTATGCATAAGCAAAATATAGCTAGCTGACCAGTACAGTTGTTCTAAAGCAAACTGCCAACGCGAACAATAATGTCTTTTACGGCTATTGCGCAGGTATGCGTAGAAAATAATTTCGCAATGAATGGTGCCTGCATAACACAGACAAATACAAACTGCACAGTGGTGGGCACTGCGTTGTGAAAAAAAAAAGTATCTATAATACAGTGTGGCAAGATTTTAGTGAACAACTTGTTTCTTTATAGAAACTGCGTTACCTTCTCCAACGAAGCGTAGTATTCATGACAGATGAGTTGTATAGACGTTTTATAAGCACTCTTCATAAGTTTTACACAACGCACTTATGAGAAAGTTGCGTAAACCCTTCGTGTAAGCAAATGTTCACAACCAGCCGCCTAGTTGGTGCAAGGGTTACGGTGTTTGACTGCCGTCACGAAAGTCGCGAGTTCAATTCCGGCAGTGGCGGTCGTATTTTTGATGGAGCCAAAACGTTGATGGAGCCACACCCATGTACTCAGATTCAGGTGGAAGTTTGGGAAGAGAAGCTGGTTCAAATTACTGGAGCCCTCTGCTAGGACGTGCGTAATCATAACGTGCCTCTGGCGTGTGACAGCTTATTTATTATCTTTGAAGATAATAAATAAGTGTGTCGCCAAGATATCACAATAGGAACCCTAGATAGTGGTTCCAGTTAAACGTAAGAGCATTACGTACTACAATAAATCTGTTGTGTTCACTTCTGATTTTCTGTGAGCTACTGTATTTCCGCATATTACTTTCGTTACTACCAACCTGAAAAAAGTAGATTCGATCCCTGCTGCCGCGTTCACATTTTGACGGAGTGGAAATGCTTAAACTCCGTTTACTACGCGATGCCGGAGCATGATAAAAACCTCATGTGGCCAAAATTGTACGAAGCCATCAGCTACGGCGTCTCTCATAGCCTGGCTAGAGGTGGTGCGTTAATTGCGATAAGACATCATAACAGCTAATATATACCGACGAATTTGCAATCGTTGCACAAGGGATTGTTTGAAATGGCGGTCCACCCCCCTGAAAATATAAGCGTAACCGACAAAATGAACTTGGAAGAGTGGCAGATCGGGCGCGTTGGCCAAACACACAAAATTAACGCGTTAACAAGCCGACTGCTTGTACAACGCCTTGAAACTTTGCGCTTTACTTTTAAATGTTGACGCTTCAGACCTGCTGCAGCCAAGAAGCATAGAAACAGTGCGCCATCTGCCCACAGCGGTAGACAACAGAGAGCCGCGAGCATTGAAGTATCTTTATTGGAATAGATGGCGCGGCGGTAGTTTGGGTGGGAGATGTCAGCCGCGTGCGGGCAGTTGAAAGGGCACCAAAGCGCTCCATCGGAATATTCAAACACTGATAAGCCGCACGCAGTGAAGGTGGAATTTATGATTGTAGGTTCACGAAGACGATGTATGATATTTGCAAGTTTTTTTAGTTCATGTGGAAAGAATTCTTACACTTACGTCAAGAATAAATTAGGCCATAGCTTTAATCTTCATATACACGTTAATTATCAGACGATCAAATTTTAGGCACCACGCTACTCCAATGCGGGTGCAAGTGTGCGCATGCAAGTTAGACTTCCACCACATCGTGCGCATTGGTGTTAAGAGAGAGAGGGAAATAAATGTTTATTTGGAAACAGCGTTCAATTTTATAGATCGTCTTTGATTTGTCGTGTCGGAAACCCCAGGACTGCCCTACAGACAGTGCCTGTTATAACCAACACATTGACGAATAATATGGTCTCGTACCTCCGTACTTCTCCAGTATGACACATCAAAAATACATGTATAATATATTAAAAACCGCGTACTCGTTGCGCAACTCACATAGTGTGGCGCTTGCTGTGGTTCTACGCTTTTTCAAGCAATATTGCATGTCTTAATAGGACTCCTCACAGACGCCTGTAAAGGCTTTTTTTTTCCGGGGCAGCTTCAAGAAACGGCATGGCTGTGTGGTGGCACTCACCCTTGCCACACAGAAAGCCTCAGCTTGATTCCGGCTCGGACCCATGATTTTTATGACTTCCATATATCACAATTTTTTTGCTCACGGACAAAGGGGTGTTACGTTCACAGCAGCGAAGCCGACACCGCCAACATCATCGCAATTTGTGCGACACAGGCTCTTTTACCCCATCAAATTTGTCGTGAGCGTAGACGAAGTGCGCGTAGGAGTGAAATACAACTGTTTAATAAACTATCAGTTGTGAGCACGCAGGCTCGCGGACTTCATTATTTCCACGATGCAGACCCTGGTCTCTTGCGCACCATCCCGCCGATTGCTGTCCACGTGACCACGTGACACCGTTTACTTGGCGCCCTTTTGTAGCGCCCACGACACCTCCTCTTGTTTGAAGTAGCCCTCCTGCTCATCACAGGTCGAGCCTACTTGATGCTTTAACAGTTCGCCCGCCTCTTGTCGTCACCACTGGTTGTATAGAGGCTGCAGATGCTTGCTGGTACGTATTGTGAGACCTCCACCAGCTGTTGTCATGATGTATGAGCGAGGCGTGTGAGCCAAGGCGATGGCAGTCCCTGTTGTTGGAGTACCGACAAAAGGCCGACAGCTGTCCGTGGTTGAATGGGATCTCTTGCCTTTAGTTATACTGTTGGCCCTGTTTGGCCTTATGGGCTTTGTTTCGTTTTCTAAATTCTATGGTGCTCCACCGTGGCTTCAGTATGTGTGGTGCCACGGGCCCGTCGGTTCATAGGCGCCTTCCTATGAGGAGTTCTGCTGGTGTAAATCCTTCTTTCACTAGTGTCTCCGTGCACAAGCAGAGCCTTGTGGATGTTTGGCGATTTCATGATCAGCTGTTCAGTGGTCTGAACTGTTTTTTCTGCTGCACCATCACTCTGGGGGAAGGAGGGACTGATGGTTATGTGACTTGATCTCCACTGGTTGACGAACGCCTTGACCTGCGCTGAAGCAAACTGAGGGGCCATTGTCTGATCATATGATAGCCTTTGCCCCAAACTGCGCGAATAACTGGCACAGTGCATGAGTAATGTTCTGTGTGGTGGTATGCTTTAACTTCTTGAGTTTAAAAAAGCGAGAGTACTAGTCTCCTACTACGAAGTAGTTAACTCCATCCATACTGACGAGATCAATTCCTATCGCTTCTCAGGGGTGTTTGGGAAGTGAGTAGTGTATCATGGACTCGGTGTGTGGTTTGTGGAGTTGGTGGCAGACAGGACATATTAACAAATACCTTTGGATGTGCTGGTTGATGCCTGGCCACCACACCGATTGAGTGGCTCGAGCCCTACATCTCCCAACGCCCTGATGACCAGCATACAAGCACATGACCAAGCATGCACATCACTTTCATGCTTGGTGGAATGACAATGCGGCTGCCATTCAGTAAGAGCCCATCTACTTGTGTCAGTTCATGGGTGAATTCTGAATATTTCTGCACGTCCGAAGGTAGTGCTTCTTCTTTGGACCATGATGTCGTGCAGTAGTCCCTAACCCTTGCTGGAATGTGATCGTGCTCTTGAGATCCCTGTATATTTGCAAGCATATCATGGGAATCTGGCAGAAGTTCCATAGTGCAAATTTCGTGTTCCCTGATGACCTTGCTGAAGCTCCTTGGGCTGCTGTAGTTGGTTTCCTTCTGCGGTTTTCATGAGAGCACATCGGCTGTATGCATTTCCTTGCCTGGGACGTGGGCAATGGTGTAATTGAACTCGAGGAGTCTCATACGGAACCGTTGCAGGCGAGGACTGAGTTCGTACAGGCGGCTTGATGACAACAATAGCACCAATGGCTTGTGATAAGTTTTTTCATGAAACTGCAGACCGAGCAGATAGGAACGGAAATGCTCACAGGCCCATGTTACTGCCAGTGCTTCTTTCTTCACTTGCGCGTATCACGTCTCCGGGTCGAAGAGGGATCTTGAGGCATAGACAACTGGAATTCTCCGACCATTTGTCTGTTGAAGAAGAACTTCTCCGAGATAGTAGGACGAGACCGCTCCGAGACCGCTCCTAACTGTTCCGAGACTGTACAACAGGGGTCATAGTGAGTGAGCCCAGGAGTTTTAGTCAAAGCCTTCTTGACGGCGTTTAAGCGCTCTTGCTGAGGCTTGTCACAGCACCATTCAGCGTCGCTGTGAAGCAGGTCACGTAACGGTTTTGTGAGCTGGGAGAGCCCCGGGAGAAATTTGGCCAAGTTGTTGGTCATTCCCAAGAAAGACCTCACTTCTGTAATATCTGTCGGCTCTGCTAGGTGACACAGTGCGTCGACCCTTTCAGGGTTGGCCCTGATACCGTTTGCTGCCACGGTGTGTCCAAAGAACCTCACTGACTGTTGGTGTAGCACACGATTTTCTGCATTCAAGGTGATGCCCGCTTCTTGCAGGCGCTGCAGTACTTTGAGCACTTTTGCGTCATGTTCTTTTCTTGAGGAGCCGAACACTATAATGTTGTCCTGTAGGCACACTTGGCCCTCTAGGCTTTCTAGAACTCTTAGAATTTCTCTCTGGATAAACTCAGGTGCTGCGAAAATTTCGAAGGGTATTAGGAGAAACTGGAACCGGCCGACTGGCGTCAGGAAAGTACTGTACTTCTGGGATTCTGGTGCTAGTGCAGCTTGCCAATAACCAGCTCTTGCATCGAGCTTGCTGAACCATGTAGCTCCGGCAAGTCTGGCCAAAGAATCGTCGACGGTGGGCATTACGACTCGTTCCCGCAAGATGTTCTTGTTCAACCCTTCAAAGTCGATGCAGATTCGAAGTTCACCTCCTCTCTTTTAGGGGACTACCATAGGTGCGCTCCTCTCTGTGGCTTCGTCGACCTTTCTGATCAGGCCAAGTTTCTCCATTCTCTGCAACTCCCACTTGACACTTGGCAGCATGGGCAGGGGTACTCGCCGTGGATAGGGAAGAGCACTGAGCTTGGCATCGGGGAGTAATGTTATCCTGTATTCTGTCTTGAGAAAGCCTGTTGTCAAATTGGGGCATTGGCAGAGAATGTTAGCTGGGTCACTGACCTTGCCTGTTGGCACTGTGATCTCGAGAAGGCTTGGAAAGATATCCAATGTTTTGATTGCTGGCCGCCCGAGAAGTGCGTCGTGTAGCTTGTCAATCACGTAGACACCTTCCTGGAACACACGGCCATTTCAGCACAGGGTTGCCCTACACCATCCTACTGTTGCAATTTTGGTCAGACTGGGTCCCAGAAGTTGTTTGTTGGCCTCCTTCAGGTTGCCCATGGCTTGTTCTTTGTATAGACTTGTAGGTATAGCGGTTACATCAGCACTGGTGTCTACACTTCATTGGCGAGCCATTTACTGTAACATCTACCCTCAACGGCCTAGAGTCCTGTTGGTCAGTGAGTTGACCCAAGTAGACTTTTTCCCAAAACGGCTTGGTGGTCGCTCTTTTTCTTCTTGGTAGAGGCAGATAAGCACATGGCGGCAAAGTGTCCATTTTTGCCGCAGGCACTGTATAATTTCCCGTTCGCAGGGTACATAGTGCGTGATGTGGAGCCACACCACTTGCACGTCAGTGCTGTTTAGTCGCGCTGTGTTTTTTGAGAGCGGTGATTTCGCTTTCCTTTGTTTTTTTGAAAATCCAGGCATGACGTCTATAGCTGCAAACGTCTGTTGCTGCGTTCGTAGGTTCTGTTGTTGCTGCTTGATCGATTCCGAGTTGCGTGCAGCGGGAACGGCAACTTCTAGAGTCAGCTCGGCGTTAAGTCACAGCTTCTCGCTTAGTTGCGTGTCTGCAAGACGGACGACGAGCCTATCGTGAATTAATTCATCTTTCAGATCTCCGTACTCACAGGTTTCGGCTAGTCTGTAGAGTTGGGTTACGATAGCGTCGACTGACTCATGCACTTCTTGCTTCCGGCTGTTGAACTTCGCCCGCTCATATATCCCGTTCGTGCGCGGCACGACATGTTTCGGGAACGCTCGTGTTACTACCGCATCGTAGTTGACTTTGTCAGCGTCGGGAAGTTTGAGCGATGACAGGACATCCTCTGCTTCACGGCCCATCGCGTAGATGGGTGTATTTACATGGGTTTCGTCGTCTTGTTTCTTCAAACCTGAGATGACACGGTACCGTTTCCATCGTGTAAACCACCGCTTCCACTCGTTGGGCCACCGAAAGTCGAGCTTTTCCGGCATTTCAACGAAGAACGGGTTGAGCGGCGTTGCAGGCTGAGCTGTGGGCCCTGTAGGTGATGCCATGGATATGGTGTGCTGCGAAGTTCCGTGTTGCGATGCCGGCGCTTGTTAGGCCTACTTGTACGGTGGCCTGCCTTTTTCCCTGCGTTGTTGTAGACTCTATGTATCCCACCGCGGCCACCATGACGTGACCATAGACGGAGTGCACGTAAGAGTGAAATACAACTGCTTAATAAACTATAAATTGTGAGCGCGCAGGCTCGCAGACTATATATTTCTATGATGCCGGACCCTGGTCCCTCGCGCACCGTCTTGCCGATTGCTGTCCACGTGACATCGTTCACTTGGCACCCTCTCGTAGCGCCCATGACAAAATTAAAATAAGGAGCTGAGGTAACATGATGTTCGTGTACCGGGCACGTGTACCAAGCAGGGTGGTTTTATAGTTCGGTACTTCACTCCCATGAATATTTAGCTTTCACGTTATGCTAGCTGCAGTCAAGTTTAATACTGGTCTAATTTTCCTCATTTATCGACGAATGTCAAACAAAGTGTTTTATTTATTTGTGGCTTCCGGGGTCTAACGACCAACAGCACCGACGCCATTCGTACCACGTTGATTGCGGTCTAAGTAAAGGAGACGGAGATGTCTTACGATGCCTCTCAAGCTTTTGTGTGATCGCAGGCCTCACATGTTAAATTGGGCTGGAGTCAGATGACGAGACATGCCGGGAAGTAAAGACTACACATATGTTGATAGCGTCACTTCAGTACGTACCTCTCATTGATGAAGACGTCCAGCAAATATGAAGGTGGTCTTAACCAGGCAAGTTAGAATAATTGCGAGTTTGCTTCAGGATTACAAGGCGTCTGTGCAGCTGCCACAACACCCAACAACAGTGTGCCAGGCAATGTCACTTCTACGCGAATATCTATGCGACTCAAATATCTGCTAATCGGGCTAAATAAGAGGCGTGCAAAAAGCGATGGATGAATTCAGAAATGCTTAGTGACAAAGTTTCCATACCGACAGCTTGACCACTTAGTGATAAAATACGCGTGCTATACCAACAATTGATTCCAACATACAGCTAAGCCAAGGAAAGTAAAGTGGATTTTTTTTCAACTGCAGTGTAATAATTAGTGCATGGGTGAAAGTAATCAGTCGAAATTTAATGTCCACACACATAAAGAATTATCGCCGTCAATGGGGTACAAACCCACAATTTTCGAATGGGCTTAATTGTTTGTTGGATTGATTTGGTTGCGTCTAAAAAAGAAACAAGCCCCTCAGAAAAATTCTGTTTCTATCGCTCTTGCTTGTTTCGTACCATAACAGGGAAGGCTGAGAGCAGGCGCAAGAGTGTAATGCTGGTTTAAGACTTGCTGAAGCATCTCTCGAAAAGCTGAAATAATGATGCGTGCAAGTTCAAGCAAGATAAAACAAGATCTTGACACCACGAAGCTTCGAAACAAATGGCGGATGGAACGCCGAGAGTAATAAAGATAAAAAGCAATTCCCCTCCCACTTCCCAGCGTCTTAGAAAAAAAATTGATATGTCAAGAGATGCCAGCGACATAAAAACTAGTGCAGATAGCGACCATAACCAGATTTCTGTGGAGCTTGTATACTTAGATCGTTGCCAGCATTGGTGTTTGTGAGTAAATCGCGATTGTTTAGAATTTTACATGAACCCTTACAAATATTGAAAGCTGCGTATTCGAGCATACTTAACTGTAGCTTGGGGCTTTGATTGTACAAAAATTACACTGCGAAGTAATTGAGTTCAGACAAGACAGCATGAGACAATAGAATTCAAAAAGTGGCGCCACGCCGCCCTGCAGGCAAGTAAATCGAAGTTATTGCCATAGATGGCGACATCAGCACCGTCAGACTGCCCCGGGTTCTATAGAGCTCATGGGCAGCGTCGAAATACACACTGTCTCCATAACCGCATGTAGCTGCAATCACACAGAAAAAGTAGTATTGATGAAGAAAAAGATTAAATTATATTTTGGCGCACACTTTGTGGAACGTACTGCACGTGTGATTTTCTTCTGCAGTTGTGTTGGAAGAATTAGCGGCCTCCTAGGTACTGCAAGTTGACTATTAACACAACAATATCCTTACTTCGCAGCTCTACAACAAACTTTGTTGGTAGACTAAGTTACTGACTTGCCGCGCGTACTGCAGCAATTCTTGCATTCCTCTGAATCAACCTATTTGTTCATCTATCTCACTAAATGAACCGTTCACCCTTCTCCGAAGTCTGTTGCGATCTGTTCTGTCATAGCGTATTACAACAAAAGTGGACTTATGTGTCATTAATGCAAATATACCGAGAATATATCTCTACTCTGAACCATAAAGGACAATATGGCAGGTTATTCGATATGAGATGATTTTGGCAAATCGTGTATATTATCTACGCGCCAATAATGATAAGTATTTCAGTACATATCAGTACTTCACTCGAGGAAAGCCACAGTTTCTACTTCTGGGGCATTAATAAGAAAAATCTAACGAAGAAAAATAAACTTCGTTTTATGTGAAATGTTCCAGGACCAATAAATGAAAATCCGTAGCGAATGCTTTTCCAGCCTCAAAAAAAAAAATTGCCTGTAGCAAATATTTCATGCATTACTCGACCTATGTTCATTTTAAGAATATGTGAATGCCACAAAAAAAATCTTCATAACAGCTTGTATTTTCCGGCAGGGCGATTGTCTCGCACAGGAGTTCCTCCTGATGGCTGTTATTTTCAAGCAGCCCTTTGTTGCAGTGTGTTCACCCCCTTGTTCTAATAATCGACTTGCCACACATTCAGCAGTCCTTGAGTTTTGCAATAGATTCAATTTTAACTGACTTAGCTGGTATGAATCATTTTATTGATAATTGTAAGATCTGTTCAAGCCCAGATCTCAGTAATTAAAGAAAAACAAAGAATGTCAAAGATGATGGTCTGTTCTCGTTTTTATTCGATATAATTTGGCTTGTTTACTCAGTTATTTAAGGGCCATTGCTTCATACTGGCTGGAAGATGGTGAAGATAGTTCTACTTCAAAAACCAGGTAATGAACAGTAATAGCTATCATGTAATTTAACTGAGTTGTATTGCGTGCAAAATTTAGAACACCCAAGGTACTCTTACTTGACCAATTTTATAGAAAACAATTCCTTTGGTCATTGATATCAGCACGGTTGTAGAAATAAAAGAGCATTTTCGCGTGGAACTCAACTTCTCTTTGACAGATGACTTGTTTGCCGCCTCAAATGAAGAATTTATTGTTGTCCGCACCTTCTACATATAACTAAAGGCTTCGAATCTCTTCGTTGCTTGAAACTGTTACTTAGCAATGACGTTGCTCTGGTTGGCATTAGGTGCAGGTGTAATTACTGGCCAAAGCTTTTTCAGTTCTACATTCAGAGGTGAAATGAAAAAAAAAAGATAATTTCGGAGCACTTAGATTTAGGTGCCCGTTCAAGATGTAAAAAATTAATCGATACTTTCCCTGTACGGCGCGCCTCATAATGATATCATAATTTTGGCACACAAGCACAAGAAAAATATTTAGTTCTCATTATCTGCTTACGTACTATGGACCTATAAACCTCGACATCGATTCAAAGGTAATGTGTAGACAGAAAAAATTGCTTTACGAAGTTGGCACATGCCAGCCAATAACTACTCACCCACATTGTCACCAGTAATATATAAAATGCAACAATGATCTGGCTTTGGGACGTTTCTTGATTTATATCAGTGATCTATGGAACTGCGTAACCACAATATAAGTTAAGTTGTTGAATTATATCAGTATAATACAGCGTAAGCAGAATAATCATAGTGATTTATATTTATATAAGCTAGAAGGGTGATTTCTACAATGTGGTGATCTGGTGTATCAATTCTGTGATAAAATCTAATAGTGGCAAGTGCAGATTGGTGTGGATATCACCCACATAGGGCCACGACAACCAGTATGAAGGTGCAGTGAACACTGTGAACACTCTCAAATAGTTTGACAAATAGCCAGGAGACCGCGAAATACAAGGCAACGTTCTGGTGGACCAGCTAGCTTGATCCTCCAACAAAACCTTTAACAATACATTGATACCAGTTCCTGCAATCGACTTGAAACCTTTTCTAAAACAAAAGCTTAGGGGTTATTGGCAGAGCACATGGTACACACACACGTAATAAATTGCATGTCATCAAGCCGCAACTTCGTCATTGGCCACCAGTATCAAAATCACGCCACACAGAAGCAATACTTACAAGGTTAAGAACAGGACATACGCACACAACATATTAATTTCTTTTGTCTGGTGGCGATGCACCTTTGTGTGATTGATGTGGAGGATTGCTCACCGTACTTCACATTCTAATCAAGTGTAAAGAATTAGACACGCTGAGAAGACAACACTTTCCGTTACCCTACCGACGACAGATACCACTTCACCCTGCAGTGTTCGTCGGTAGGGAACCACTTTTCACACATAAATCGTTGTTAGCTTTTTTGAGAGAAGTTCGTACTTTTCCTATCATATACCCGGGCATTCCGTAGCATGACCTCTCCAGAGAGGTCTCCGCTGCGATGGCTACACTCAACAAAGCAGTTGCCTCACGGCCCTTGGACGCAAGGGTGTGAACTATATATAGAGGCAGTTGTGCTAATGCCATACATGTCCACCATGGTTTTTATTATCACAAACTTTCAGCATCCATTAACACCACACACTTTTCACGGCATGGTCATGATTTTATTACTTCTATGTTTTCACCAACTTTAGAGCGAGGAGTTTTAACGCCCTTAGCCGCTAATCACAATCATTGTCCACATCTTTTGTCCCATAAATTGGCGCTCTTTGGCCATCATATCGCCCTTGCACCACAAAGCACCAAACATCGTCATCATCATCGTTTGACTGTCATATATCTATTGATATATCGTTGAATACTCATATAAATTTTGGTTACTACTAATATTTGTCGCATGTTGCGACAACTCTGTCGAAATTATTATTCCTTGCCTATTTCTGTGAAAGTGACTCTGGTGGACACTACCCTGCTCATTATAATACGCGTCTCTCATTCGGCATAACAATTAAGAATCGCTTACACGTTTCATTCAAGCACTTCCAGACTGAGAGGCTCGTTCTTTAAAGATACCTGTCACTCTGGTGTGACATGCGTGAAAAATACTTCTGTTCTAACCTATCTCTCATTACGACTGTTTCATAGTGGTGTTTTGTGGTCTTTCGTCCCTGCCTGTGTGCGAATGCGCTGGCCCTCCAACATGCTTTCATCGAGGCACAAATTTGTCCTTATCTCACTCCCCTGTGTTTGTCACTACTAACAATTGCACTGTACTTTTTCAACATTTCATCTTGATGTGAGCATAGCCACAAAGTTGACGTGTCAATTTATATATACTGCACGAACAGGTGTCATGGATCTTTTTTAACCAGCAAGAATGCCGTCTGGAACCTCTTTCCTGCTTCTGTCTTTTACAACCCGATGCATCTTCTTTCTAAACTGCAAATACCCACACCCCTGCTTAACGTTTTTCGTATAAATGTTTAGGATATTTCTTATTTGTTGTTGCTTCTGCTCTCTGTATTGCCAATGGGTCATTAAACTGCGTGTAGTAATAGCAGTAGCAGTTTCTTTTTCGGGCACTCGTGAACTTTCACCGCAATAATTCAGCCTAAATGAATCGGCAGCGTTTAAACGAAAACGCATTACGCGAGCCAAGGTTTAATAGTTGAGCTTCAGTAGCATCGTTGAACTGCGTATTTCCGGGGATGTTTATGGCAGCTATATTTCTATGAGCGTTGGTAAGCTCCTACAGGCGGGGATTACTGCGTATGAACAACCTGCCTACAGAAGACGGCTTCAAGTATAGCAATCTATGGGCGAAGGCAACCGGCGAATAAACTCTCGCATAGAACCTGAACGTGTCATACGCGAAGTGTTCAATATATTCAATAAGCAGTTGTGACGAGGTATCTAACAAGTCGCTCTTCAGAAGCCTATTACTCAAGACGACCGCGAACCATCATGCTCGGTTGAGTAATTCTCAACCGAGTGTGACAATTCTATTTTAATGCGTACAGTTCTATTTTTGATGTTTGATTTCCGCTTGCGTGAAACACAGGGCTTACTTAGTTAGGCCGGTCAATACGTTGCGCTGCACAGGAGCCAAATGCCGAAATGTTTATAACAAAGGAGCAGGTTATATTATCCAACAGTTCTCAGAGTATTGGACCCATAACAGGAAATCAGCCCCATGGATGACCTTTTCCTACACTTACACATGGTGGTACATTGCCAGTATATGATGGAAGTGTCGCGGACATCCCACATGCAAACAGTGTAATACGCGTTGTCCAAATTCGGTCCTGTCTTCGATAACAAACATTTATTACTCCGTAAAATTGATGTTGACCAACGCCTCCTCTATTCTATCAATGCCAGTCGGATGCACCTAATCCAGCTATTAACCACTTCTCCTCTAGCCCTTTACCGTTCTCCCCCTAGCTTAGCCTTGGGGTGTCCTTTACCATCATGAGGGAGAGTAGCCCCTCATGCAATGCCTCTTGACGGAAACCATATGAACTAATTTTTGGTTCAGTTGTGTACAGATCCATGGGGCGGCGTCTTGCATTCCTTGTGTTCACAATATTGGCGGTCACGCTGGCTCTGTGAAATATGCGGTGTTTTGAGATAGCGTGTCGCCGTTCGTGGTGCTATGCGGGCAACCAATGGGGAAGCGTCACTGCGACGTTTCTGCATGCACAGCTCTGTGACGCGGCGGTGGCATTGTCTCGAGCCAGAAAGAAGCAGCATGAAGGAGCGATTCTGACAGACGTACGATATCGGTGTGGGAAACACGTCTATAGCATCTTCGGGGGAAAGCACTTGGACGGACGTGTGACGTGAACAGCGCTACCACTCACATAGCGCCGCATCATGACCACTCCCTGAACTAAGGCGGACCGACGGCTCCCTTTGAGAAGCGCGCGTTTGCACTGGCATTGAAATAAAGGAGGTGTTGTGTTGACTGTTTCGTATCCATCAACTAGCCCAGCAGAATACTGTTTTATGTTATTTTTAATTAGTAACGAGTGACCACTGGGTTACTACAACGTTCTACCACATCCGATAGACATCTTATATTACTTTCTACAGTCGGACATACAAATTAAGGAGGGCCGAAAGACCCGGCCCTGATGACCGCATCAAGACCGCCGATTGCCTACACGACTGAAGATATAGTCCTGCTCTTGAGCTTGATAGCTTGTCGAATGGACCGTGACAGGCCGTCCAGCTCGCGACCTCAGTCTATAGTGCGTGCTCAATGGTGCAGGTTACTTTTTCATCGTGAAGAAAATGCCGCTGTCTTCCGAAGCTGAACCCAGCCATCGATGGTTTTCCACAGCCATAGTATTGCGTATAGTCAGAAAAGTTTTGAAAATCGAACGTTAGTACAAGCTGTCTTGTGCTATTCCAAGCCTTCCCCATAACGCAGCAGCATTCTAAGCAACTGATTTACAGTCGCTTGTGCGCAGTATCAAAAGAAGAAAGATGGCACTTTCGTTATTACTGCAGTGAACTAAAATGACTCCCGAGTCGGCGGCAGTACTTACAAGCTGCTGATGGCTGGAAAGTTGCAAACCAAGTTAGGGAAGGACGAAAAGAAGATTACAAAGAAACGGTAATTCGCGAACATGACAACAGAATTTTAGCGTTTTCTCCAGACGGGCGATGCACGAGGGCGCTACTTCGCTATCCACCACGCATTTTGCCTTTGAAGCTCTTTGAATTATCGGAAAAAATACGAGTCATACAACAAGTTAACTCAATTTCCCACGCGGGAAAGTAAAACGGCTCTGGACCGGAGTGCTCTTGCGTGCGGAGCACTTCTAAGAATGAGAGAATAATACCGTGTTAAAATGTGCCCTTCCTCGGCATTTCCTCGATCACATCGCCCATCAAGTGCTGTGAGAAGCTCTGAGCAAAGTGGACAATGCTTTGAAAGGAACATGCACAAAAACGGGCATGGCATGAAGGCCTTATAGATTGCTTCCTGACTTTTATACACGCATAAAACCGCCCAGTGCTACACTTACGCATACTTCGTTATAATTTTAGCAGAAAAATACCGACGTGTTTATACTTATGTTGTGCTTTTTCATTACAAATGTTACACATTTGTTACTCATTTTGTTATATGTAAACGTCAAAATGCATGTTATGCTCTGATTGCAATGCGAACTTTTTTTAGCCTTTTGTGTCACTGTTGAAACGTTAAAGCGGCCGTCTTTCTTCGTGATTGCAATATTCGTGGCAAATATATGGCACTTGTCATTTACTTAGAATGATATCTTCACATTTTCGTCACTTTGGGCTAGTCTGAAAACCGGGAGACATGAAAGATTCAGCCATTGTGGTTGTGTGGCATCCTGCTTTGCTTCCTTCGTTTTTGTGTCTCGTTAAAAAATAAACATGCTTGTCTTCTTGCTAGTGCTAATTTATAGCATCTTGTTCACAGCGTAATGTCTATGTAAGTTTTTGTGCATTGAAGTCACCCCCTTTTTGTTGTAGAACCAGAAAGTGTGTTAGAAGTGCTTCTCACAGTTGCGATTGATGCCTATTCCGCCCTTTTATTCGTGTACAGGTACTGCCTATTTATTCATTTAATATTTATTTATTTATTTTGCTTTACGCTTCTCAAAGTTTTATGTTTGTGTTACGGTACGGTACGGTTTCTGTTTAGGAAGAATATACCGTTATTTCTTTCCACATGAACATGCACGAGAGCGCTCCATTGGCAGGCACTGTTGATAGCGTGGCAACAGGCCATGAAATAAGACAGAAAACAAATGTCACTCAGCTCAACTTTTACCGAGCACTGCTTAAAAATACACGGAAAAGAGATACCTAAAAGTATATTTTTCGGCATTGTACACACAACTCCGTATTACATTGCAAGCGGGAATTAAGTATTCCCCAAATGTTAGCTACTAAAACAAGTGAGTGCACAACTTACATAATAAATCGATGAGACAATGCTGCATTCGGTCGTCACTCATTCACTCGTACTCCTCCACCAAGATAGGTCGAAAAATTTTGTCGCACATTATAAAATAACGATGAATCCTTATGGACCTTTTTAGTTACCTGCGTTATTTGCTATGACCTCAGGCGGAAATGTAAGCCCGTGTGCTCAGATTTGGGTGCACGTTAAAGAACCCCAGGTGGTCGAAATTTCCGGAGCCCTCCACTACGGCGTCTCTCATAATCATATGGTGGTTTTGGGACGTTAAACCCCACAAATCAATCAATTATTTGCTATGACCTCAATGTTATATTGTGTTTTAAATGTTTGCATTAAGTCGTTTTCAGTGCGTCATTCTTGCTCATCTTTACACATTTTCGCGCGCTTTACTGATAGCGCGCGACATGTAAGAGCTGCTCTGTGATTAGGCATAGTGAATGATAATCCCAAATGTTTTACGATAACGATTATTGCGGGCATGACAAGGATCAAAAGAGCCACGTGAGCTCCGTGGCATACACAGTTGCAGTGAGCGTGATTTGAAGGAACTAGCCCAAATGATTGCACTTTTCTCAGCTTCTGCGCGGTAATCCGTATGCTGCAGTCATCGTGCGGAAAACCCCACTTCCGACTAGCTGAAGCTAACAGCAGCACCAGTGGCTTATCTATAGGTTACAATATTTCAAGGTACACAGGAAAATGTGTTCACTGCTGTCTCTGATGTGATAATGGCCACAGAGTACCATTATATGCAAATACCCACGTTTAACCAGATAGACACTAGTGCAAGGCTCACTTATTATAGGAGTATCCCTCTAGAGTGGTCGACCTAGCTCAAGCCATAACTTTAAAAAATCAGGACCAGTTCCAAGACTGTGAATTCTGAGTAAACAACAGTGCTGAAAGACAAGTGCCACCACCTGGCGAACGCAGATTGGGTTCTTTCTCCCTCTTTATGTCCTCCTGTATCGCCGTCTCTCTCCCTTTACCTGCTGCTAACCCTCCCATCACTACTTGTCCCCTCCCTTTCATCTCCCACCTCTTCGCTTCATATCCCACCTCTTCTCATGGCTATGCTATGGTTTACCCTCTCGCTTCTTCTTTTTTCTCATCATTTCCATCCTCCCCACGCTTACATCAGCCCTTTTTACCCCACTTCCCTTTCCCGTCACCTTCCTAAACCTATTCGAGCCTGGATCTGAGCTAGTTGGTACAGCAACATTATGAAAGCGCTGAGTGCACGAAGATGGGAATAAGGCGATGCACAGTTCACTTGTGTGTCGTCTTCTTGTTCTCATTGTCATTCGCTTTGCACTTTCATAACTTTGCTAAACTATATAATAAATGCTAAGATATGTTTTACTATCTCCCCTCGTCTCCTAATTGTACTCCACTCTCACACTCATGTTCCTCACCCTCATTACCTTTTCCTACCCCTTGCTCTACTAAATTATGCTAGGATCTACTTGACATCCACCCGTTTTTCTGTGGCACGTTCCCACCGAGTTTTCAATAAAACAGTTCTTGGGGAGTCTACGTCCGTTTCGGACGTAGACTCCCCAAGAACTGTGACATTGTGATTATAAGAGACGCTATAGACTCCCCAAGAACTGAACTATAGACTCCCCAAGAACTGTAAACATTGTGATTATAAGAGACGCCGCAATGAACGGCTCCAGAAATTTCAATCAGGGCAATTTAAAGGGCCAGTCAACAGGCTCAGACTTTTTTTACACACCCTAAACAAGCTCGCGCATCTTTCCTACGCCTGAAAAGCATCCTTGCGTGAGCTGTGACGTCAACTCGGCGATCGACGTTGTTGATTTCATTACTCTCTCTTGAGACTTGGTTTACACCAATATACAAGCTGCGTGCTGCGTCTCGTCACCGATCACCAGTTTGACGTCCCTGCGCGTAGAAGGAGGTTTGTCAGGCGTAGAAAAGATGTGCGAGCTTGTTTGATGGGTGGAAAGAAAAGTAATAACCTGTTGACGGGCCCTTCAATGTGCACCAAAGTGTAAGCACGCAGATCTCAAGAATTCTCGCCTCCACAAAAAAATCAGGTCGCTGTGGCCAGGATTCGATACTACAACCTTTGGTTCACCAGTCGAGCGCCATCAGCATTAGAGCGCGAAGCGGGTTACCGAGTTGTTGGTTACCGACCACTAGACTATTCTTCTTTTTGGCAGGGAGAATAATATTAGCCATTCTGAGCCTCAATCCAGTGTTGACATAAGAGAGAAGCCATCGAATCACCGAGGAGCAAAAAGAAAATATGCTTGTTGTACCGATCCCTCGCAACGTGCATCCACAGCACTATGAGGGAAGACGTATAGCAAGAGCGATTGCAATCCCGAAGAAAACCAAGGATGATCATCAATTGGTCTGCTTCGTAGACGCGCCACAATATGGACGTTCATCACGCTATATATGCTGTGCTCGCAATACATAACCGAGGTAAAATCATCTTGACAGCCTCCCTGCCTGGACCACCTCTTCTAAAGTGAAACAAGTTTCTATTGCGTTGCCACTCTTGAATGACAAGAAGACCGAAATCTACTCATTCTAGATTGGCAGTCGGGGCATTTGCCTCAGGCTCCATAAAGAAAGAGGCACATGAAATTCTTGAGAACAATACCTTAACTATGCACACGATCACTTTGTTCCTGGCATACCCAGGTCAAAATTTGGACTCGGTCACCAACCTCAACGACATTGTACACTTCCAAGCGTGCGTACTAACTCTCCGCGTGGGAGGAGAAGCCTTATCGCCGTGGAGGGTTCAAGAGTTCCGAGACACTTTATTCACATTTAATGAATTCCCAAAATACATTTACATAGAAACAAGAGTATTTCTTCCACCACACAAAAAGGTCACGAGGCTACAGGCGATGACCCTTAAGATGCTACGAACTAATTTTCATCCGAAGCTCGCTTTCATGCGCTGTTTATTCCCAAGAGACTTCAGCTCACAGTGCTCTCTTTTTTTTTTGGGGGGGGGGGGATTATAGAGTACATGCTTTGGCGGTTCCCCTCGTTACGTGTGGATAAGGACCTCGCAGAGCAAAAATGGAGCTCGGCTTTCAAGAGCTTGAAATATAAGCAACTGCTTTGGGCTGTTCAAAGAGCCTGCGAAGCTGTCATTGTAGACTAGGTCAAACTGTCCCCACGTGAGAGCAGCCTACGGTGTCGCCCTAAGAGGTGGCACTTCTTCGAATCTTTAAATAAAGTTTTTCGTACAGTATGTCATTCCGACATGAGTTCAATTCCTATCTTTCTGCTCTTACAGAGCTGACTAAAAGAGCCCATCTGAGGTAATAGGGTCAGACAGTAATTCCCTGCACTCTCTAACTATAGAATTGTCAGTCTCATTAAGGAAACTATACCAGTTTGATTTAGAATTAGGTACACTCACACTGCAGTATAGTTTTCATTAAGGCGCAAGTTTTAGATTCACTCGCACTTTGAACTTGACAAAAAAGCGGCAATTACAACAGGCATCAGAGGGTGCGACGCATAATAGGCTTTTCTCACTCATTACACCAGATTCTTGTTCTGCAAGGTGTAACACTTGGGAAGGAAAACTGAGACCTTGCATTTTGCAGTGGAACCAGCCAATACAGCTAATTCTTGTACATGGCCCTAGAACATCCTCGTGCAAAGCGGTTCCACCAATTTGGGAGCCACCGAAGTAAAAAAAAGAAAGTGCAAAAAAAGCAAACGCTATAAAGTAAGGTAGAACAAAAGATCTCTGTATACGAAGATTACAAACGCCTACGCTTCACTTTCCGGAGTGGTCCATGTCCAGGCACGCGTGCTGTCCTGTCACGTTACTCTTTGTATGATAAACGGCGCACGTCGAAATGCTCTTTACGCTAGACTGCTGATGACCGAGCAAACGTCTACAGCTACGTTTGCTCGGCACGTGAAGAAGGGAGAAATGTAAGGCAATGCGCAGCCAAATACTGCCCTTCATGATATACGAAGAGATTCCTAAACACCTTGGTAATTTTAAGTACTTTTGAATGGCATTGTTAGTATGGAATGGGTAATGATAAAAGAAAGCACATGCGTGCTGGTACGTAAACAGACTGACATTGCACCAACAAGGCAAAATGTCGTTCTAACTTCTAAACGTGGCTTGGCACATTTCAAGCATTTATGCCGCGAACCCTATTCGTTTAAGATGCTACGCTTATAAAATATACTTTAGAAAAAGAAGTAATGCATTTGTATTTTTCAATTCATGTGTTTTTACATTTGGGAAGCCTACACTGCTCCTCTTATTAAGTGTACCAAAAAAGAGCCGTGTGTACCACATACAACGGGGCAACCGAGAAATGACAAGATGGTCGCTAGAAGTGGCAACGTCGAGGAAGTTTGCACAGCTTCCGAAAATTGAAGGACTTCATATAAAAGCGATGGAATCCGAACTTGACGCAATCCTTCAAACAAGAAACGATCGTTGACTGCCTAAATGTAGATAATGCGGATCACGCAAATAAATTCACGAGCTCCTGGGTTGTCATCTTCTCGCAGCCTTATTAACAAGCCTTGTGACCGAACTTTTGGGAAATGTTTACGAGATGCTCTTCACGTTGGGAAACATTGAATATGCTTAATTAACAATCCCGAACCCCAACCTTAGTGTACGGTGATGCCACATAGAGGCGGCAGTCGGTGCACCTCCCCATAACAGAATGAGAAATAGAAAAAAAAAGAATGGTAGCTCTACAACGAAGCATAGAGGACTTGAACTTCGACTTTAACAGTAGAACGCCATATACCGTAGTCGTGTCCCATTTTAAGTCGCCTTCTCAATCGCTAGCCTAGCTTCGCTACTCAGTGAACACTTTACCGCGCTTCGAGGAAAAGGACTTCGGTGAGCGTTAAATTTTCCGCTTAAAGTATTCTAGAACGCCTCCTAGAAGTAGACTTCAAAGCGCCCACTACGTGTCCGTAAGGACCTGCCCCGCTGCATGACGGTGCACGTTTTTTTGTGTGTGCTATTGCTAGTGCTGACTAATTATGCCTTAGCGCTGAGTGTGCAGATTGTGGGCCTTTAAACAGCTCACTTCTTTCCCGAATTGACTTTTTGGTATACTTGGGGCACTTATGTACTTCTGACAGTAATTTCTCGATGCCGTATAGCGACTCCTCGCACTGCTAGGCATTCGTACAGGGTTTTTTTCCAAGCCAGTTTCAAGCACTGGCATGTCTCAGTGGTAGAACACTTGGTTGCTTCACTGAGGGGATGGGTAAGATTTCCACACGCAGTAAAATTTTTGTTATGTATTTGTTAACACCATCCCTTCAAACAGATCATTTCGCAGAAGTTCCGCGGTCGACAACGGCGTCGTTATCAGCGTTGTCTGTGCACAAAAAATTGAGATAAATGCAAATAAAATTACACAAAAATAATAAATCGAAACGGGAATCAAACTCCTGATTTTTATTTGACAAGCAGGTGCACATGTTTTACCACCGAGCCACGGATTGCTTCTAAATTGTAGCGGCACAAAAAATGAGGTTATTATGTAGTGCGAAGACTCGCTAAGAGCTGCAACATTTCCTTAAAAAAAGCAAAGAATCCCACCAGGTGCCAACACATGTGAATTGCGCAGCAAATGACTGGTTTAAAGGACCACCAATTACAAAGCACGCAGAAGGAATTTATTATTATCATGAACAACACCATCAACAACGTGTGCACCGGATCAGGCACAAGTGTTACCTTACGGACATGTGGTGGGTAGCTCATCAGCTCATAAAAAGAAGAAATATCTCGTAGGGAAGTACTTAGCTACAGCACTTGCAGATAGGCAATCTAGGATAGCTTGAAAGGACCGTCTTAGAGGTGCGCAGATGTCTCTTTTCTTGCGGTCCACAGAAAACTGAAGCCAGGCTTGCAAAGGAGAGGGAGATATGTAGAGGGTCTGATGATCCTATAGCGTTCTCTTCTTGAAGGTGAACCTAAAGTGCCATTCAAAGCTTCTTGCATTTATATCATTCTTTCGTGGAGAGACAACGCCGATTTTTTGCTCCCAGCCGACGATGCCGACGCTGAAGTGTCAGCGAAACGAGCTCTTATACGCTATCGAGTTAAACTATATTGTCGAAATTTACTCATGGTAATATAGATATAGACTTACCGGAACATTCATCTATTAATCCCGCTCGGTTGAAACTCGGTTGCTCTATAATTCAATAAGTTATAGACTCGTAAAACGAGACATCGCTCAATCGTGTGTTCGTGCAGCTTTAAACCGCTTATGTGATGATCAGCTGTCAAATAGTTTTCATAATAATAATAATAATAATAATAATAATAATAATAATAATAATAATAATAATAATAATAATAATAATAATAATAATAATAATCAGACTAAATACGCCAACTGTAGCGAATGCACCTCCCATAATCCACCAATAAACCTGGGCTTGTGCTTTCTGCTGCCACGTTATACCTGCGAACTTTTTAATCTCATCGGCCCACCTACCTTTCTGTCTCCCCTTTCTGCGTTTGCCTTCTGTGAGAATGCAATCAGTTACCCTTGATGACCTGCGCTTATCCTGCCTACGTGCTGCGTGCCCAGCCCATCTCCATTTTTTCTTCTTGATTTCAACTATGATATCCTTAACCCTGGTTTATTCTCTGACCCAATCTGCTCTCTTGTCTCTTAAGGTTACTCTTATCATTTTCTTTTTCATCGCTCGCTGCGTCGTCCTCAATTTAAGCTGGACCGTTTTTGTAAGCCTCCAGGTTTCTGCTCCGTCGTAAGCACCGGCAAGATGCAGCTGTTATATAAATTCGTCTTGAGGGTTAGTGGCAGAATACCATTCATTATTTCAGAATGCTAGCCGAATGTTATCCACCCCGTCCTTACTCTTCTAAGTATTTCACTCTCATGGTTCGGCTCCGCGGTTACTACCTGTCCTATGTAAACATATTCCTTTACAACTTTCAGCGTCTCTCCACCTATCGCGAATTGCTGTTTTCTGCCGAGGCTGTTGCACATTACTTTAGGTTTGTGCATGTTAATTTTCAGACCTTTTCTTCCGCTTTCAGTGTCTAGTTCAGTAATCATGAGCTGTAATTCGTCCCCTGAGTTACTCATCAAGGCAATGTCGTCATCGAATAACTGGTTCCTAAAATACGCTCCATTAACTCTTATCCTAAGCTCTTACCAATTTAGGGCCCTGAAAATATCCTGTAAACACGCTGGGAATAGCATTAGAAAGATCGTGTGTCCCTGTCTTACATCCTTTTTTATTGTGATTATGTCGCTTTCTTTATGGAGAACTATGGTGGCTGTGGATCTGCTGCATATTTCTTCCAGTATGTTTATGTAGGCTTAGTGGATGCCCTGATTATGTAGTATCTCATCACTGCTGATGTCTCGAGCGAGTCAAATGCCTTCGCGTAATCTATGTATAGGTTATTTATAAGGGTTGGTTGTATTCCGCGCATTCCTTTATTACCTGATTGATTGTATGAATATGGTCTATTGTGGAGTAGCCTGTACAAAATCCTGCTTGGTCCTTTGGTTGTTTGAACTCTAATGTCGCCTTCATTCTATCAGCTATTATTTTTGTGAATAGTTTGTAGAGAAAGGACAGTAAGCTGATCGGCCTGTATTTTTCAAGTCCTTGGCGTCTTCTTTTTATGAGTTAAGATGATGTTGGCGTTCTTCCAAGATTTTGGTACCCTGACCATCAAGAGACATCGTTTATAAGGTGGCCCGTTTTCAAACACGATTTCTCCACCATCTTTTAAGAGGTCCGTTGTTACCTTATCCTCACCAGCGGCTTTGCCTCTTTGTATTCCTTCTAGGGCTTTCCTTACTTCCCCTGTCATTACTGGCAGGATGTCAAATTTTTCTGAACTATTATTATCTGTTACGATATCATCTTGGTTGTTTTGAATTCTGTGCAGCTCTCTGTAGAACTCCTCCGCTATCTCGACTATCTTATCTAGATTGGTTATGACATTGCCTTCCTTGTTCCTCAATGCATACATCCGATGTTTGCCTATGCACAAGTTTGCCTTCGCAGCTTTTAGACTTCAGCCGCTTTTTGCAGCCTGCTCGATTCTCTTCATGTTACACCTTCTGGCGTTGGCTACCTTACGCCTATTGATTAAGTTCGAAAGCTCGACTAGCTCAATTTCGTCGGTTGCATTTGAGGCTTTCATGGTTTCCCGCCTCTTAATGAAATTTTTCGTCACCTGAGATAGTTTGCGTGTGTCCTGTCTAGTAACTGTACCTCCGGCTTCCATTTGCACACTCTTAAATAATTCTAGCAGAATTATCGTTCATTGTGTCAACACTAACGTCGGTTACGTCGTTTAGAGCCTCGAATCTATTTTGTAGCGATACTCTCAATTTCTGTACTTTCCCTCTCAACGCTAGCTGAATAATTGGCTTCTTGCGTATCAGTTTATGCCTTTAATTTTTTAAAGCCTAGGTGAATACGAGCTTTTACATATATTGGGGATAAAGAACATAAAGACCATAATCGAAAAAAACTAATACTATGCTTACGGACTCTTGAGTCGACTCACTTGGACTTACTCAGACGTAGATCAAGCTGCGCGGCTGAGAGAGTCCGGGAGATTGATATTTTGATGAGTGTCCGGGGGAGTCCAGTGAAAAAAATTTTCGTGAGTGTGAGTTTAAAGGGCGCCCGTGTCCGAAAAACTTTGGTGAGTCTGAGTGAGCCCTAAACGCAACATATGTTTCTTGAGTGAGCTCCACAATTTTCACCAACCTATTTGTGGAACAAGGCACTAGGGGAAATAGTTTTATCACGCATGTAATAGACAAGTCACGTTACTGATGTAATCACATGTGAATTCTGTTTACAGTAGACTAATCACCTGCTCTGCCAACTTTGGTATATACGAAGGTAAGAAGACAAACATGAGAACACCAAGACCTAGACGGATAGACAGACAGACAGATAGATAGATAGATAGATAGATAGATAGATAGATAGATAGATAGATAGATAGATAGATAGATAGATAGATAGATACGCTCAAAGTCACCGAAGTTCGCTAATAAATGCTTCGAATTAAAAAAAGTGAAACTAACTCAGACTCACTCGAGGTATATCTAGATATATATCTCGAGATATATATCTTGGGCTTTGCACTCACTTGGATGCAGACCGAACAAACTTTCCTGAGCAGGACTCAGCCAGGCTTTTACTCACGAAAACTTTCGTCAGCCGGACTCACTCAGACTCAACTGAATATTACTCACCCGGACTCCCTCAGACTCACACTAAAATTCACGGCTCGATCTTAGTCTGAGTGCGTGCAAGTGAATTGGATCATGACTGGTTCAGCGTACTGTGGTGGCTTATACTAACATGACACGGCACGTGGTAAACGGGTATATGTATGACGCAGGTGACACAGAGATTATATCAACCCAAAGGCAGCGAAAATAAAATTCGCAAATCTGAATGCGATTGCGTTAACGAGCCTGTGTTGTATAAAATCTTACGCTGGCATCAACAGCGTTGCTATGGAAGGAAATTCTGGTGAATCAAAGAATAGATATCACGGCTCCAGCCGGATTCGAACTCGGGTATCACGCATGGCAGTTAGGTAGTCTACCACACAGCCATGCTAGTGCTTTTAACTGCATTGAAAGAAGGTCCTGTGCAGGCGTGATGTTTGGGCAACACCACTTGTGGTTTCAGGGTTGGCTGTGCTCTTTTACAGCAACATAATAAACATGGACACCGGAAGATGTAGTGACCCACTACTTATTAGGTACACATCATCGCAGCTTATCGTGCACTGTTGCGATAAAACTGATCTAACATTAACTCGAGTGCCGACGTTACGCCGGGCAATGAGCATGTCGACTGCATGCCAGTGTAGTCTTGCAAACCTACGATGTGCTCTCAAAAACTAAATTGATCCAAATTAGTCCATCTACCTTGTAGCGCTTGAATCAAAACGAAAAATTCGGCACAGGCTGCTGCTCGCCTATCTAATGTAACAATAGTGTCACCTTTGGCTTTAGGTCCCAAAACCACGATATGGGTATGAGGGGCGCCGTAGTGAAGGGCTCCGAAATTTTCGCCCGTCTGGAGTTCTTTAACTTGCACTGACATTGTATACAGTACACGGGCGTCTAGCATTTTGTCGAAACACGACCGCCGGGGCTGAAATCTAACCCGCGATCTGCGGGTCAGCAGCCGAGCAGCCATAGACACACCGTGGCGGACAACTACTGCTTCGCATGAACTTTATTCCCACAATGATCGGGATCTTCCTAATTTTTTTCTCTTGTGTTGTAAACCCAAGCAAAGTGTCTATTACAATTTTTAATGTCAAGTTTCGCTTTTCTTTGGTAGTTGGTTTAGACTGTCCATAACGTGTGGCGCCGACCACGTACAATGAATAGAAAGGGGAAATGAAATTAAAAAAGGCAGGGAGGTCTAGCATCTGGTTCACTTCTCTACCCAAAGGAGAGGGGGAAGATAAATAGGAATAGAAAAGAGAGCGAAGAGAAAAGCAGACGCTTGAATAAAGAAAAGGAATGTGTAGAGCGGGATTAATGTAACTTGTTAAATGAGCCGCTGCCACACAAAGATTAATTAAGGCATTTATTGATTACCGGTGTGCAGACGGTTCGGGTCGACAATCTAGCACTGACTGTTCCGACAGAGATCTATCGTAAAGGTGGGCCAACACAGCAGCTATAGGGGAAGACCGCGCGCGCTGTATCGAGGGCTGCGACAAAGAACATTGTCTATTGTTTCATTGCTGCTGCAGTGGCTGCAAACAGTGCTGTCTTCCGTGCTGATTCGGAAAGCCACAAATTCGGTGAAAGGGACACCAAGCCACCATCAGCAAAGCATCGTTGTCTGAAGTCGAGATAGTCCATGTGAGTGCTGAAGTCGATGAGGCGGTTCCAGAATATACATTCGTGTTCGCTTTACACCCGGTGTGTTCCACAAGAATTTTCGTCGTCTTTCGCAAGCTCTCGCATATGAATTGCAACATCTGTCCTTGAGAACTAGATGTATTCTTGTACGCCATCTTAATGGGCAGATCGGGCAGCTGCATCGGCATGTTCGTTGCCCAACATGCCGAAATGACTTGGAAGCCACTGAAACAGGATGTCATGTCCTTGCACGGAGAGGTGATGAAGTAGCCCTCTAGCCTGCAACACTGGTTCCCGAGGTCCCCGGCGAAAGTCTAATATCAGGCACCGTAGAGCTGTCCTTAAAGACGCCCCTGGGAATCATGTTATGTGGGTTTACGCTAGTGGTGGCAGGCGGAAAGAGAAGAGTTTCATAAGATGCGTGACAGACATGTCATAAGATTAATCTGATCACTCGTTAATCATGTATCATGGCGTGAAGTAAGGAAGTGCACCGGGCGAGCGGGTATAGAATCATGTCTGTCAGCCAATCATGTTCTCCAGCCCTGCCGCGGTGGCCTAGCGGCTAAGGTACTCGGCTGCTGACCTGCAGGTCGCGGGATTGAACCCCGGCTTCGGTGGCTGCATTTCCGATCGGTGGAGGCGGAAATGTTGTAGGGCCATGTGCTCAGGTTCGGGTGCACATTAAAGAACCCCAGGTGGTCGAAATTTCCCGAGCCCTCCACCATGTGCCTCTCATAATCATATGGTGGCTTTGGGACGTTAAACCCCACATATAAATCAATAAATCCTGTCCTCCAATGCCAGTTTTGGTATATGACCATTTATAAAATAACTATGTGAGCACCCGCACGTTGGTTACCAGATGAATAGATATACATATTGATACAGTAAATGTGCCTTTGATTCGAAAAGAAATCTCTTGTATGAAAAAAGTGGTGTGGTTCATGTCATTTAAAATGCACCCATTCTTAGTGCTGCCTGTAACAGGTCGTGAGGAAGAAAATAACATTAGAGATCACGATAAAACACTATACATTTTTGAATAGGGGGGTGAATAAAAAGTGGCTGCATGCAGTAAATGACATTTGAACCTACTGATATCACTACTGGAATGCCAATATTATGCATAATTGGTAGTTATTACAAAACTTTCAGGCTGGGAATTTTGATAAGCAGTACATTGAGCTGCTTTGAGCAGAGATCTACAGGATTAACTGAAGAGACGCATGATAATATTCAGTTTCTGTATTATAAAATTATAAAAAGATTTTTTTCAGCTTCTAAATTAGAAATGTCGGCCACACAATCTCTGGAGTCTGTCAGGATTTCATGCATAGGGCTGTTTCATATTCCTGCATAAATTCTTGAAGCGCAGTCCACATCGAAGTTCATCTTTTACAAACCAAATAGACCCTTGCCATAAGTTTAAGTATATTCAGTTTGCTCCTTGATCCCCGATCATAGTCAGAACAAACCATTTTAGAAAGCATACATCATGCACTAGACGTAGTTGCCAAAAGCGGACGAAAAAACGTGCCTGGTGTACAATTAAAAACAAACAAACGTGTAAAAGCAGTTTAAACGTTGACGTCAATTATTGCACCTTACACTACATGTGATCTTGTGCTTCAATATTGCGTTTATTGCGCCTGGCTTCAATGTGTTTCTTCTCTTTCTCGCGATGTTTTTATCTTCGTACCTCCCATTATTCATCCCTCCCTTGGAGCTGAAGAGCAGTCGCATTTCTTTTTCTTACGAACGTTAATCTTCCTGCTTTCAGACTTTTCTTCAGGGTTTATCATTGGTAAAATTCAGCATCTCTTAAGCAACATAATGTGTATCGAATAAATGTGTCAGCTAAGGAAAACGATAACTTGGTCGCATTTGCTCCCTTCAGAGTGTCACATTCGTTCCACCCCAGCAAAAAGCTAATCATAGAGCGTTCTGTTACATCGCATAGCAGTGGTACCAGGCCTGAATTTTTCCCCATTACCAAAACCAGCCTGGCTGCACCTTAGTAAGCTCTCGAGCGCAGCCCACCATTGAGCGCCATCATTCTTATTCTCTTTTATTGCGCAGACCGCTCAGCGTTGGCATTGTGCAAGTTTTGGAGCCCTTTTCTGGGCATAAGCGGCCCAAACGTCCGCACCATCTGATGGCCGCACAAAGCCACCGGGTGGTGCGTTCAATTGGAGAAGAGGAGCTGCGAGAGCGGGTTCCCCGCGAGAAGGCGTGCCCGGCCGCTGACGGCACGCGCCGGCGCTGCCTCGGCCATCGGAGGGGAGGGCGGTAGCAAGAGAAAAGGGCCTCTCTTGTGAAATGTGCAGACCCCTCTTCATTTCGACAGGGCACAGACTTGTTGGCAGTTTCCATCGGCAGGGCCCGATCATCCTCTTCCAAATAAACGGCGATTTGTCACGGCGCAGGACCATGAAGCCTGCAGTCACCACTGCTGCCGCTGGTGCCAGGGGCACCGTGTCACAAACGGTGCAACACCTGACGCAAATGGATCAAAGCGGCGCCGGGTCGCCCGCGCTTGGCGGCTCGAATCAGCAGCCGCGGTGTCAGCGCCCTAATGGCCAGCCAGCCCCATTGTATCCGCCGGCCGAACACCGGAGAGGCGGGCGCCGGGTCCCGGCTGCCGGTGATTTTAATTATGGCAAATGGATGGAAGGGCTGCCCCCCCCCCCCTTCCCATCAAGAGCTCCTCACTGTAGTGCGTGGCCCTCTGTACCGTCTTGCGAGCCACAAGTCTCAAGTATACCCGCGTGAGTGATCCGTGCTTTCCAGATCGCTCAATTGTTTGTGCAAACTGCTGTGCCACTAGGCTGAGCGGGTGCACGCCTGTGTGTACCAATCCCTGCTCCGTGGGCACGCATCAGGCGGCGCATTTATTGGCCCCCGGCACGCCGCCACCCGAGGCCTGCCGCCAAGTTGCCGCGATTGGTTTGCGAAAGCCGGCTGCCGGAAAGACCGCGCGATAGACCAACCGGCCTGACGAGAGCTCTTGATCAAACGCTTAGAAAGAAGGGCGCCAGAGATGCCTTTCTCCTATCAATGACACCTTCGATAACACATTCTTTAGCTTGATACATTCTTGCTGTTTGGGAGCATTTTCGCAGGACCTAAATGCGCACGCAGAAACCGGGGGGCAAATTCAAAGAGCTTTCTGTTCGCAAGGGCTCTTTCTTCTCGGCTAGCCACCTACGATTATAGTTTTTCCGGCATGACGTTTTTGTTCAGCTAGTTTGGTGGAAGTACTCGTACTGGAGGCAGCCGGTCAATGGCGATGCACAGCTGCTAACAAGAAACTTTGGGACTACAACCACTGAACTGTATACATTCACAAAATTACACTGAGTATTCGTAAAGATAGCTTGCACAAGAATTCTTGGTAAGAGAAAATTTCATGAAATTCTGACGCTAGGCATGTTAGTGATTTTGGCTCGCCATTTTTCCGATATATTGCAAATGGTTTGCATTTGCGAGAGCATGGTGATTTTTTGCGAGCTTTACAGCTATTTCTGACACAAGAAAACAAATACCTGAGCGAATTTCAATGGTCGACCTTGCGCAAAGTACATTTCACTAATTGTACTTAAACTAAAGTCAACGTATATGTATCTGCGACCGTAACTTAAGTAAATCACGTCGCCACCGTTTACGGACGTAGTTTACATGACCATGCTGAAATCTCAAGTTGCCACGTTTCAAGAAGCTGGCCACATACTGCTGTCGATTAAATTTAGGTTATAGCAAGGAGTGGGCTTCATTGCACATCGCTATGGCTTAAATCTCTGGTAACATTCGTTTGGAGGACACAAATCTTTATTTTGCCCAGAATAAATAGAGTTCAAGACACGTGGAAGTATTACTCATCATAATTAAAATCACTCAAAAAGTGTTTATTGTGAAACGCCCTTTCAATTTTCTGAAAACTGAAAGTCGTCTTGATGCAGTATTGTTTCTGCAGATTGATCGACGAGTGAAATGCTTAGAAAGGGGATACAACAACTGTTGAACAAGTGCATCAATAATGACCCAGCGTTTTGCACAAGTGAAGTGATTATCCATAATGTTAGCCACGCTCCAAAGTAGCAAGGGTCCCTGTTGTGAAGTAGTCAAACACCACAAATCACGTCAGTTTCTCTCACCTTTGTATGTATTTCTCATCGTAGTTCCAGCGCTATTTTCGTGACAATTAAAATAGAGCTACAACTGTCTTCTGCTTGCCCCAATTGTGCCTTGACAGCGAAGTTGTATTGATAAAACACGTTTGCGTTTTGAAATGTTCTACATTCAGTCTAAACAGCCTTGCGTTTGAGGCGAATGGGTCGTCATAGAAAGCGTATGTTGTAACAAGCGAAACATATCACTGTTTTTGTTGCAGACAATTTTTTCTTGTACTCACAAGGCCGCCAGAAACAGCCCAGTGTTACTCAATGAAAGACACATTTTTTATTTGAGCTGGCCTCACTTCGTGAAATGTGAGGTCGAGAAAAAGTGGCATGCGCTTTGTTATTATCGTTGTCGTGGCGTAGCCTGATGCAGGCGATAAAATTGAAAACAAACTGAATTCACCAAATTCGTGCCTTCAGGCACTCACTTGCCTGACCGATAATGTTTTTATAGCTAAAATAAAACCTTCACTTGTTCGAAGTTTGTTTAAGTACCATGTGAAGAAATCTTGAAGCGAGACGCACATTAGAAATAGCTCATACGCAGAAAAGATGTTCTTACGCTGGAGTAGTTTGTAAGAGCAAACCCCTGTAAATTGTCAAGCACAGTATTACCGAAGGCAAATGCTAGGAGAACTTAGGAATGGGAAGCTTCGAGAAGTTGGCTCCATAGATACTACTGGCTTTATTTGCCCAGAGAGGAGTTATCAGCAGTTAAAAATGGAAAGGTTGATGGAAAGATAAATGTTTGAAGTGGTTGACAGTGTTCTAACAAAAAATGCTGATGCTGCAAATGTTCCGACAAAAGGACTTGTTTTCGTTAAGCAGCGAAGAATTGACAAGCTGCATAGGTGCAGTTTTTTAAATACGATAGTCTTTCTTGGGGACCTTCGACGCAAAAATTTTGGTCTGTCTGTCTGTCTGTCTGTCTGTTTGTTTGTTTGTTTGCCCTTAACGGTACCCTAAACGACACCAAACGATACCCCAAACGGCAGACCCCATCTGCAGCGCCCACCAATACTCCTCAAGTTTTAGCGTTCATACTTGTGCGATTGTCCATTCGAAAGTAATTATTGCGCATATCTGAGGCACCATAACAACACGTCGATAGTTTCTATGTGTGGCTTTATACTAGAGAAGGCACACATAAGTAATTATAACGACCGTAGCGTTTATCACGCTGCGCCGACAGTGCAACACGATGCTCAAAAAGTCAAGTGTTTCCAACGCTTTGCTAAGACGACACGGTGGCGGCACCTGCCCGTCGCCTTGCGTTCTACACCTTATCGCCTCCAAGATGTGCGTGCACGCCGCGTGCTTAGTTTTCCAAGATAACTGTCAGATAGCGCTCATGTCTCACGGGTGGCGTGACTCGATGCGCTCGTTCGCCTCCGCTGCACGCTCGAGGCACTCTGACGCAGGGCCTCCAGAATACCATTCACCAATTTTCTTGCACAAAACATCAAATAAACGTTTTGTTCACTCTCTCCAGCCGTAACACTATCGTCTTTCGACGACATTTGCCGTGTAACATGCAGATACGGGGCCATTTTTTTCTTTGGCCTCCAATTTCCACTGTAAACATGTATTATCTTCATAGTTAGTTAGATAGATAGATAGATAGATAGATAGATAGATAGATAGATAGATAGATAGATAGATAGATAGATAGATAGATAGATAGATAGATAGATAGATAGATAGATAGATAGATAGATAGATTGGTGCCCGCCGTGGTGTTCTGTGGTTGTGGTGCTTGACTGCTGACCCGAAGGTCGCAAGAACAAATCCCGACGGTGACGACAACGTTTCGATGGAGGCTATATGCTGAATACCCGCGTATTTATATTTAGGTGCATGTCAAAGAACTTCAGATGGTCAATCATATTGGAGCCCTCCACTACAGTCTCAACAATATCGCGGTTTTGAACGTGAAACTCCACAGTTGTTATTGTTCTCGATTAAGTTTACTCCGAACGGTTACCTACTCGACAGAAAGCATGCTGTTTACATATCACGCTCAATTCACTCTACTAAAGCAATTAATCGAGGGGTTCCTTAACGCTCATTACTAAGCCCGTTACTCTTTTTACTTTACAATAATGACCTTACTCTCAATGTACTGATGGCTCACAACATTTCATATGCTGTAAATACTACCATTTTCTTTGCTAATAGATGTATTGCTACTGTCACTAAGAAATTAAATGCTGTACATTTTAGCGTGTCGAATTGGTGGCACAAAAATTATTTATATCAATCCAAATAAATATAGGTTTACCGTTTTTAGGTCAACACCAGTTAGCTTGTGTTGACTCGAAATTGACTCTCATTTCATATGAGTGAAAGTTTATACGCTTTTGGCATTCACCCAGGTGTTAACCTTGAATTCTCTCACTAAACTGTTCACATATGAAAAATGGCAGCACTCGGTATTCGCACATTAGTTAAAGCTGGCTTATATTTTTCTCATAACACATGCCCCGCCGCGGTGGTCTAGTGGCTAAGGTACTCGGCTGCTGACCCGCAGGTCGCGGGTTCGATTCCCGGCTGCGGCGGCTGCATTTCCGATGGAGGCGGAAATGTTGTAGGCCCGTGTACTTAGATTTGGGTGCACGTTAAAGAACCCCAAGTGGTCGAAATTCCCGAAGTCCTCCACTACGGCGTCTCTCATAATCAAATGGTGGTTTTGGGACGTTAAACCCCACAAATCAATCAAATCTCATAACACACTCATTTCTCTTCACTTCGCTTTCATTTATTACCATATTCTTTTGACATCGCTTCATGGAGGAGCACATACCAGTATAATCGTTCACCCATACAACATCTACGAAATCGAGCTCTTTGCATTATTTTTAACTGTTCTCGCAACAGTAACACCACTCAACTTTTTCAATGCAATATAACTTTTAACTGTTAACAATCTATTTCGGTTTAATCTAAATATATTTCTGTATGACTAAATAAGAAATCAACTTTACACTAATTTTAGTGATAATCAGTTTTAGTTAATACTAACACTACAAGGTTGGCGGCTAATAATAACTTTTTACTTCTTAACGTTGATGCTAACTATGGTAAATCATCTTCACACTCCTGGGCCGTCTCATTATAGAACAATTTACCCACATCACTAAAATATTAAGTTTATTTCATCATCAGCCTTACTATACGCCCACTTCAGGGCAAAGGCCTCTCCCATGTTCCGCCAATCTACCCGGTCCTGCACTTTCTGCTGCCCCGTTACACTTGCAACCTTTTTTAATCTCATCGGTAAACCTAACTTTTTGTCTCCCACTCACGCATTTTCCATCTCGTAAAATCCAGTAAGTTCCCCTAATGACTAGCGGTTATCCTGTCTATGCACTACGTGCCCGGCCCATGTCTTTTCTTTTTCTTGTTTCCAACTATGTTATCTTCAACCGTCGTTCGTTCCCTGACCCACTATGCTCACTTCTGTCTCTTTAGGTTACACCTGTCATTTTATTTTCTATCAATCGCTGCGTCATCTTCAATTTAAGTTGAACTCTCTTGGTAAGTTTCATGAGTAAGAGCCATATGACAAATAAGAAAGTGACGAAGCATGCCAGGTGCGCAGATGGGCGCGAGCGCACGTTCAGGAAATTCCAGAAAGCTCATGGTGCGTGATCCAAGCAGTGGAAAAAGAGGTAAAGAAAGGTACTGGGCCGCAGTCTGCGAATTTCTTAGAGACACAAGAATATTTACTTGTCCAAGTTATTCATAAATGAAATGGAGTAATTTGAAATGTTCCTTAATTAATAATTACAATAATTAGTTATGCACTTGCCTCAGTCGTACGTAACCTTATGATTGTTCAATTTTTATCTTTCGTTGATGATTGATTAACTCAATTTGCTTCATCTAAACTTTATGCTCCTTTTTTCACATAATATTAACCTACGGTTTGATGGCCCATACCCCGTAGATGGCACAAGCCAAAACATAGGTACAAGCAAGCAAGCAAGCAAGTAAGCAAGCAAGCGTTGTCTGCATGGACTGAGAAGCGAAACGTCGCATCATCAGCAGATGAACTTATGACGGGAGCGACGGGCGTTCATGTTTGCTACTGGTGACACGGGCGTACCGAGGTGTGCCAGCGTACTCGGCGGCAGTTGAGCATGGCTCCTCGGGGATGCAGCTACCACGTCCGGCAAGTATAGACGTTCCCGGAGCAAGCCCCCTTCTGCAGCAGGCCACCGAAGACAATCCCCGGAGTGCTACGTCAGCGCTGAAATACCACAACGGGTCGCTTGTTTCCGTATCATATCCCAGGAGATGTATGGGGAAAATGCGGCGCTGCTATTGGCTGAAGACAATCACGTGAGCTTAACGTACTTCCGGTCTCTTTTGTTAATTTTTCTTACTTGTTATGCAAGATGGCGGCGCGCGTAGACGTTAGCATAACGCTAGTTTGGCAATACGCCGGTGAAGCTTGTTGAAGCAATACGCCGTAGCAATTACGCTGAAACGAGTGGGCTTTTCGCTTACAGTGTCGTTGGAATGAGTTGTGTTCTTACGCATCTGGTGCACTCCGATTTTTTATTTATTACGCGTTCCTTTGGGCTGACGCCCGGTGATGAAGACGCGCCACTTGAACTTCTCCGGGTGTCAGCTGTTATAAGGTAAGTGAGTTGTATCACATGTGGAATTTACGCTGTGGTGTTCTGTGCTCCGCGCGTAAACTAAGACGAGACGAACTTGTTTCAATGTTAGTTGTTTTGAGGTGGTTTGCTGTTTCTTGCTACGCCACGCGTTTGCTCAAGGGTCCTTTGCTATCATATTTCTTTTTATATCACGTGACGCACTGCCAGCTTGCGCGCTGTTAACGCACACAATACTCATGAAACTCATGTAGTAGCATAGAACGGTTGGAGCCTAGACGTTCACCAGATGCAACTCCGCATTTAAGAAGGACACTGAAATGCGCATAGCGTGAGCCTTGCTACATTGAAAAGTAGATAGCGCAGTTGTCCCTCCTAGACTGTTGGGTAATTTAACGTTCAAAATTGTTTTGAGCTGTTTTGGAAAAAAAATGAAATATGAAGCAGGAAACAGTACATGTCACCTAATGCATATCTCTGTCATGATGAATAAAACATACAGTGCAAATAGTAGTGTCCACTGTTGTCTATGCAACCTGAATATATAAAAAATTGTATTGTGAAGCAAAAACATGGCTACTGAATTCAAAAACATAATTGTACAGTACATACACACGTGGTATTTGCAGACACTGTTATTAAAATATTGTACGCATTTTTTACTGTCACTGAACACATATTATACAAAAGTGTTGTTAATACAAATATCGACAAAAGAACTGGAAAAAGTTTGCTTTGCAAGAAAAAAAACTAGTA
This sequence comes from Rhipicephalus annulatus, assembly GCA_013436015.1. Lineage (NCBI taxonomy): Eukaryota > Metazoa > Arthropoda > Arachnida > Ixodida > Ixodidae > Rhipicephalus > Rhipicephalus annulatus. Next base: position 322,199 of record WOVY01000599.1, read on the forward strand.
AGAAGTTAGTAAAATAATACACATTATGAAAATAGGCAGAAGCTTGGAGACAGACGTGTTCACTCGTTAAAAAAAATCGGCTATATAGTTCATTCCCTTCTTAAAATGAAATAATTTGTGAGTCACTGCACATGTCTGTCTCGTTTTGTCTGAGTCTTTTTGTGCCATTTATCATTTCACTGTTTTTTTCAAAACCAATTAGTCCACAAGCCTATTAACTGCAAATAGGTTACCTAGAATGTGACATGTTTCGAAAGAAATGATCATTTGAAAGAAGTATACTTCACATTGCGTGTTATCTAAGAGAGACATAATTTCACGATCACATTAAAATGGCACCTCTGTTCTCAATTCAACATACCCTGCAGCAGCGAAACTTAGATGATCTTTTACTGGAAGCAGGATTAAAACACCACTATATGTGAAGCGGTGTTAAATTTTGGAGCAAATTGTGTGTTCTATTATGTTGCACAGATGCCATGAAATTGCCCCTGAACGCCATTCACAGAAAGATATGTCCTCCTACCGTTTGCTGAAGCCTAACCGCGTGGTGGTTCTAGTGGCTAAAACACTCAGCTACTGACCCGTAGGTTGCGGGATTGAATCCCGGCTGTGGCGGCTGCATTGTCGATGGAGGCGAAAATGCTATAGGAACGTGTGCTCAGACTTGGGAGCACGTTAAAGAACTCCAGGTGGTCAAAGTTTCCGGAGCCCTCCACTATGGCAGTGTCTCAATATCATATGGTGGTTTTGAGACGTTAAACCCCACATATCAATCAATCAATACCTTTTGCTGAATTAGGCTTTTCCTTCATCCAGTTCATGCGAGTGTATGAACCCAAAGTAGCTTTTAATCTTTCTCCTAGTGTTTTTTTGAGTGATATCATGTTATACAGCAAGCATAAACTCCCCCTAGAAATTGCTCATGAACATTGTTGTTGCCTTAGAAGTAGCACTAGGCTTACGATACCACTTTGTAAGCACAGACTTGAGCCTGAACATCTGATTTATTTATTGATTCACTTTTTTAGTTATCTCGTACACACTACCAGTCTTGAGCAGGAGTGAATTTCAAACGATGTAAAAATAAATGGAACAACATGCGAATACATCTGAGAAAATACTGCATACGGAACCTTAGTGCTGCGTGTGACAGTCCTCAGCAATGCACATGGCAAAGTAATTGTTGAATTGCATAGCTAGTTAATTTAAAGCAAGCAAGGAATAAAATTACGCAGCTGGTTGATCATAAACAAGGTAAAAAGATATTGTCACGTGCTTGTCAAAAAGAAAGATAATGGCAGTTGTGCATGTGCCATGAAGTACAAGGAAATGGATGGAAAAGAAGAACTCTCTTGCGCGTTCTATTAAAAGAACCGACCTGCTTCTGGTGTATCAATCTCTGCGGCAAGACCTCTGTTTTGACGTTGGGACACTGGTGGAGGTGCTGGAGCCTACAACCTGATGCAGGACAGTCTTGCTCGGACCCGTTCACCTAGTCCAGAAACTCAGCCCCTCGTCACGACTCCAGTGCACCGATTCAGTCGGCGACTACTAGGCCTAAGTCCGGAGTCCACACCTGTTCCGCCTCTTTCCAGCATGGCAGCTCCTACGACATCCACAGTTATCCCGCCATCGCAGACCACTCTTCCCTCGCAGGTGACTCTTGAACATCCTTGGGCAGCAGCAGCGGCACAGGAAGGGCGCGTCCTAAAACTACATTTCTACGTTTACAGTGTTTCCTGCCTGGCGAGGTTTTGGGCAGCCGTCTCGACACGTGCGAAGGAGTAGCCGGTGACCGGCTGCGCAGGACGTTGCGTGGAACTCTCAGTCCGCGTCAACTGTATTAGGAATCTCGGATCGCGAACGTACACGTGTCTGTAAGGCTGTCATCAGCAAGCCGAGCGCAGAGGACACCACACGTGACGAAGACGCCCCCCTGCCTTCTAGCAGCTTTAAAAGGAAGTTCCACTGACGCCGTCTTCACTTGGGCAGCAGCAGCGGCACAGGAAAGGCGCGTCCTAAAACTACATTTCTACGTTTACAGTGTTTCCTGCCTGGCGAGGTTTTGGGCAGCCGTCTCGACACGTGCGAAGGAGTAGCCGGTGACCGGCTGCGCAGGACGTTGCGTGGAACTCTCAGTCCGCGTCAACTGTATTAGGAATCTCGGATCGCGAACGTACACGTGTCTGTAAGGCTGTCATCAGCAAGCCGAGCGCAGAGGACACCACACGTGACGAAGACGCCCCCCTGCCTTCTAGCAGCTTTAAAAGGAAGTTCCACTGACGCCGTCTTCACTTGGGCAGCAGCAGCGGCACAGGAAAGGCGCGTCCTAAAACTACATTTCTACGTTTACAGGTTTGTGAATCGCATCACGTTCTTATTATTTCTTAAGACACTACACACTTAACTGTGCCCTATACTGTTGCCCAAGAATTTGTCACCATGAGCACTGTTGCTAATGTACCTTGCTTTGATTGTGGCTTGTGTGTTGGTTCTGATAATGATTGCATGGTGTGCAGCGAATGCCTCAGTTCTTATCACATAGGAACTTGCTCAGGCATAAGTGAAAGAACATTTAGAGCGAAATCCGATGCAACAAAAAAACAGTGGCGTTGTCCCACATGCAGAGGAGCACGGGCAAAGAAGGTTGTCGATCATCCCAGTGTCTTAGCCATTGCAGAGTTAACAAAGACAGTGAAAAACCTGAAGGATACTATTGCCCATATCGAGGCCAGTGTCCAAATGCTGTCTGACAAATATGATGGAGTACTTGCAGCCATTAAGGAACAGGATAACAAGTTGTCAGATATGAAACGGAAAGTTGATTCCGCAGAATCAAGCTCGAACACTAAACAAATTCTAGACATAAAAGGTGAACTGAACGAACTAGAGCGGCATAACAGAAGGCTGAATCTCGAGTTTCATGGAATTCGTAAGACTGAGCACGAGAACTTATTGGATAAGGTCAACGCAATTGCTGCATCAATTGCGATGCCCGCTCTGACAGGAACTGATGTTACCGCGATACACCGCCTTCCCTCTAAGGCGGAAAGGACCCCGGGCATCATTGTACGTTTCTCACAACAGTCAGTTCGAGACAGCTGGCTACATAGTCGTAAGAAGCTCAGGGATACCAAATCCGAAGTGATGATTCAAGAAAACTTAACCAAACAAACGCGAACTCTACTTCGGGAGGCAAAACAATGGGCGCGAGAGAATGACGTCCGTTTTGTGTGGTGTGCGAACGGTAAAGTTCTAATGAGACGCAGAGATGGTTTTCCTGCCGTTCTGGTGAAGAGAAAGGAAGATTTCTCTAAATTGGCTTGAAAAATCAGAATCGTTCATAACTTTACTTTTTAGGAATCATGTTCATTTTACCATCAGATCTACATAAATACATTGGAGACAACTATATGCCTGGCATAAAAATTTTTCAGCTAAACTGTCAGTCCGCGAGAAACAAATATGCATCGCTAAATTCCTTGTTTTCAGAGCTTCATTTCCGCTTTGACATCATCATGCTGACTGAAACTTGGTACACAAATGATGATAACCCATTTTCTATGCCTGGTTATAATGTTTTCTGTGTTAATCGCACGCACAGTTGAGGGGGTGGTGTCTGCTTACTTGTAAAAGAAACCTTTGATTGTCAACTCTTAACAGAATTCTGTTATTCAGAGCCTGATTGTGAAATGCTGACAGCTGTCCTAAGCAATTACGTCATCTCAGTTATGTACCGTCCTCCATCTGGAAGTATTACAACTTTGACGGCTCGTTTGGAGAGCCTATTTCACCACGCTATGCTCAATAACCATGTAACTGTTTGCGGCGGCGATATTAATATTGACATGCTGTCTAATGGAACTTCACAGCATGAGATGACGTGTTTGTTTGATAGCTTTGGATTGGCTAACATGATTAATATGCCAACAAGAGTTACTGCCTGTTCATCTACATTAATTGATGTCTTTCTCACGAGCATTAGTTCTGAGGATACTAAAGCTGGGACCATTTCATGCGACATTAGCGATCACCTTCCCATATTTTTAGCTATTAGGCTACGAATAAAAAAGAAACGACTTTCCATACCAGTGCGTTCTATAACATCCAAAAATCTTGAAAATTTTTGTCAGGAACTAATTAATACATCCTGGAACGATGTTCTCGCAAATGACAACCCGAACATTGCTGTCAATACATTCATAGAAAAATTCAAGGAGGTATATGACCATAACTTCCCTCGAATTACCCACCGCCCATCTAAAAAAATTAGGAAGCCATGGATCACACGGGACCTGTTGCATCAAATCAATGAAAAGAATGTAATGTATAATGCATTTCTCGTCTCTCGTGACCCACAGCTACTTAGTACCTTCAAAAAATTTCGTAATCGTCTAAATAAGGACATCCAAAAGGCTAGACAAAACTACTTTCATAACATTTTTATGCAATCAGCTGGAAATTCTGCTTCCACTTGGAAAAACATCAATAAAGTGTTAGGAACACCCACCTCAAATAGCGTAATTACGGAAATTACAGTTAATGGTTGTGTTATTAATGGTAGTAACTTATCCAATACATTTAACGATTATCTAGTAAACTTAGCTTTTCCAGAAACATCTCTTGATGCGACATCATACGTTTCCAATAAATGCTCAAGTACTATGTTTGTGAGACCTACATGTGAAAGCGAGGTATATAAAACAATCATGCGGCTTAGAAATAGTAACTGCTGTGATTGTTTTGATTTTCAAATCAAACCAATTAAACACACCGCCGAAATAATTGCCCAACCATTTTCTGAAATCATTAACCTTTGTTTGGGAAAAGGAATTTTTCCTGCAATACTTCAAACTGCTAAAGTGTGCATCTTGTACAAAAAGGGAGATAAGAATAATTTAGCAAACTATAGACCCATCTCAATTTTGCCAGTATTCTCTAAAATAATAGAAAAAATTCTTCACTCCCAGCTGGCAGAATTCATTAACAAACATAATATGTTATGTGACGCACAATACGGTTTCAGGAAACATAGATCGACTGAGCTTGCCCTCCTTGATCAGAAAGAGTTCATTCTAAATAGCATAGAATGTAAACAACTAGTACTCGGTGTCTTTATCGATTTCAGTAAGGCCTTCGACTCTCTGAACAGACTATTACTTTTACGTAAGCTGGATTTATACGGTGTACGAGGTGTTGCTTTAGACTTGCTCGACTCATATCTAAGCGAAAGGAAACAATACGTGTGCATAAACAATTTTTCTTCGGTGACTAAACCAAATTCCCTTGGAGTGCCTCAGGGCAGTATTTTAGGTCCATTCCTGTTTAATTTGTATATAAATGATATTGTAAACATAGACCCTTCAGCAAAATTCGTTATTTATGCGGACGATACAAGCGTATTTTTTGCACATAACGATACTGACCAGTTGATTCAAAAAGGAAATAATATATTAGAGAAGATATATAAATGGGCATGTTCCAATGGACTATTAATAAATGCGGAAAAAACCAAAGCGGTTATATTTCGAGCAAAAGGCAAGCAGGTACAAGTAAGTTCTCCGCTCTATCTTAATAACAGTCTGATTGAAATAGTTGACAATGTCAAAACATTAGGTATCGTATTTTCAAACAACATGCTATGGGATGCACAAGTAGAGCAGGTGGCAACAAAAACGGCACGTGTACTTGGTATAATTTATCGCAACAATTATCTACTTCCATTAAAAACAATACTTATTATTTATCATTCCTTATTTATGTCCTATGTAAACTATTGCTTTATAGTATGGGGTGACACAACACAAACAAATAATGAGAAGCTTACTAGACTTCAAACTAGATTTCTGAAAATTATTGCTAAGAAAGAACCATATCAATCAGTTATGTACATGCAACAAAAATATAAACTAATCAGTTTTCAAAATCTTTACAGTTACAACGTTTGTAGGACTATAAAAAAAGAGCTGAAGCAAAAAACTGTACTATCTGACTTAGCCAACCTGCAACCTTCGGAAAATAAATATGATACCCGTAAGCATAACCTCTGGTTAATACCACGATCACGCACAAAGTACGGTGACCAAATGGTACGCAGTGTTATTCCCAGAATGTTGAATTATTTAAGCAGCAATGACGTAAATATAGAAACCATGACCACAAAAAATATTGCATCTCTGTTCTTATAAATTGTATTATGATGAAATCTACCCTTTTGTATCCGTTTGACCTCTTATGTATTTTTCAACACATGTATACACAGCCTCTTCAAGCTACTGATGTTTTGTTCTTCTATTCGTAGGAACTGTTGTATCCTGTTTACGTTCAGATTATGTAATTATTTTATTCCCAATAGCATGGGAATTTCTGTACATTATGCTTTTGTTCTCATTTGTATGCCACTGCTTGTGACCCATTTATTTTTAGGTAGCGGGAGCTAGTCAAGCTGTTTTAGTGCAGCTTTTACTCCCGCCATCCTTCATGTTGTACTAGACATGAAAATAAAGATTCAATTCAATTCAATTCAATTCAATCCTCGCGTTCCTGAAGTTTTCCGTGGGGAAGAGTACGAGAATGTCGAGGACTGGCTCAAACAGTTCGAACGGGTCGCAGCATCCAACGACTGGAGTGAACAGCACAATCTTGGCCGTGCATATTTCGCACTAGAAGATAGCGCTCGCACGTGGTATGAGAACCGCGAGGCTACATTCCAATCTTGGGAAGACTTCCGTCGAAAGCTCCTCGCTACATTTTTGAACTCGGACCGACGAGATTGCGCACAGCAAGTGATTGAGGCCCGCGTGCGAAAACCCAATGAAACAGCCGCCATGTACGCAGAGGGTATGATCCGTCTGTTCCGACGAGCTGACCCTGACATCCCCGAGGCGAAGAAAGTGCGTCACCTAATGCAGGGTGTTAAAGAACAAGTGTTTGCGGGCCTCGTACGAAATCCACCTACCACAGTATATGAATTCATAAGAAAGGCGACTGTCATCGAGCGCGCACTGCAACAACGACGCCAACACTTTGACCGCCTGCAGAACCACACGGCAGTAAGTGCTGCAGCTCAGACTACTGCCGTATGCGAAAGTTCCCTGCGACAAATGATTGAGGAAATACTGCGTGAGGAACTTCAGGTCCTCTCCGTTCCCCTTGCCCAATCGCCAGTCGCATCTGTTGCCGAAATCGTCCGCCAGGAGTTGAGGCAAGCCATTACACCACCCGCGCCAAGCTCTGAGCCACATCCAGTGAGCTACGCTGATGTGGTCCGTTGCCCTGCACCGACATTTGTGGCGCCGCCCTTCCAGCCACGACCCGCTGCCGTACCTTGGTGGCAACGGGATTCTACGAGACGACCATCAGTTCGCCGAACTGACTTATAGCGCATGGCCGACCGTCGACCTATTAGCTTCCGCTGCGGAGAACCCGGTCACATTTCCCGCTACTGCCGTCATGTCGATTCCGAGTTCAGGAACTTTTCTTGTCCCGTTTCTTTCCACGCCGAAGACCGTCGTGCCCACGAGGCTGATCAACTATCGCCTGCCCAAGAAACTCTACCGCGTCGCTGGCAATCTCCATCACCTGCGCGTCCCCGTGACTTTCCTCAGAGCTATGCGGACGTCACCAGAGGCCGTTCGCCTAGCCCGCGCCGGGGAAACTAACTGATGAGACCTCGGGGGGGCAAGGTTGCCAATCGTCGAGACACTGAAAAGTTCCCCCAATCATCGCAAGAAGGTATGACGACTACGACGACGAATACGACGACGAATACTAATGCCGATGAAGTTTTACGTGCCGATCTGAGCGTTCTCATTGACGGACATCACGTTACAGCAGTGGTCGACACTGGCGCCGACTTCTCAATCATGTGACAAAAGCTCACCGACCGCCTTAGAAAGGTCAAGACACCGTGGACACGGCCGCACATAAGGAGCGCTGGTGGTCAGCTGATGACTCCCACGGGTAAATGCACCACTAGACTTCGCATCGGGGATTCTAGCTTCGTGGCCACTTTCGTCCTGTTGCCAGACTGCTGTAAACAGTTAATTTTGGGCATGGATTTTCTTCAAGATCATGGCGCTGTTATGAACATCCCTCAACGTATGGTGACGTTTTGCGCACATCCGTATGCCGACAACAGCAGCGAAGAACCACGCGGCCGTTTGCGAATAGCCGACGATGTGACACTCCCACCGAGATCCTGCTGCCTTGTGTCGGTGTCCAGTGGGTGTCCTTGCTATAAAGATGTAATAGCGGAGCACATAGTCGCTCTTTTGTTCACGCAAGGCATTTCCATCGCGAGGGGCGTCCTGGCGCTTACTGGTGGACAGGCAGAAGTGCTCCTCGCGAACTTCAGCCACGAGTGCCGTCAAATCCAGAAGGGTACCGCAATTGCCTACTACGACAATGTAGACCAAGCCGGAGATTGTTTTGCCTTGCAACCAGATGACGCGGCTGTCCCCGCCTCGACAAGTTTGTCGGTGGACATCTGATTTACGCTACCGCCCTCTGATAGGAAGCGCCTGCTTGAACTTATACACCAATTCGAAGACTGCTTTTCGCGTACGTCAAAGGTCCAACAAACACCATTGACCAAGCACCGCGTTATTACTGAAGACAACACGCGACCGATTCGGCAGAACCCCTACCGTGTGGCTCCGAAAGAGCGCGAGGAGATCCAGAAGCAAGTACACAAGATGCTCGCGGATGACGTCATACAACCTTCGAAAAGTCCTTGGGCGTCCCCCGTGGTTTTGGTCAAGAAAAAAGATGGCAGCTTGCGCTTCTGTGTTGATTATCGCAAGTTTCACCAAGTCACGAAGAAAGACGTCTATCCACTGCCCCGCATAGACGATTCACTCGATCGGCTGCGTCATGCACGCTATTTCTCTTCAATAGACCTCCGAAGTGGCTACTAGCAGATAGAAGTCGACGAGAGAGATCGTGAAAAAACAGCCTTCGTGACGCCTGATGGTCTATACGAATTTAAGGTGCTTCCTTTTGGGTTGTGCTCGGTGCCAGCCACTTCTCAGCGTCTCATGGACACCGTACTATCAGGCCTGATGTGGCAAACATGCTTGGTCTATCTGGACGATGTTATTGTATTCTCAGCAACATTCGAGGAACATCTCAGCCGTTTATTCACCGTCCTCCAAGCCATACGTTCGGCCGGCCTTACTTTGAAACCGGAAAAATGCCATTTTGGTTTCAACGAACTCAGCTTCCTAGGCCACGTCGTCAGTCACGAGGGTGTTCGACCTGACCCGGCCAAAATAGACACCGTAGCGCAATTTCCTGCATCACGCGACAAAAAGGCTGTGAGACGCTTCTTAGGGTTGTGTGCCTACTACCGGCGATTTATCGAGGACTTTTCGTCTATTGCGGCGCTATTGACACGACTCACACCTGAGGACGTCTCCTTCTTTTGGGGTGAACAACAACAATTGGCATTCAATGAACTACGACAACGCCTGCAAACACCTCCACTTCTCGCACATTTCGACCAGGAAGCCCCTACAGCACTTCACACTGACGCCAGCAATGTAGGTCTGGGTGCCTTCTGGTGCAGTGGCAAGACGGCTGTGAAAGAGTAATAGCCTACGCCAGCAGAACTCTCTCTCGCACGGAGGAGAACTACTCGACCACCGAGAAGGAGGGTCTCGCCGTAGTGTGGGTGGTCATCAAATTTCGTCCATGTTTGTACGGCTGCTCCTTCAAGGTTGTTAGTGACCATCACTCTTTGTGCTGGCTCACCAACCTTAAAGATCCATCTAGCCGTTTGACGCGCTGGAGCCTAAGGCTTCAAGAGTTCGACATGACCATCGTCTATAAATCTGGGAAGCGGCACACCGACGCCGACTGTCTCTCACGGTCGCCAGTGGAGACTGTCGCTCGTAATGACGAAAACATCGACGCGGCATCCTTGGGAGTTGTCAACACGGCCACTATTGCACAGGAGCAGCGCAGTGACCCCGAGCTGTTACCACTCATTGAATATTTAGAAGGATGACGTAAGGATGTGCCGCGGTTATTTGCCAGAGGACTGCCATCTTTTTGCTTGCGAAACGATGTTCTCTATAAGAAAAACTTCTTACCAACCGGCAACCCGCTTGTTCGTCGTGCCTGCCTCTCTTCAAAAAGAAATCATGGAAGCGTGCCATGATGAAGCAAATTCTGGTCATCTAGGTTACACCCGAACATTGTGCCGACTACGATGCAAGTAGTACTGGCCAAAGTTACCCGCTGCTGTTAACCATCACGTGCGAAATTACACCGACTGCCAAAGACGCAAAGCACCTCCCAGCAAGCCAGCCGGTCTTTTACATCCAGTCGAAGCACCAGCAAAGCCGTTCACCCAGATTGGAATGGATTTCCTGGGTCCCTTTCCAACTTCCACAACAGGGAACAGATGGATAATCGTGGCCACCGATTACCTCTCCCGTTATGCGGAGACTAAAGCTATGCAGCGCGGCACAGCAGCAGAAGCCGCTCAGTTCTTCATTGAAACGTCGTCCTTCGGCATGGCGCTCCAACAGCATTGATCACAGACAGAGGACTTGCCTTCCCCGCTGAGCTTTTGGAGTCGGTTCTCAGTCTCATCAGTACAGCTCACCGGAGAACAACTGCACACCATCCGCAGACAAACGGACTGACGGAGCGCCTCAATAGGACCCCCACAGACATGATCAGCATGTACGTTGACACGGAACATAAAAACTGGGATAAGATATTGCCGTACGTGACCTTTGCCTATAATACCACTCGACAAGAAACCACTGGAATGACGCCGTTCAGGCTGATCTATGGTCGCGAAGTCACGACAACGATGGACGCCATGTTGCCGCATGAGTTTGACGACATCCATGTAGACGCCGAAGATTTCACTCAGCGCGCCGAGGAAGCCAGACAGCTCGCGCGTGTGCGCATCTGTCATCAACAGCATCAAGATGCACAACGGTACGACCCCCGACACAAGTTTATAAGCTACACACCAGGCGACAAGGTCTGGGTCTGGATTCCGACACGTCGACGTGGACTGTCGGAAAAACTGCTAAGACGGTACTGTGGTCCATATAGCGTCACGCGACGCTTGAGCGACGTGAACTATGAAGTTGTTCCCAACACTGACTGTAGTTCTAAGCGCCAAAAGCATTTACCCGAAGTCGTACACGTCGTGCGTATGAAATCGTATTTATCCAGTTAACGCGACCACTTCATACACCTGGTAGAGCGCCTAAGTTGCGCATCTGGACGATGCCTCTTTCGGAGGGGGGCAAATGTCACGTGCTTGTCAACAAGAAAGACAATGGCAGTTGTGCATGTGCCATGAAGTACAAGGAAATGGATGAAAAAGAAGAACTCTCTTGCGCGTTCTATTAAAAGAACCGACCTGCTTCTGGTGTCTCAATCTCTGCGGCAAGACCTCTGTTCTGACGTCGGGACAATATGAGCAAAGAAATCACAACAAGCAGTGTGAAATTGCATGTCAAAAATTGACATATACAGCATCTTAATTTCCTTGCGTATGACAAGTAAAGACTAAAAATCATGACTAGTCAAAGCAAACAGAAAATAATTACTGTATATTGAAGATGCATGAAACGTGTACGAAAGGCCCAAAACCAATTAATATGAACAATCAATTGCACTCAATAGAAACGAACTAGTCTGGCACTGAACCAGCTCGACATGCGGATCCTTTTAAATATAGGCACTGCTGCAGATGAACATCTTTTGTGCTGATATTCGCTAACCTTTATTGAACAAAAATTCCAGATTTGCTACTTCTGTACTGGTGAAAAGCATTGTTTCTGATCTGCTCCTAGCTCTGTTTCTTATCTACTTCGACTATCTACGTTAACCATCGTAACTCTGAATGTCGGTGTGTTGGTGACTAAAATTTCAAAAAGGTTAGGCAAAAGCTGCAGTATAATATTATTCACTTTTATTGCTTGTCTTTAAACAAGTAAAATTAAGAACCAGCCCATGCCCAGCGTTGGGTCACTTAAAATGGTGGGGCTTACTGTGCACTTGGTGATGCAATCGATCCTAAGAAATTTGGCGCACAATCTCGAGCAGCTAAAACCTCAGTTTTGAGCAGCAAATCAGCCTTTTTTAGCACTTGACAGTAACACATTTTCAAACACACATTTTAGGTCTCTAATTGTGAGTTGCTTACCATGTTTAATAAAATAAATATTTGCATGCACACTTGTATATAATACCGCAAAAAGTGAGGTTAGACCACAGGTTCTCGGTTTCTTGCTGACAGTCCTAGATTTCTGTATAGTCAGGCTTCTTGGCATTTTCTTGTGATACACATTTCATTTGCTAATCAGTACAACTTTCCCTGGTGCTTCCAGAGACATAAATTTTCCAGGCATTTTACGTTTACTATCAAAAAGAACTAGCCAAGTGATAACGCCTGTGCTTTCCATGCAACCTAGGAATATGAGTTACATCGAGAAATACGTGCCATTGCACTTTATGGACAGAATAGTCTAGCTTTTGGTTCTTTTTTCCTTATTGAAGAATCAGTATACTGTATATTCCAACAATATGCAACGTGATATTCGCTAGAATGAAACGTAGGTTTTACATTTTCTTTAGACAAGTTTTTAACTTGCACTCATGCCAAAGAAGCAAGACCAATATACAAGGGTAGTATTTTACTGTGCAACTTCAGTGACTGGCATAAATCCGATAGAAGTCAGAAGAAATAGAAATCTAAATTTTTCTAAAGTTACTGAACTCATGCAACATGTTACAATTACAAATGCGTACTTCTTTTTGTAGGTAATTCAATTACTCATCACACAACAGAGTGATGTCCTGTAAAAACTTGTAGTTCTGCACTTGTTTATGTCACTTCTTTTTAGTGTCCTGTCCCAACATGCAGCTTGACCAAGATGAACCCACACTGACAAGCCAAAATTTCTACACTGTTCCAGCACCTTCAGTGGCACTGACAGGTACACTATGCTAAATTTCGAGCTCTTCTGTGCATAAGTTAGTGCAAAAGATCATTATGCAAAGTGTTTTAGGATGAGCTGTGCATGCCTTGGAGTTTTACCGAGCCTTGCCTGGTGTATTGCACAATTCTCTTATTGTTAATTATGAAGGGTGATGAAGAAAACTCAGGACCTAATAGCGATTTTCCGTGGAAGATCTTATAAACTGCCCTAGAAATTAATGCTTTACATAAAATCTGAATTTAAAATTCGAATGCAGAGTGTCCAGACACACCTGTCTCTCATACAGAATACGTTTGCGTCACCTAAAAACTGTAAAAAACGGGTGAAAAGTGTGCCGCAGTAATGAATGCTGTTCAAGAACAAGTTGTAAAAGTAATCAGTAAGATGATGGGAAACTCAAAGGAACATCCAAGTAATTCTCCACACCCAAGGTTTAAAAAAGTTAGGACTCTATAACTTTATATTTTTATATTTTAATTTATAATGTAGACTTTATAATTTAAAGAGTGTACCACCATCGAAGAAGGTATTTTGCTGAGATGAACTGAAATTGACATATGCTCATCGTGGGCCATGAAAAAGTGTTGAATGCATGTATTGTGCATAATTGCAGAGACAGCAGCCAGCTCTAATTCTGTCAAGTCTTACCAGATTCTCCTCGTCATCTAGCAAGCCTCTTAAAACCTACTGCTCTGTCTTGGTCGTGAGGAATTTGTCAATTTAAACTCGTGCATGAAGGTCACAGCGTACAATGTGTGGCTCATTGTTGCTCAAAACTACACAGTTTCAGAATGGCCCCAAGGCCTAACTTGGTTTCACCAAATGACTAATTTGACCTAAGATTATGTGCTTTAGCTAGAAACTGTGCTCTAGTCACTAACCAAGTATGCGATTTCTTTCATGATAAGTGTGGAATTGTATCACACAGCTGTTCCTCATTTTCTCATGGGTGTGGCTATATGACTTCTGTATCCCAACCTCCGCCCCCCCCCCCAGAAAAAAAAACACTTTTTGCAGTGCAAGTTATGAGCTCACAATATCTAGCTTTAGTGGCAATGCTGTCGGCAGCTGTCATCCTTACTAAGAAAGGAAGCTCAGTGTGTGAGAAATCGAAGCCGGAATCCAGATGATGATCATTCATCCTGCCATAAAATTGTGAAGTGCTCGGATATTCTTAAACAAACACCCTTTGTAGACATCACGTTAGATGACAAATCACATTATTTGCTTGGAAGAAGAGTAGATTTGTACAAGACATCTCTTCATGTCAATTACTTAATAATTGGATGGTCGAAATCTTCGTACTCGTTACGAAGGGGCAAACCATGATTCGCCATCCTAATCGTTATCGGCCGCTGCATCAACACAGTGTTCAAGCTACGTAAAGGCTTTACAGAGGCACACTGGGTACTTTGTTAATATGAAAAATGATGGCGATTGGTATAGTGGGTACCTAGCTAGTTTACCTGCAGTAGGCACACATGAGAGTTTACTGAAGGCTCTATGGAAGGCCACTCCTCCAGCTTATGCTGTGATTGTGCAACGTCGTCCAGACAGGCCTGCCATCTTTAGCGCACTTGTTCTTGTGCAAGTGATTTTTTTTTCATGGTGATTTTTTTCAACAACATTTTGACATTTTGTCAGTTCAACAAAATGTGCCGATAGAAAGAGACCTCTCAAGGGCTTATATGTTGTTGATGGTACCGTAACTCACTGCCTACTGTTATCTCTAAGCTCATTACACAGTCGGTTGGAACCTGCCACTTTCTGTTGAACCAACCTGAAGGGTCCTATGCCGTGGGGCACCGTAGTGTACTAGTTAACTATAAAAATATTGTGCAGTCAAATGGAACACATATTTATAAAATTAAGGTATAACTTTACAGCCTGCATTTACAGTTTGATAAAGTGATCAATAGTCTGGTATTGATCTTTAACTCTAGTATGACGCCTGCTGTAGGCCTTGCCTCACGAAATTTTTGAAACTCCAAGTTATGATGTGTTCGACTTTGCGTGGAGGGGTTAACTTGGTAATCAAAATAGTATAGAAGAAAACGTATTCCCTTCGGATTGGTAGGCGTGAAAGTTACTGCCAGCAATAACATGAAAGAAAGAAATTCGTTTTTGCCTAATGATGCTCAAAGAGAAATATCTTACAAAGTTTTTGATGGTGTGAAACTTTAGAAAGACCCTGCAGTCTGCTATTTTCTTTTAATTGCCTTTTCTTGCTCACATTTTCATTTTCAGAAGAGAGCCAGAAGACTCCACTCAAAATTTCAATTAAAAATAGATTGCAGAACATACCGTGATGTAACACCAAGCCCCTTCCCCCCTGCCCCTCCCCCAAGTGTCTCTTTTTTGGCGTTAACCCGCCGCGGTGGTCTAGTGGTAAGGTACTCGGCTGCTGACCCGCAGGTCGCGGGTTCGATTCCCGGCTGCGGCGGCTGCATTTCCGATGGAGGCGGAAATGTTGTAGGCCCGTGTACTCAGATTTGGGTGCACGTTAAAGAACCCCAGGTGGTCAAAATTTCCGGAGCCCTCCACTACGGCGTCTCTCATAATTAAATGGTGGTTTTGGGACGTTACACCCCACAAATCAATCTTTTTTGGCGTTGTTTTCCTTATAGCAATAAATAGTGATGTCACACTTGACAGTTTTTATTGTAATGGATTAAATATATTTTTCATCTACTTACAGCAAATAAACTTGTCCGAAATCTAGTTTGTTTCGGGACTCATTTATATTGCTTTGCCCAATACCCACCATTATTCACAGCAAAGATACTACCAGATGAATTGGTCCCACCCATAAAAATGTCTCAGTTATTTAGCAACCGCAGCAGTAATAAGAGCGTGGGGTTTACAAAAAGACAAAGTACACGACTCTGCACGTAAAGATACGCTAGCTGACCTTAGAGTCGCTGAAAAGTAAGTTTTGTCTTATGAGACATAGGACAACTATTGACAATATCTATTGAGACATAAGACAACTTAGAAACACAATTTATTCGGGAAATTTATGGATGTATGTAAATCTTGCAGTAAGAATGAGACTTATGAAAGCTTTGTATGTTTATTAAAATATATTTAGCTTAATGCTTAACATTGTACCTGGTAAGAGCTCCCAACAGGGGTAGGAAGTCATAAAATTACTCGCAGTTTATCTACAAACGTTTGATAAAAAATGCTTTCATACTACATAGTTGTCAGAAAAAAAGACTTGAGCAGCATTTTAGCACTGAAGCAATGGAAATATTATGAAGTGCTTGAACTGAACTGAAAATGTGTAGGTTAGAATCTTTACCACCGCTTTATAGATATAACATGCACAGAATTAAAATATGCGACGTGGAAACACAGACACATCAGATATGCGCAGGCAAGTTTGCATGTATGCTTTCTTTTCTGCTGCTGTGCATCTTTTCAGCTGTTAGTTGGCATTTGTGGCCCCTTTATTTCTCTCTGGTCTCCATGTTTGCATGCCCTGTTTCTTAACAGGAATAAAAACAAACTAGGTCAGCTCTGTTATTGCAGTGCTAATGCCGACTTGTCTCTCCTGAAATAATAATGTCCAATTCTTTACAGGTAACATAAATGCGTGTAATCTGGAAGCATTCTTAATGTGTACTAATTGTTCATCATAGCATGATGATTATAGAACACCCTGTTATCTGTGATAAAAGATAAAAACGCCCGTTTAAAGCATGATATGAGTAATGCATAATTCGCCCCCCCCCTTGATATACGTATGTCTCTTAAGTACACTGGTAAGTGCCAAGTATTGCCAAATGTATCATAATTTATTTAATGAAGAGCTTACCTGACCTGTTAAACATCCTGGTTTATTTTGTTCAAAAGTTGTCCACATTTTTCTGAAAAAATTACTATAGCATCCATATAACTTATCACCTACTATTAAAACAGATGATTAGTTCATAATAACAGATGGTAATAGCTTACTGAAGCAATTTCAATAATAATTTGGCCTGCATCAATTTAGGTTAGGTTAGGTTAGGTTAGGTTAGGTTAGGTTAGGTTAGGTTAGGTTAGGTTAGGTTAGGTTAGGTTAGGTTAGGTTAGGTTAGGTTAGGTTAGGTTATCCGAAGGGAATACGTTTTCTTCTATACTATTTTGATTACCAAGTTAACCCCTCCACGCAAAGTCGAACACATCATAACTTGGAGTTTCAAAAATTTCGTGAGGCAAGGCCTACAGCAGGCGTCATACTAGAGTTAAAGATCAATACCAGACTATTGATCACTTTATCAAACTGTAAATGCAGGCTGTAAAGTTAAATAACCAGTTATACGTTGAACAGCACATCTTTAAAGAAGTGTTGAGCCTTTAGTAAACAATGTTGTGCTAGCAATCTACTTAGTTGTGTAATAAGCTAGCCTGATGAAAAACTAGAAACAGTATGCAGTTGAATAGGAAATCTAATATGGAGGAAAATATCAAAAAGTTTACATGTCAAAGAGGTTCCAGGTGGTGTTGGTTTTGGGTTAAGAAATGTATGTGCTGTCATTGGTTTCTAGTTCAGAAATATGTCCTGTTGGGCAAGTAATAATTACATCTGAATAAACAGTGTACTTTTCTGTTAGACAAGTGTGAATGAAAAAGAAACGTTTTGGGAGAGGGCATGGGATTGTGCAATTTTATAGTACCGTTAGTCAATCTTGCACATTGCATTAAGTTACAAGAGCATGTGCTCAACTACTATGACATATGTCATTCTTTAGGCACTGTGAGTCCACGTGGTATGTGCATCATTCAACTGTGTAATTCCTGGAGGTATAGGGGGAAGTTGTGGAGAGGTGCATATTAAGATATTTCTTACAGAAAACAAGTTCCCACCATCGTGTATCAGATTCGACATTGCCGGACTTAAAAAAATATGGGTGCATTCCCCAGGCACATCATTTCGTAAATCGCCGTCTGCCAACGGTTTCTTAGGCACTCGGGCTTTTTTCTTTTTCTGCCCACGTTGCTAAGCTTGTTAAGTGTCCTTCATTTCACAATATGCCCTGTTTTGGTTTCGTAATGTAAATGTGAAGAAAGAGAATTGGACGAACAGATAACTTGCCGTGGGCAGGGACCAAATTTGCAACCTTCGGATAACACGTCCGATACTCTACCAACTGAGCTACCATGGCGGTCTTCTCCCCGTCCACCTAATGGAGTATATGTAAATTAAATGTGGGGACGTGGCCAGTTGTCATGACAGTGAATGTGGAACACTTTTTGTGTCTGTTTGGCGTCGCGTGAGCTTATTATGAGTTGGCAGCTGACCAATAATGTCAGTATAATACATGAAGGCATCAAGTCTGTCAGAACGAGACCCTCACTATGAATAAAGAAAAGAAGTACATTTAAGGGCTTGTTTTCTTTGTTAGACACAATAATGAGATCTAACAAACAATTATACCATTTGGCATGATTGTTCATTATATCTTATTAATATTGTGGCTGAAAAAAAACGAGCCCTCAAATGTACCTCTTTTGTTTGACATGATTGTCTGTTCGATATCATAAATATTGCGTCTAACGAAGAAAACAAGCCCTTAAATGTACTTTTATGCTTTTTTTTGTTTCAACACTACGGTCCTAATGGGCAATCTGTTGATGTTACTATTTCGTTATGGATGTCTCATTCACTGTGACGGATGCATTGCACATGAATATGTAAGGTGTGCTATAACATGCTAAAGTTGTAGCACCGATTAACATTAAGATAGGTCACCTGAAAAGCAGTGAGATGAGTGCTCCCTGCCTTTCGCAAAATGAGCCACACTTACCAGAAGCAGCTTAGAAGGTTATAATGACGCTATTCCCGAAACATATTTCTTTTTTTTTTACATTTCTATAGCATCAAGTTTAATTGCAATGGCATCGAGCAAAGTTGTGATTAATGAAAAAAATATTCACGAATCACCTCGCGTCTTTTTTTACAGTAGTTTAATAAGATATCACTCATACGCGAGCAAAACAAAGTCTTAGGGTTTCTTGCGTCATGGCAGACACACGATCCCACGATAAATATCACGCCAAAGGGGCATGCACACGCTCCAGGATTTACTTTTAGAAAAATTAAACTGCGCTAAAAACGAGACACGAGAACGAAGCGGACAGGACGATCGAAGATCCACTTCGTTCTCGTGTCTCGTTTTTGGCACAGAATTTTCCGAAATGTCTTACCAAGCACCCCCTATCATACGCTTTCCGAATTCACGTTGTGCACCACTTCGTCCATCGCAACACAATCCGCGCATACACCACGGCGTCCATCGTAAAACGATCCGCGTATACATTGCCAGCAGCCGCCAAAACATGTGGCAACAAAAAGCACCAACATTCCGGCGTCCATCATGTCTGCGACACACGGACGGCTTAATCAGTACGGAGCGGAGCTTCATACATTCGGGACTTCAAACACATGATTGCACGCCAAAAGGGCATGCACTACACACTCCCGGATCAATGTTCAACACCACTGCGGCCATCGTAAAACGATCTGCACAGTCGCGCGTAACACATATCAGCGAAAAACCCAAATTTCGACGGCGTACGGCTTCAACCAGCTTCGCAAAACCACTCTGCGGGCGCCACCATCTTGCTTGAAAAGAAACAAAACTAAAGAAAAAAAACCCCGGAAGCTCGTTTACATCACGTGACCATCTTCGGCCAATAGCGGCGCCGCATTTTCCTCATACATCTCTTGGGATATGATAGGAAAGCATGCCGCCGGGTCAACGCGACAACGACGACGTTAGGCCTAACTGGCCTTGCCATGAAAGCAGACTGCCTGCTCAATGTGCACAGTGAATTACAGCTGGCGCGCACTACACAGAAGACCCCAGTACCAGTGAAGGAATCGTTCAACATATAAGTGGCCCAACGAAGACAACGGACAAGAACGATGACGTAAGGGAGTTCGGCTACGTTCCGAGTCAGTTTAAGTATACGGCTGGCCCGGACGTGTTGGTTGGAGGAATACTTGAGTAACCAGACTCGGAGTAGGACTGCTTAGATATGTAGCGAGTTGATAGCGTGAAGTTTTGTTGTAGGATTATTTTTTGTATATTTGCAGATTTTTCGAGTGGGTTTTTTTATATAAATGTTTGCGTTTCTCGTTGCGATTTTTTTCTGAGTTCATTGAACGGGACCACCGGAATCCGTGACAGTAAGCCTCCAGGTTTCTGTTCCGTAAGTACCGCTAACACGCTGCGGCTATATACCATCCTCTTGATGGAAGCTGGTATTATTGAGAATGCTTGCCGAATGCTTTTCACTCCATCCTTATTCTTCTAGTTATTTTGCTCTCATGGTTTGGCTCAGCGGTTACTAAATGTCATAAGTAGACATATTGCTTAACAACTTCCAGTGTCTCGCCACCTATCGCAAAGCGCTGTTCTCTGCCGAGACTGTTGCACATTACTTTAGTTTTATGAATATTAGTTTTCAGACCTACTCTTCCGCTTACCTCCCAGATGAACGCATAGAAAGTTTATTGAAGTTCATTAAAAAAGTCATTAATTAAACCAATATAGGTAAATATTTGATCAGTCTTTTTTTATTTGTACCAAATATGGGTTGCTTTATACTGCATTTAGTATTGATCTTTTGGTTCTATGCCTTTTTGTTTTTCATTATTCCTGGTGTATTTCTTTTGTTTTTACGCTTCAAACTGCTAATAACCTTGTTTTATTTATTTGTAATTACCACCGAGGGTCCCAGTGCAGTCGTGTATTCTGGGAGTTTTATCTGTATATATTATGCTCTGAAAAACTCTTTTATGTCAACATATTATAACAGATTCATTCATTCATTCATTCATTAATTCATTCATTCATTCATTCATTGGCATCGCTCATGGAGTGGGTTGTTTTGAGACGTTAAAATCAATAGACTTAAACCTATTGATTGAATGATTGAATAATTACTTAATTAGGTGAGTGAGTGGCCGGCGGGGCTACATAAGCGCCTAAATCTCTTCCGTTTTATCATGTAATTTAAAAGAGCTTTCTTGGTTTATTTTCTTTCCTTATTCATTATTCTTTCTTTCGCAGACGGAGAACCAACAGGTCCGGGGTGGAGTAACAAAGCGAAACCACCTGAGGCGCGTGCCATGTGGAAACAGCAGAGTATATCGTTCTGCAGTACTGACTACTGGTGTGGGTGAAAATGGGCATTCTAGCGGTTCGGTGATGTCAGCGTTTGACGAGAGATTTGACTATTTTCCTCAGCATGACACAACGTTTCGGAAACCAAGTCCTTATTATGTTATGTCATTGTGGAGGTATAAATGGAGCTTGGGATTAACGCTCCGTTCAATCAGCAATAGTACGTATTATGTGGTTCCGTGCTCAGTTACGCTGTAGGTTAATTGTCTAGACGCCAAGATGAGATAAAAGCTCTTGTAATATAATGACAGCAGGCATAGCTAATGTACTAGCCATAATGTCGTTCGTGCGTTCGACTGGGCAATTCGTTTGTGAATGGTATGTCGTTGAGTGGTCGAATTGCGAAGTGCAGAATCTGAGCGATTCCTGAAACAGCGCTGGCTGTGAAATGCAACCGCGCACGCTGCTGCTTACAAGAAGAATTACGAAATAAAAACACCACACCCCGAGCCATTGTGAAACAAGGCATCGCCGCTGGTTTCCGCGTGAATTGTACTAAAGTGGTCAACACAAACGACGACCCAGCAATTGTTGTTCGGAGATCACGGAAACGGTCCCAGAAGGTCGATAGCAGCTTTCTCCAACGGCATAGTGGGCGGCGTTACAACATCTTCGACCATTGTGAAAAAGCAACCTCGGCGTGCAAGGCAATGTCGACGCTCGCGGTAGAACGGCGTGACATTTCCCGCGCAGGCGTCGGGCTCTTCTCATCGTCATTCGGCGCCGCAACAGACGCCCCGAAGTGTCCCTCGAATTGCAGCACCGGCGTCGAAAGTGATCAGGGCATGGCCGTTCTGCTCTAGGGCACCATGGCGCATGCATAAAGGCCTCGGTGGGGAAGGCGGCCACGGCTGCGGTGAAAGGCGATTCTCGAGGAATCCCATTTCGGTGCGACATCAAGCCACTGCGGCAGCTGATGCGACTCCGGTGGGAGCGCGAAAGCGCCGGATTTCTTCGGAGCTTGGGTGGGAGGGCGTTTCTAAAGGGGATGTCGGGTTTACTTGATGCTCGAGCGGCGACGGCGGTGGTGGTGGCAGCCGAAACAGAAGCGACCGGCGTCAGCAGCTTCATCATCAGCAGCAACACCTCCCCCGCGCAGGCACCAGCAAGAAAGGAAGCACCGCGTTGTTTTCCGATTCCCTCTCAGCGCGCCAACTTCCACTTCTTCCGGCTCCGCGGGCTGCGCCCGGACTCGCTCCACAGGAACTTATTTCCGGCGCCCAGCGTTACCTCGCAGAGTAAACACACTTTCTGCGAGCCGACAGGGGATCACATTATTGTGTCGTGTTTACTTAGGCGGGACAAAAAGTTTCGGGTCTTTGTCAAACTGCCATCTGATATTCGATGAATCCAACATAAAGTACAAAGAAGCAAAAAGACAGCAAAAGTTCCCGCTCAGTGCGTGCACTATTGAACTCGAAATTGAGAGAGGAAGAAATTTATACCCGGGCCTAAGAAAGCAAAAGTGGCGAGCTTGTAGAGAGGGAGTCAGGCTGCGCGGAGATAAAAGACACCGGCTTTTCTATGGATGGCCACTTTAACACGCTTGTAAGCAGAGCGTACAAAGTGAGAACAAAGGAAGAGGATGAGAAGAGGTTCGAGGAGAATTTCACCTCCTGACGCAGCAAATGTCACTGTCAGTGCCCTGTTCTCGGAGCGACATGGACTTAATGCCGCCACTTGAAGTCAGGTCCCTTTGGGCAACTGGCCGAATCAAGATGGCCTGGAACACAAGAAAGTTACTATCTGTTGCAGATTTTTTTTCGCAGATGTTTTACATGCATCCCTGCGCGATTTCTTTTTTAAAAATGAAATTAGGTTGGGGAGGAAGAAAAAGATCGTAAAAGAAGAGAATTTAATATTTGGTGCACAGATTGATTTTTTTCTTGGTTAGATTCCTAAAAAAAAGGTTCAATGAACAAAAAAAAAAAACGTTGGAAGTCTTCGAGGGCTATTATGCGAAATTTCATTGCCATGTTTTTCACTTAATGTGGCACTCTGAGATATTTGCATGCATTTTTCAATTCGGCTACAAAGCCGAAAAAAAGGAAACAAAATGAGTGCCTCAATAAATATTCAGGCGTTTAACTCACCCTCTCAATATTTGGGATAAATGCAAGGCTGTATTAGAGTCTTGCAGATGAAGCACAGAATGGTTACTCGGATAACCACAAGAATTACAAAAGAGGTTAATTGGTTAATACATAGACACATACATTATATATATATATATATATATATATATATATATATATATATATATATATATATATCCCCACTAATATAGTGGGGGTGGTTTTACTTTGTCACTTTAATTAGTTGCTTTTATGTGTAGTGTAAGATGGGGCGAGCAGCCACGGAGAGGCTATACAACTGACCAGAAGAGATTTCGAGCTCTTGCAATAATGCGTCGTCGACTGATTACAATATTGAACCCATTTCATTGGCTACAAAAAATTCAGAGGAGTCACTGACAGGCTCTATCGTGGGTATATAACATTTTGTTATGCAGAGTAACGTCAAAGCAGTTTTTCATTTCACCTAAAACATAACATCACATGTTGTACATGCACAACTAATGGTGTGCTGTTACAAAAAAAAAGAAAGGAAAAAGTGCTTGCAGCGAACTCGAGAAAGTATAGGTTCACCGAAGCTTTTCAAGCAACAGCATGGTGAAATAAAAATGCACTAGACGATTGCTGCGGGCAGGAACGTAAGAAAGAAGCAGGTGCCAGTCAGAATGAGCGCGCCCGCACAGTGCAGCTTGCTGGTACGGCGGCTGTGAATAAAAGTGGCACTTTCATCTTGATATGGGTAAGAGAGAAATTGCGTGCTGGCTGGAGATCCCGTCTTCGTTCCCGACGAGACGGTGGCACTCCTTCGAGCGTTAATTTCGCCTCGTCAACGCAACGAGCGGTGCCTGATGGGAAGGGGCGGCTTTCTTCTCGCACGCATGCAGCCAGCGTTTGGCGCAGGACGCCGTGTAGGATTCGCTCCCCCTTCTCCCCGTCGGCCCAGCTTTGCCTGGTTGGGCGACCACGGCTCTCGAGGTGCACCGTGAAGCCGAAAAGAGCGCCCTGTCTCGAGCGGTGCTCGCGCGCAGCGAGCGACGGCCGGCACTCGTTGGCGCCCCGGGGCTGGACTCGGGCTCAGCGGGCCAGATGAGCGGGCCCTTGACAGGGGCCCCCTTTTTCCCTCGGGAGGAGAGGCCTGCCTGCTGACGTCGGCTCCCTTCTGCCCCCCGCGTCTGCCGTGCATCCTCCCTCGCGCATATACCTCCTCCCGGTCTTTGAGCTCCTTTCAAGCACAAAACGGAAGGATTTTCGAGTGCTCCCTCATGCGCTTCAAGGTCTTCCGCTACTTTTAAATGCCTTCTCAAATCCTGCTGTCTTCTGAACCGCAGTCAATTCATCCGGTGGCGCTAGAAGAAAAGAGAATGGCGAGATAAAGGAAGAATAAATCGAACGGCTTACCCCGCTCAAGGCCCACTGATGCGATCGCTTACTTTGCTCTCATTTTACTTGCGTGCCGGCCGGCTTTGTCTCAGGCCACCGCCATCATGCTGAGGCTGAGCGGCGATACAAAATGCAACTTTTGGCGGATGCCAGCAGAGCCGAACTGTTGCCCCAAATGGATTTTGGTTCGCATATCTCTCGACGACGTCTTGAGACCAGACGTCTTTGCACAGGCTGCTGAGGTCACGCGGAACTTGCAAGTGTGGCTCAAGCCTGCCTTGCTTGGCTTGCGTATGTTTTTGTGGCCGGTCAGAACATCAAAAAGCAAGCTTCGAATGACACTATAAGTATGCTCCTTTGTTTTGGTTAGTTTGCATAATAAAAAAAAAACACTCTGCCTAGAGAAAACATTCGCGCCCGCAGAAAGAGATAGAAATTTAGTGTAGAAAAAATTCACTCTTTACTTTTGTGCTTGGAGGCACTCCAAAGCATTAGGATGCTTTGAGTTTTTCTTTTTCTTCCTTAAACGAAGTGACCACATTTTTTTAAGTACATCTAAACGCTTTTGAAATATCTGGCCGGTCATATTTAGAAGTAATT
This sequence comes from Rhipicephalus annulatus, assembly GCA_013436015.1. Classification (NCBI taxonomy): domain Eukaryota; kingdom Metazoa; phylum Arthropoda; class Arachnida; order Ixodida; family Ixodidae; genus Rhipicephalus; species Rhipicephalus annulatus. The sequence goes on from WOVY01000599.1 coordinate 347,411, forward strand.
TCCTTTAAGCTAGTGAAGTTTACGAGTGCATTATTGTTTGTGCAAAGGCTGTCACGTGGTGTAAAACGTGTGAAGCACGAATAGTCAAAATCAAACTTGTCACTATAGCCAATCGGCCACTTCCGCCGCCATTTTTTTTTAAATCATATACTAGGACTGACGATGCCAAGCACGGTCATTCTACAAGCTAGATTCTATTCATGTAATTTTAAGCATGAACGGAAGCTCGTATCTAAGGCTATGGCGTCTACAGTCACGTAAATATATTTTAAAATGAAGTTCTTGTATTTTCGAGACATCGGCTGGATGAAATTTTCTGAAACTTTGTATGCTAGATCTATGGCACCCACAGATCACAACGTGTAGGCCCGTGAGCTCAGATTTGGGCGCACGTTAAAGAAACCAACGTGGTCGAAATTTCCGGAGCCCTCCATTACAGCGTCTCTCATAATCATATGGTGGTTTCGGGACGTTAAACCCCACATATTAATAATCGATCAATGACAGATCACAATGTACTTCATTTTTATTGATTAAAAACTACGTATGACCGGTAGATACCTTCAACATCTATGATGTCATAGTGTTTCGTGGGGAAATCTCAAAGTGGCATCTCTACCTGCATTTATTTTTCGCACGTTTTCTCACTTACTAAGCGTCGTATCACCGTAAAACTGCTGTTTTCGAAATAGTGAAATTTTACTTTATTGTTAAGCTAAAAAATTGTTTGGCTCTTCTGCGTCCCTTTATTGGGGAAAGCTGCCTACGCCTGCGCAGACCCACACAGCAGTCTGCCAGTCTTGTGTCGCATGCGATGCCACTATTAATCTATAACCACCTGTGCATGTATGTTATCTGCAATAATTTCTGCTTTTCGTGGCGTTGGTGAGGCAAACAATAATTTCAATGGCGAAGATTTTGGGTATTCTTGCGAATGTATGGTTAGTCTGTAGTCGCACGTCAAGCGAGGTAATGGCGCTTAGTAATCCTTTAAACCGCAATATACGAGCTTACGTGTGCTGCTTGCAAAATAATGAAAGATGTTGAAAAATAAATTGGTGCCCGTTCTTTTTTTCTCTGCTCTCCTTTAATGTGAACAGCTATATGTACGTCTAGAGAGCTGTCGATCACCGGAACATCTGCATCATTCGACCGACTATTAAAGCGTGCTTGTTGTGATGTCGCTCCAGCTCCTGGTTGGTTTGCTGCCATGACCACTTTTCTTTGGACGCGATCCTTCATTGGCAAGGCACATAATGATGAAAGGGCAAGGAAGCTAGTTATAAGGGCTAAGGATACTGGTTGTCACCAAAACAACAGGGCTGGTGTTCAAGCGTGGCGTCATCGAATCAAAATCAGCCATTTGTTGTCCCTTGCCTCTTACAAAAAAGCATGTGGTTCGAAAATCTAAAATCATTGACTTTTTCTTGGGTTTATATGCTGAATTTTTTTGGAATATACTTATCAAACTTCACTTATCACTGTTGTAGCTTTCTTATGTTTAGAAGGAAAGAGTCCTGTGGGCTGCATGATATTGCACATTTTGAGGTATATTATAGGGCGCCTAATAGAGAACGACAGACAACATGAAATGGCCACACAGCATGCTGTTACCTTATGCTTTCTGCCTTTCTGCGTTGTTACTTTACAATAAAGGTCAACACACGCGGCCAATCAGCACCACATCGTAGTGGCGTAGCATTTTTCTTTCTCAACATGACAGGAGAACTCCTTGATCAACAATTGCCCCACGATGTGTCCGTTGTTTCTCGCATTCCTGCGTTGCTAGATTTTAAAGCGTTTGCTGTTTATCCTTTCACCAGCCATTCGCACCTATTATATTTATTATCAAAAAGATTTAGCCACCTTGGCGGCACAGTGTTGTTGGTTCTCGACGCTTACCCCAAAGACGCCATGCAGTTCTATTCCGCCTGTGGCGTTCGCATTTCCATGGTGGCAAAATGTTCAGCTTGTGTTCTCTGTCATGCCAGTGCGTGTTGAGGAACAGCAGTTGGTCAAAATCACGCAGAGGCGTCCACTGCGGTGTCTTCCAGAGCCTGAGTCATTTCGGGACGCTATAGTTACAAACCAATCGAAACAAATGAGCTCACTTATCGAAGCATCACGTTCTTGTGTTTTTCATCTTGGTTACACCTACTTAACAATGAACTAGGGTCTTGCATCAACTATAATCCGTGTTTCAGCCTTCTTTATGTCACCTGTTAACATATAGGCTATTGAATTAATCGATGAAAAAGCCTTTATCGAAGTCGATTTATCGATAATGGTCAAATCGGGGAGCGAATAAGAGTTAATCGTTAAACAATATTTTCCCACCACCCCTACGAGAAATATCCCGTCTAAAATCTATCTATCTATCTATCTATCTATCTATCTATCTATCTATCTATCTATCTATCTATCTATCTATCTATCTATCTATCTATCTATCTATCTATCTATCTATCTATCTATCTATCTATCTATCTATCTATCTATCTATCTATCTATCTATCTATCTATCTATCTATCTATCTATCTGTCTGTCTGTCTGTCTGTCTGTCTGTCTGTCTGTCTCTATCTATCTATCTATCTATCTATCTATCTATCTATCTATCTATCTATCTATCTATCTATCTATCTATCTATCTATCTATCTATCTATCTATCTATCTATCTATCTATCTATCTATCTATCTATCTATCTATCTGTCTGTCTGTCTGTCTGTCTGTCTGTCTGTCTCTATCTATCTATCTATCTATCTATCTATCTATCTATCTATCTATCTATCTATCTATCTATCTATCTATCTATCTATCTATCTATCTATCTATCTATCTATCTACGACATTTAGCTCTCTTGGCCGTTTGCATAATGGCATCTATACCAAGATTGGTATGGCATAACATGACTGTATGACGAGCACAAGTGACTAGCCATACCATGAAAATTAGGAGATGTATGTCATATGATTTTGCTGCCCCTGCAGTGGTTTCGTTCACATGACATATTGCCAAGCTGGTTTGGCATGACATGGCTGCATAGCAAAAATAAGCGACAGGCCCGCACTTGGAAATCATGACATGTGGGTCATGTAAGGGATGACTACACACCACGCTCATGCTGTGCTAGTGGTCGTTTCGCTAGCTTCACATATATCAAATTTGGTATTACGTGACGTGAATGGATGAACTAAGCTATATTACTGGTGCAGACATGATATTGATGACTTGCGTGTAATGTAAGAACATAACTACATGCCACGCTCATGATGCGCTCACAGCCGTTTCGCTAGCTTCATATATACGAAATGTGGCACTACGTGACGTGAATAGACGACGAAAGTAAACGACACATCCAAACATGATAATCACCACATGCGTATCACGTAAAGCACGACTACATGTTACCTTCATAAAGCGCTCGTGGCCGTTTCGGTAGCTTCACATATACCAAATTCAGTATCCCGGTACGTGAATGGACGGTGAACAGAAATGTCTAGCGCAAACATAATAATCATGACATGAAAGTCATGTATGGCATAATTTACGTCCACCTCGTAACGTTGAGCTGGTTTTAATGTGACATATCAACCTTCCTCATTCGTGCTTCGCATATCATCGATTCCCACTGTACGTAGGATCTACCAATTTTCTTTCTTGTGTACTATTAGGTAGCAAGTTATTCAAAGACGCTTAATGATATGCATGGCACTTTTGTAAGAAAAGAAAAACTGCGACAACAAGGTGCCACGCTGTCGTCAAGTAAGAGTTTCAGTATGTTTATTGGTCATCCTGCCACCGTGGTGGTATACAGTTGTTATGGTGCCGAGTTACTGATCCTAACGGCTCGATCCCGCCCTTGGCAGTCAGATATTGGTGGAGGCGAAGGTGTTAAATGACTGGGTACTTAGACTTATGTACACATTGTAGAACTTCAGGGGACAGAAAAGTTCCTGAGCCCTCCACTATGCAGTGTGTTCAAAAATTGCGTTGCGATTTGTGAGAATCTAGAAGTCACTCATTATTTTACGCCTTCCTCAAGGTACCGTAGGATTACATGTGGCATTACTTGAGCAAATCACACTGTGGAGGATGAAGTCGTCGTACTTCGAAAGCCACTTTAGATCACGCGAAAATGTCTCTGCACAAAAACCACTCTGCTTGCCAGAATTTTTGTGTCTCGTTCATTCAGCACCGTGGCGGTCGATGATGACAAACGTGGCAGCAGCAGCAGCGTTCTTTCTTTTAGATTGGTCGGCACGTGCTTTGTGAACACGTTGCTTTCCCGGCACGGTGGTGACAGCAGCGTTCCCCGCCTCCACGTGCACGAGCATGCTCGCATATACAAAGGCATGCCGGGCGGCCACTCGAACTCGCGTAAAAGAGGATGGTGTCGCACGAGCGCGCGCGCATTTCACGCAGCAGTCAGCGCCAGCGGCCGACTCTTGTTGTCGGGACGCCGGCGGCATAAACTCGACGGCGCCGCTGACATCCTCGTGCGCTAGCCGACACGGCGAGCGTGTTCTTTTCAAATCAGCGCGGAGCGCTCCTCCAGAGCGTCTCCATTAATTAGAGAAGTCTCCTGAGCAGGCCGCAAGACCCCGTCCTAGTTCGCCAAAAGCTCCGCGCGCAGCGGCGCGAAAGGCACGAGGGGCGGCAAAGAGGGTGGATAAAAATGGGGGCACGCCAAAGAAAAACTGCGCCATCTGCCTCCGACTTTCAACGACAGCCCCCGGGTGCGCCACTTGTCGCTCCCGCGGCGTCTCTTCTTAGCCCCTCCTTCCCCCCAACCGGCAGAGTCCTGTTGATCGTGTCTTTTATTACACGCCCCGGATAAATAATTAGCCTCGGAAGAGCGGCCTAACGTAATTTGCGTCGTGGGCGGCGGTGGTGGCGGCTTGCGGAGTTTGCTCTGACTGGGGTTCGGGTTGGCCCGGCCACTGTTAGTCGCACTCTCAAATTAATGAGTCGTTGCGTCACTCAGAGCCAAATTGTGATGAGAGTGCGGTGTGACTCTTCCCGCTCTTTGAAGCATCACGCGTTCGGCGCTGAGGGGGCTTCGCTCAGCACAACAGCAGCAGCAGTGTGGAGTGAACGAGGCTCTTCATGCTTCCCCCCCCCCCCCCAAAGGACGCGACAAACTCAGTTGCCTGGTGTGCTCCAAGCAGATGACCTAGGGTACACCAAGGGAGGCAGCAATATCTGCGATATTAGCGCTTAACAGAAGGAGGCAACCAGTTTGTGCTTGTCGCAGCTGAAATTTACTTCAGCAGCTAAACGCGAATAGCCCGTGCGCTTGTAGTCATACCATGTTGAGAATAAGAAAAGTCAAGTGAACTCCTTGTTTCTTAAGAGTATGAAGAGCTTCGAGATGTCGTTACAGAACGCGGAGATACTTTTATTAGAAATGTTCGATCTATTGCCCAAATTTTAGTGCTCAAGGAACTTCAATGAAGAAACCAACATAGGCGTAAAAACGGAACTGTTGAAAGGAAATACGCTCCGAATGAAATGTTTGACCACCAGCCAATGCTACTTGTTGCTCAGCGAAAGTAAGCCGAGGTGTTTTCGAATGAATCGGTCCGAGAAGTGCAAGTTGCGAGAGCTTCCTCCCTTATTATGTTGCTGAGAATGTTCGCCTGATGATATGCAACGTACGTAACTGTGATGTTTTTTATTGATATGATATACAAGGAGATGTTGGCGCACTATAATGGTGCCGGCTACTCCTTAGCCCTTGAGTGAAAGTTGGCACACATATCTTAAAGGAAAACATACAAAGCAGTGCATGGGAAATAGAACACTCACACACACATATGCAAAACCACACTGTGATTTACTCTTTGGTAGACGCATGCATAGTAAGCTCTTGGAGTAGATAATAAAGTCGTATCGAGTGGTTGTGTAAGAGGTCATTTGTGGTCATAGAACCAATACTTATCTATACTTACTTATAAACTTATCTATGGAGGCGAAATGCTAGTGGCCTGCGTGCTTAGATATAGGTGCATGTTAAAGGTCAACTCCGGTGATTTTTCAAGGTCAATGGATCTGAATGAAATCCGCTGGCTACGTTCCTGTACACATTTCCGTCATTTGCGCCAAATTACAGGCTTGAGAGATGCGTTGATCGTTTGCAAATGAATTTTAAAGATTGCCTCGAAAGTCTCACCTCGCTTGCCAGAATTATTGGCGAAATGCATTTGAAGGCATACCAGTAATAACCTGGAGATATCACCAAATTGTAATATTGTACAATAATGCTGCAATTGAAAGAAGTAACTTACTAATTAATCCGAAAATTTGTCTTAGCTTGTTGCAGTCTTTGAACTAATGTGATGAGAGAGAAAGAGAGGAAACCTTTCCGGTTTTCAAAACAATCTTTCAAATCACCGTGAAAGTAGTCTGTTACGTTAACTTTATTAAGCAGTTTAGATCAGCAGTGAGGTCGGAAGTGCTTTAAAACACCCATGCTTTCAATTTCATTGTCTGGCCAGATATTTGAAAAACACATCTCAGTAAAGTGGATTAGGTTTGCCAAATCAAGGTTCTACAAATTTAGGCATTGTATGAGTGTGATCTTTGCACCCATTAGAAGCAACAAATTATTCTTACAACTCTGTGTTTATAAGGAAATTTGTACTGACAGTTGGAACTGAACACACCAGTCATTTGAGAATAGGACATGTACGAATATTCACTTATGCAATCTCTATACGCATCGCTGAAAAATTACAGCTTCGAGACGTCATCCTTCGTTGGGTAAAGATTTATCGACGATAAAGGTTAAGATAGACACAGTTTCTTTCAATTCAGCACATTAGATCACGCCGAATTATGATTAATTTATGCAAGTTATTGAACAGACGTGCGTCGTTCCATTCACTTTGCTTCAGGATTGTTTTATGTCTTGTTATTAATATTGCTATATCCTACCACGTCTGTTCATAGGCGCCGGTTATTTTCCTAAGTGTGAGTGGAGCACGACACTAGTATCGGTGCAGCGGTAACATTGAGGCCAAAAGGTAAGCAACGCCATGTCCCTTTTGCTAATTGAACGAGACGAGAACTTGAGAGGAAGCTAGTGCTGAAGTGCAGATGAACTTGTGCAGCACTCCGACAAAACGAGTGCAGAACCCTGGAAGAGAGCTCATACTGAATAAGGTACAGGTTCGTGTAGTGATTGTGCATAAAACATTCTTGTCTTTTATATATATATATATATATATATATATATATATATATATATATATATATATATATATATTTATATATATATATATATATATATATATATATATAGTGAAGAAAGAAATATGGGTGAAAAGATAATAACTTGCCGTCGGCAGGAACCAAACGTGCGACCTTCAAATAACGCGTTCGATGCTCTACCACTGAGCTATCACGGCGGCTATCCATCCAGCCACTTTCTTGGTATATAAGTGAATATAAACGTGGGAGTGCCAGTCAGTCACTTAAGGGCTCGTTTTTTTGTGTTTTTACACAGTAATAATGAGCTCTAACAGGCAATAACACCAAGGAAAGCATAGGGGAAGTTATTAGTCAAATTGTGGTGTAAATATAAAGAAAAAATAGTGGGTAAAAAGATAACTTGCCGTGGGAGGGAACTGAGGCTTATTCAAATATTTACCAAGTAATTTTACATGAGCTCGTTTCTGATAATTTGGCTTAACAGCCTCAATAACAGATACTGGATGTATTTGTTTATTAACGAAATGTTCACCCTTCAGGTGATCTTTGTTGAGCTTACACCAAGTTTTGGCATCCTTCGGGCAAAGGCTTTGGGATGAACTGGTATTTTTTGATGCCATGTGAAAATATGTGGCCCGGACAGCTCTTCGTATGTATTCAAAGCTGGTTCTATTTTTTATTAATGCCTAAATTATAATAATAGTTTTGGTGCTTGTCAATGATGGCACCACTAAGACGTCCCCGACTAGGTATAGATTTGCGACAGAAACCTTGATGCCTCTGCTTTCTATTGTTTCCGCCATTGTGGACCCATTATTTTCTTAGTGTGCTAAGTGCACTGAAGCTTGTAAACTGTAAGCTCTACATATCGTTATGATGCTTGAGCTGTAAGTAAATTCTTTCCACGTAAAAATTAGGGCATGGCGAGCCACCACGCAAGTTTGAAATGTTTCGTTTTTAGAAAAAAGATATACAGACACAAACAAATGACTGAATCTGGTTGAGATAAAGCCACAGACTTCATATGACGCAAAAAGAAAAAAAATTATATATTTGTTTCAATATTGTTGCTTACCCTTTAAACATTTAAACAGGCTCCATGCCTGCAGTATCTTGTAAATGAAAAAATAAATAAAATTTCAAGTGAACACGCGCATAGTGTGCAGAATGCATCAGTATCAGCGGTGCTGCACGTGGTAGCGCTACAGGCCGCGAATGCATCACACATTAAACAAAATTCTTTCGCCTCTCTGGGCCTTTCTGGCGTCACCCGTAATGTTTGTGACGTCAGCAGGTTGAATCTGCAATCCGGTCTGCAAAGTATACTTTGATTAGTCGAAGAAGGATCTACGACTTTCTGTTAGTCTGAAAGCAGCTACCCACTGTCTTTGTTGTCCACCGTGTTGTCAACGTGTACGTGCTTTCGAATCGGCAAATGCGGCCCGTAACGCAAGTGACGAATCACTTGCGTACCAACTCAGTCACCCCTAGCGGTCTGATAAGCTGCATGCACTCAATCAGACAGTTTTTTTTTTCTCATGACTTTCGTGCATCAGTGTGTTGTGCTTGGCTGCAAAAGCATCGACTGGAGAAACGGAAAGACACGACACGTCTTGCCTTTGTGGTGTCGTTTTGCGAAATGCCTGGCTTGAGCGCCTAGGCGTTACGGCAGAATCACAGCACAACAGTGTCTCTCGTGTTTGCGGGCGCCACTTCACTGCCAAGGACTACCATCACGGCCTTCACTGGCTTCAGGAGTTGGGCTGCGGCTTGCAAACCCACCCGAGACCAAATGCGCTACCAACATTTCTAGAGTGGGGGTTCATCATGTTGCCGATACTTTGAAGGCGTGCGTACTACAGTGGGTCTATACTAGCAAGAATGGTAGGTGCACGGACTGTCGCCAACAACAGCGGTTAGCTGGGTTAGCTGAGAAACATGGGAGTTCTCGGCAGCCGAAAGTGCGCGCTGTTTCGAAAAGCACCCCAACGATGACCGCATATTACGTGATATTGAGAGAGGCAATCGATGAGGTGTGTAAAGTGGCTTTGGGAGTGGAATTCAGTCGATGAAAAGAGCAGCGAAGGAAAGAGTGAAAGGAGGGATCAACGCGTTTTGATAATAGCGCTTATGTAACTTCGCTACTACTGCACCGCTTTGAAAAATTCTCATGGCTATGTGTTCGTTGTAGACTTGTGCCAACTCTTACGTCACAACTAAATTTCGAAGTCTTGGTGGTTTAGAGGTCTTTAGCAAAGTAATTTAGTCACTAAAAGCATGACTACTGTTCAATCGAAAGATTTCTTGCTTAAACTGCTTTGCTCTGCTGATATTTCTAACCATTTCTTCATGCCTCTTTTCAAACATTATATGCGTACTTACTAGGTATATTTCATTGCTATTGAGAGCTCATAAAGTATTTGTTTTTGTGACGTACAACATCTATTATTCATGTTTCATCACAGTTCCAATGTATTTTGTATGGCTTTTCCACAATACAACTCTGACTTACAGGCAAAACATGCTTTACAGGAGAACGAAAGTTTGGTTTCAAATAGTTTCTTGTCACGAGCTACTCGACGGAAAGTTGATATATCACTCTGCTACTTAGCTTAAGGTGGCGTGTGTGTTTTCCGCGTCGATCACCTAACCACAAGGGCTGCATAAAAAGTGATCGTAGCGTTCTGATGTGCAGATGAACATTTGAAAACTGTTAAGAGTCACTAGTAATAGCACGCCGAATACAAATTCCTGAAATGCAAAATGTGCTTTCCAAACGTTAATACAAATTGTATGTATGTATGTATGTATGTATGTATGTATGTATGTATGTATGTATGTATGTATGTATGTATGTATGTATGTATGTATGTATGTATGTATGTATGTATGTATGTATGTATGTATGTATGCATGCATGCATGTATGTATGTATGTATGCATGTATGTATGTATGTATGTATGTATGTATGTATGTATGTATGTATGTATGTATGTATGTATGTATGTATGTATGTATGTATGTATGTATGTATGTATGTATGTATGTATGTATGTATGTATGTATGTATGTACTTACGTACCAGAATTTACTGGTCAATGGAACTAGCACATTTCTTGCCTGCGCGTGGCCTTGTGTATGTCTATGGGGAGAGGTGTTGAACGTGTTTTATGACTCGCTTTTTTTCGCCAATAAAAGCCCTTCGCACCTTCTTCAAATTATGAAAAGTACTTCGGTATAGTCCGCCAAGTTGGATCAGTGGCTACTACGCTCAGCTGCTGACACGAAGGTTGAGGGTTCAATTTCAGCTGCGGCGGTCGCTGGAGGTGAAATGATAGCGGCCCGCGTATTGTGCAATGTCAGCGCATGTTAAGGAAAACCAGATCATCAAAATTCCGGGAGCTCTTCACTACGGCGCCCCTAATAATCATATCGTGCTTTGAAGACGTTAAATCCCAGATACTATTAGTATGTGGGCATAATTGAATGCATAAGCTCACACAGTGGCCGTTTTGCACCAAACAGGGCTTGTACGATACAGCGCTACAGAGATGCTGCATGAGGCTTCGCACATAATATACAACGCTCCTCTACCGCGCCGGGAATCAGATGTATCAACGACGTGACAAGGTCAGTGTATGAGGTGCGCACTGCCAGTATAGTGTTATATCATAAGATAGAAGCGTAGCATTGTGTAAATATTCACTATAGAGACAAAGGCGTAAAACAATAAATCTAGGCGTAGGTGTGATACGCCGTAAAATTCTTTATTGCTATGCGATACATAGACTGCGTGTAATCTATATTGCTCTGCATTGGTGGCTATTTGAAAAAAATTGAGTAAAAAAAACCTATTATGAGTAAAGCTCAAGAAGAATAGCCGAGTAGCACTTGGACATTTTTGCGGCCCGAAATCACCTAGACTAAACGTAAATTTGGTGTGGCTGGCACGTGCTTTCATCTCAGTTTCATTTTGTTATTCTTTGTCATGCTTATCGCCTTCAACATGCACCGAAAATTCAGCCCCGCTCAGAAAGTTACCGCTTCCCTGGCAATAAAAAATATGAACGAAGGTGGTAATTGAGATCAATGTCAGACGCAGAGAAAAAAAAGAAGAAAGCGAAAATTCTTATGGCCAAAACCATGAAGGAGGGAGGCTAAGAGAACGTTAATGCAAAAAAAAAATACAGACATACAGGCAGATGGGGCTTCAAAGATCAGCTGCTGCTTGGCTGAGTGGAAGAATCACGGCCTTAATCAAATGCGCATGAGGGGAGGCAAACAATTTTAACTTGCCCCCGATTGCAATTTGAAAACGCATGGACCTAGGTGCTTTTACATTACTCTTTTTTTCTGCTTTTTTGATGCCCAGTTTGCTAGGAATAGCTCAGCAATTTGGGAGAAAAATATGAATTATTGAATAAACTGGAAATGCGAAGGAATACCAGCACTTTCAAAAAAAAAAGATTGTACAAATCTTCAGAAACGAACAGTTAAAACGACGGTGGAAATTTGGCGTGAAAGTGCTCTGCCAAACTCGTACAAAAGTAATAATAAATGTGGTAATTTGCCCAAAAAACATTCTCTTGGTCTTGTGCGCTGATTTTTGGTTAAAATATTGAAAGAATTTTTTTTCAGTACGAAATACATTTAACTACTACACGCGCATGTTATTACACTGATGCTTTTCTGGTAATGCACTTCTCATAGTCAGAAATCTGGCTATATTGGTTACCAATCAAATTATAGCTCAAATAACAGAAACAGCCCTAAAGGTTACCTTCAATATGATTGTACGTGGTGCCTTACGTTTTTTGGGATTCAGTGCTGCAACGAACTAGCTGACTGCTACAAAAAGCGCTGACACAAGAGGATTAGTTTCTAAGCGCAGCTTCATAATCAGATTGTTCTTGCACATAATAAAAGAAACTGTGTGCGAAATATGAATGCCTCTAGGCACCGTATTTAATATTTCCTGGTAGGTTAGTTGGGGATATATTCATTGTCCGTCTGGTTACAGCACACAGGCGTTGGGAAAAAGCTAAGAACCACAAAAAAAGTGCCTACTGTCGACGCAGCATTCCATCACCAAAACCAGCACACTGCCCTTTCATGTTTTGTCCTCTATAGGAATAGGAATAATAACCACTGTTCGCTAGTGTGCACCGTTGTCTATTTAGATGGCAAGACGATGAAGTTTAGACTATGCCCTTGGTTGGTTAATTTACGAAGAGCGCGTTTAGCATCCAGGCCGAAAGAACATAGACAAGTTACGCAGATGAACGTCCTGGATTAGTCTTTTTGACTTCTGTTTGTTTTTTTAAGGTTTAATTGCTGATTCATATTGTAATATTTCTGGGCAATGAATAGTTTGCGTTAGAGCCTCTAGTTCTGCCGCGCTTGCTCAGACGTCAACATATAATCAGAATTTTGTTTTTAATCGTAGTGGCAAATAGGCTTATGTAGTGTCAAGCTGGAAGTATTAGTGAGTGAGTACAATAAAAATTTCTAACGTCGTAGGAAAAAAAAATAAATGAACAAGGGCTACTCTAAAACGAATAATTAGCATTCTGTTTACTAAGGACACCCTAATATGACGCGTTTTTTCAACACAGTAGAAAGTATTCTCATAATTTCACTTAATTCAGTTTTATATGCAAGTCACTCGTATCACTTTTCTTAATTTCGTAACTCTCTCTTTGCCAGAACTTTCCCGGTGGCAGTGGGACACACTGATGGCAATATTATTTGATGAGGGTCCCCACAATGCTTTCTGACTGCCAAATCTGCAAGCACATAAGATCTCTAAATGCACCACTACAAGCTTAGCCACGCTGGTAATCATACCTTGCTATTCCTCGATGAAAAGAAAAAGGAAAAGAGAACAAAGTTCAATGCGTATTATTGTCCCTTGAAAGACAGCCCATTTTATATACCTTGCCTCTATAAAACTCTCACTGGCTTGTTGTCAAGGTCAAGGTAAACTCTCACTGACTTGTTAATCTTTGTCCCCGACGATTTGCCGTAACTTTATTCCCCCCCCCCTCCCCCGTGAAAAAAATATTTATGCTGAGCGCGAACTTTCTGAGCAAGCTTTAGTCTCACCTTGTCTAAGAACATAACCTCTAAAAAAATGTTCCAGCCTGTAGTAGTTCCTGCGAAGTAGGCAGCACAGCGCTTAAGCACTATGCAGTAAGAGAGCAGAAATTCGCATTTATTGTAAAGACTTTGTTCCTACCGCCAACGTAACGGCCTGCTGCCACAAAGGATCTGGCCAGACGTGGCCGCAGCTGATATTGTTCGTGCGAGCCACGGCTGAAAGCAGCCCGTTTGGGGCGTGCGAATGCGCTAGTAACGTGTTTTTTTTATTTCGTGAGTTTTTTTTGCAGCTAGCAAAAAAAAAACAAAAAAACGTATACGTGTGACTTTCTCTATGGCAAATAATGCAATGGGGGTGCTCCAGGACACCCCCGATTTTCGTAAATACCATTTGTTTCTTAAAGTTAATATTGAGCAAGTTAGCTAACTTATTGTAATTTGCAATTGATAAATTACAAAAGAAAAATCATCTGTAGTGTGCAAGATGGCTGTCAACAATATTCAACTGATTTCACTAGGCTACCTCTAATGTAGTTTTAACCCTTGGGAAATGATAGCTGACACACCCGGTATATTCGCACCACAGAGTAAATGTTAGTTGCAGACTAAGACAGCATATTTACTTAAGGCGAAAGCCTTAAGAATCTTGTTGAGTGACCTTTTTAGGGAAATACGGCAGGCCAATAAAATGTCGCGAAAACTCCCGTGACCTAAATCATTGATGACGTAATCGTGTGGCGTCGCATAGCGTCACTGATCGAATAACGAAATGATATCGTCATCCTCTCATTGTGTGATGGTGTTATCACATGACCTCGTCGCTTGGTCGAAGATACACCTGTCTCGGAGGTCGCGCAACACCATGTCATGGGCAGAGAGCTTGAGGCTTTCAGCACCTCATCTGGTGCAGAAATCACTGATTGAGAACGCGCACATAATTTAGTGCGTGTCTATCAAACTGTGGCCCTTTGTCTTGAAAGAAGTATCTTCGAATGTATAGCCTAATCTGTTAACCTAGTGTGCCGCAGGCTGTCGACTTCAAGCTTTAGAGAATGTAACACGGTGTCGAACTTTTTCTTCTTTATTGCTGCTGCTCGTAGAGCGATATCAAAGAATTTCTTCAAGCCAAGTTAGATTTCGCCAAGTCCCTTTTAAATAAAATAACAAGAAAGCTCGTTTGCATTCTGTGTGTTCTCTTCGGGTGATACGAAATCTCCCGCCTTCTGCGTGGATCAAGAGCCTGTAATTGAGTATACACGCAACAGAGCCAGCGGTGCTGGGCACGCCGGCGTTTCCTATTGACGCAGTGTCATGATAGGCGCATAAGCAAACGAATTCGCGCGCCTGGGCCTAGCCTGGGAGCCCAAGTAAAGCTCCCAATATGGGCGCCAAAAGCTGCTTCGATAAGAGTAATGGGAGCGAGTGCTCTATCGGGAGTCGACTGACGTGCACGCAAGCGCGCTTATCCCGCCTTTGCCGCGCCTATAGGGCTTCCTTTTGGTACCGGCGGGATCCAATCCTTCCCGAAAACATTATAAGCACCACCTCTGATATTTCCTCTACGGGGGTTGGCGCCGGGCGCAGGATTATCGGCGGATTGGGATGCGGATCCGTTTTGTTCACAAGGTTATGAGAGGCCGCCGGAAAGGAGAGGTCACCAGCCAGGCCCGCTCACTTGTGGATGGAGAAAGAGACGCGCGGCCAAAAGCGCTGATGAGGTGTGCCCCGGGCCAGAATCCGCTAAGCTCGCGCAAGCGGCCTCCGCGCACTGACTGGGCCCGCCGGCGACAAGAAAAGTTTGCTCGGCAGTCCGCTTAATTGGACGACTGCGCCGAGTCGGAGTGGCGGCGGACCAAGCGACGCACAAAAACGCAGCCGGAAGTGGTTAAGCGCCGGCTGCGCGGACAGCTCCAGGCCGAGCGAGTAATTATTTTTCGATCCAGGGCTGGTACACCTTTTCTACTGCGCCGAACGTTCCGTGCATTTGCACAACTGTCACAGACCGGCCTTGGAAAGGGCACTACAGTTCACAAGCATGGCTCGCAAACGAAGAACTATCAAGGATGTTTTACAATATGGATGGGGTGGGAAAAATGGAAAGAACACAAATGCTTTTGTGTAGGGTGAGTAAACAAATATGCGCAGGGTATCGGCGCACCGGAGGGACTGTTCAGGCTTTCGGTATCCACATCAGTTGCTTTAAAGGAATCTCCGTGGCGTGTAGTTCAAAAGAGGTAAATGCTCTAGAGCCGCATTATCTGAAAATGATTAAGCAAATCTTTTATGTGAGTCCCGGTACTTGGTTCGCACCATAGGTACAATGAATGTCACTGACACCATGTAAAATAAGACGACGTTGTTTCTTTCACGTGTAATAGTTGGTGTTCTTGGAAAATGTATAGTAACATACCTTCCTTATATTATCTTATCTGGTAATGCAATGATGAATGCGACAATATCAGCTACAGACAATAAAACAAATTCATTTGCACACTCAATACATACTCACCATCGACATACAGAAAGTAATGACGCTAATCACGTTTACGTCAATTGCGTGATTCTTTCAGAAAAGTAACGATCACAGGCGACCGTGTAATCTCGGCTTCACTTTTGTCCCCGACTTCCAAGGGGGCAACAGGCCACAAAGGTTTTCACGGAGCAGAGATTTGTTACTGTTATCGTCTCCGTCGGGCACCCGTGTGGCCCGCATGGTATTGTTCTTCACTTGCATGACGTCATCCGGGCGTGGTGCACGAACTGGAGAGAAAGAGAGCGATCGTCCTTCCCCCCGTCACGAGTTGAGCGGCGGGCGCGGAACCAGCGGCCTGGAAGAGAGCAGCGCGCTGTCTTTGTGCACGCGCGAGTTGCGCACCTCTTTCATTACTGGCGCCCTGATCGCTCTATTCAGCGCACCGACGACGACGCACGGACGTCAGCGCAACCAGCAGAGCGTTCGCCGGCAGCGCAGGACAAAGACTTTCCTGGCGGGGGAGGGAGTCCTTTCTCCCTGAGGCCCCGGGATTGCAGCCGCACCGCGGTCCAGAGACGTCGCCAAGGTTATCTTTGCCAGGCATACGGCGCCCTGACGTGAGCAGGCGCGCGTCGCTCGGGATGACTGATGTCGAGCGAGGTGTTTCCGTTTTTATCGGCCGCGGATCCAGGGACCCCATACATCTTGGCGGCGCGCCCCGACTATATGCTATTGTTTGTTGCTCAGATCGGCAGACCCGATAGCTGGTCAACAAATGATCGCGGCACGTCAACTGATTGGCCCCGATAGCATTGAGACAGCAGCCCCGTCGGGGAAGCCCTCCCTGGAGCGCGGGCGCCAGCAGAGTTCTAGCTAAAATCCCCCCCACTCGGAGGAGGAGTGTCACCGAGCGCATCACTGTTGCGCCCGCCG
Organism: Rhipicephalus annulatus; assembly: GCA_013436015.1. Lineage (NCBI taxonomy): Eukaryota > Metazoa > Arthropoda > Arachnida > Ixodida > Ixodidae > Rhipicephalus > Rhipicephalus annulatus. The sequence goes on from WOVY01000599.1 coordinate 364,133, forward strand.
CATCTCCTACCCGCAGCACCCCTCGTCAACAGCCCGGACAGAAATTAAGTGCCGGGGCGGAACCAGCGCATGCGCCGAGACGTGAGCCGAATACACGGCTCGCTCCATCGTTCACGGTGTCGTTAACCTTTCTTTTGTACTTTGCGCTTGTTACTGCGCGCAACATCTCCCAAGACACTCTCGCGCTCTCAACTGCACGTTAAGAACAGATAAGTATTGCGAGAAACTTCACTGAACGTAACTGAGAAACAGGAGTGGAAGACAACTATAAGTGCTCAGCCATACGACGTTTTAGACAATTTACAATTTTTCGTTTTCGCACCAGCGTTTTGGCATGCAGCGCTTAAACCAGAAAACTTCAGTTCTTCTTCAACGCTTCGGGTGAATTGTGGAATGGTCCAAGGGCGTTGCTTGACGAATGCAATCTAAGAAAAAGCATTTAAATAAATATTTTGCTTACGAGTGAAGTTATTAGTAATAAACCAAAATTCCTCCAAGATGCTCTCTTTTCCACATTGTGCAGGAGTTAAAGGGTAAAGTTAAAGTTTCCTGAGCTAATAGCATCATCGGAACACACATCGTAGCGAGTCGAGATATCAACAGTCCATTGCTGATTAGAGACACCGCTTTTCCTAGGGGAGAGGGGTACCAACAAACTGCAACCACGACAGGTGAGCTCGTTGCTTACGCGTAGATATCCACTCGACGACGTACTCAAAGCTTGAGCGCGTGCATAGCTGCCATTGCAAAGGTGGCGTACGTCAATGATGAAAAAAGGCTTAGGCATGGACATTATTCTCGTCGTCTAAAATGTCCCAGGGAGGCAGGAGGAAAGGCATAGAGACGAAAAAGTCACAGCTTTGCCGCGAAGCTGAAGCAATGAAAACGATAGCAACAAATTGGAAGGTAACGAGCAGAATGGCGGGCCTATCAAAACGTGCCCCGCGTTTCTCACGCACAAATGACGCACGAAACGTATTCACAGGTACGAATGAACGCGAATAAGCGTTTCAGTTGTTACTTTCCTGTGTCAGAAAAGCTCGCCTTTTTCGCAAATGAAGACTGTGCAACGATCGCAGTGACCTTTGTGCACCCGGTAACTACAACAAAATCGTTCCGGTGAAAGCCCAAGGCCAGCCAAGAGGTACGATTGTCCCCACCGCGAGATAAGTGCACGCGTGAGCGTCCACCCTGCTTCCTCTACACGGGGCAAAGTACGCGTGGGAGATGAGAGCGCGTGCCATCACGTCGAGAAGATGTGGCGTCGCGCGCTCATTGCGCCATCTTGCTGGTAATGCTGAAAACGCGATAGTTCCCCCCAAGATGGCCATCGCCAGCGGTAAATGCTAGATATAAATACCTTGCCATTTGAACGCTCAAGGAGGATCTCCTACGTGGATTAGAGGCTAAAGCCTCACACTCACAACTCAGAGGTTCCACGTTCAATTCGGGAGTCTTTTTCTGAACTATTTTCTTTCTTGCGTTTTCGTATATATATAAATGCGTACGTATATACGGTGAGTGACGGTGACGCCAACGCCGGCGGCGAAATACAGCCGAAAATGTCCATATAATTGATATCGCAATAAAAGAGGCTACACCTTGGCATGGAAAAGCCATTTTAGCTAACCGAATTCTTTTTACCACACATTTTTTTTTTTTCTCAGTGGTGAAGTGGTTGGCGTCGAGAATGATGACGCAAATGTACGGAAAGGCCGAAAGGTTAGTCACCCCTGAGGCCAGCTGGCTACAATGTGCAGTAGAAGAGGGTAAACGGGATCATCATTATCGTCATCATCAGCCTGACTATGTCCATCGCAGGACAAAGTCTTTTCCCACGTTCCGCCAGTTAACCTGGTCTTGTGCTTGCTGCTGCCAATTTATATGCGCAAACTTCTTAATCTCATCTGCCCACCTAACTTTCTGTCTCCCCCTAACCCACTTGCCTTCTCTGGGAATCCAGTTAGTTACCCTTAAAGACCAGCGGTTATCCTGTCTACGCACTACATGCCCAGCCCATGTCCATTTTCTCTTCTTGATTTCAACTATGACATCCTTAACCTCCGTTTGTTCCCATATCCACTCTGCTCTCTATTTGTCTGTTAAGGTTACACCTACCATTTTTCTTTCCCATGCTCGCTGCGTCGTCCTCAATTTAAACTAAGCCCTCTTTGTAAGTCTCCAGGTTTCTGCTCCATAGCTAAGTACCGGCAAGATACAGCTGTTATATACCTTCCTCTTGAGGGATAGTGGCAATCTACCTGTCATAATTTGTGAGTGCTTGCCAAATGTGCTCCACCCCATTCTACTCTTCTAGTTACTTCAATCTCGTGGTTCGGCTCCATGGTGATTACCTGCCCTAAGTAGACAAAGTCTTTTACAACTTGAAGTGCACTATTACCTATCTCGAAGCACTGCTATCTTCCGAGGCTGTTGTACATTACTTTGGTTTTCTGCAGATTGATTTTAAGACCCACCTTTCTGCTCTCCTTGTCTAACTCCGTAATCATGAGTTGCAATTTGTCCCCTAAGTTACTCAGCAATGCAAAGTCATCGGCAAAGCGCAGGTCACTAAGATACTCTCCATTAACTCTTATCACTAACTGTTCCCATTGTAGGCTTCTGAAAACCTCCTGTAAGCACGCGGTAAATAGCATTAGAGAGATTGTGTCCCCTGCTTTACACATTTCTTGATTGAAGAAAAACGGCTATTTGGGCTTGTTGGTTAAATTTTATGGTAATAAGGGTTTCATGCGGCCAGTTCCTCACTGGTCGTCACCGGGACAGCACTCGTGTTGTCCTCTTTGCTCGTTTCTCAGTTATTCTTGCACCTTCGTGCTTGCGCTGCAACGCTTATTACCTTATTTCTTGATTGGTATTTTGTTGCTTTCTTTATGAAGCACTATGGTAGCAGTTGAACCCCTGTAGATTTCTTCCAGGACATATATATATGCTTCGCCGACGCCCTGTTTTCATAGTGTCTGCATGACCGCTGTTGTGCCTCGCCCAAGTTCCACGTGGTCTTCGCGGCCTGCTGGCACCTGGCAGCTGTTGATGAGTCAACCCTGCACCGGGACGGCGACGGACGCGGACAATCGGGAAAAAACCACGTCGCCGGCTCCTCTTGACACAAAAGTCGTTGGCCAAGCTTTTGTCAGCAGCCGAGAGCAACACTCCGAAGCAGCGTCGACCCAGCAGCTGTACGGGGTATTCTGCATTGCTTGAGTCAACCTGGCAGCATCAAGGAGCGACTTTGCGCATGGGATTCCACGTCATCTCACTGTGGTGCCACGCTGGCGCGTGGGGTCTCCCTCACCAAACAGCGAACTGGGCATGCCTTGCCCCTTTCCTAGGTTCAGAGGGAGGCGGTGTTTGGCTTTCCCTCTTCGGGGACGGAGAGGAAGACGACGATCTCATTGGAGTATCCTGCGCATAATTTTCCTTGCAAGGGATCTTGGGAAGGCGGACGATGTATAAAAACGCTAGCGCAGAGGCGCTCGGGGGTGATTCTCTTTTCATGTTGTACCACGCTACCATGTAAATACTGTATATAAACATTTTTTCTCCTTCTCCGGCTTCTCTACTCGTCCTCTCCGGGGACTCGGATGGCCCGAGTCCGCACCACGCTACCCAAAGGCGCAACAGTGGCTGGCAGCTTATGGGATTCGCCTGCGTCGGCTGCATCGAAGTGGTGAGTGCCGCGTGTTTGCTCTTCTTTTCGCCAGACTCGTTAGCGCAGATGGTCGGTAACGTGGTAGGGTGATTTTGGTAAATTTTGATTCACAGACCAAGAATTGGGTGGCTCGTGGGCAAAATTACCTTAGAAGAGAAACGGTGTGCATATCTAAGATGGAGAAGTTTAAGGTCCAAGAACTCCTCGAAATTTGTCAGGAGCTGAATATTTCGGTCGGCTCGGTTAAAAGAAAACAACAAATTTTGGAGCACTTGGGAAAAGAGGAAGTGAGTTTAGAAGAGGCCATTGAGGCCAGAGAAACCATTTTGGCAAAGAAAGAGGAGCGTGAGCGCTTAGCCCGTGAACAGAGAGAGGAGGAAATAAGGAGGGATCGCGAGAATAAAGAACATGAAATCCGTCTGAAAGAACTTGAGCTTCGTATGTCCGTGGGAAATCGAAATTCAGGGGGTGGAGAATCAAAGATAAAGGATCTAATCCACACCTTCAAGGCGGGTGACGACATTGCATTATACCTCGTGCATTTTGAGCGAGCATGCGAAAATGCAGGGTTTAGTAGGGAGACTTGGCCACAAAAACTGATATGCGTACTACCAGGCGAAGTATCCGATGTTATCGCAAGAATGAATAAAGAGGACTCCGAGGTGTATGACAGGGTAAAGGCTGCATTGCTACGAAAATATCGCCTATCGACAGAGGCTTTCCGCCTGCGGTTCAGGCACTCTAAGAGGGGCAACGAATCTCATTCAGACTATGCCTACCAAATTAGAGCCAACTTTGAAGAGTGGCTCAAAAGCGCGCAAGTCTATGGCAACCCTGACAAGGTCATTGAGTTGATGGTACTTGAGCAGTTTTACCGGGGAATTCCCGAGGAGGTAAGGCTTTGGGTGCAGGATAGGATGAAAGACGTAGACATGAACAGGGCAGCAGAACTCGCCGAAGATTACTGCTCACGCCGTAGTCTCCGCAGTACACCACGAACTTCGGAAAAAAGTGAAAAGGTAGAAAGCTGGTCGGGAAACCAGGGACGCAAGAGGTTTGCAAGAAATAACTGGAAACCCGAGAATTCCAAGTTATTAGACAGTCAGCAGGGAAAGGACAGTGAGGGGACTAAGGCGGCACCTTCATCAGGTTCAAAGGCGCCTGGTGACATAGCGCATGCGTTAGAAGCGCGGAAGCCAGTTGTTTGCTACAGCTGCGGAGAAAAGGGCCACATGGCCAGGAGCTGTAAGAAGCACATGGCATTTGCCACAATTCAGGAGTCAGAGGATAGCTTAAAGCTGTTGAAGCCTTACATGAGGACACTCTCAGTGAACGGCCGAATGTGTAGGGTATTGAGGGACTCGGCGGCCACAATGGATGTAGCGCATCCAAGTTGCGTATCTTCCGAAGACTATATAGGAGAGTGTGCCTGGATTCGGCAAGTGGCAGAAAAACAAAGTGTCTGCCTACCGATAGCGAGGGTTGTAATCGAGGGCCCTTTCGGCCAATTGTGTACGGAAGCAGCAATTTCAGCCAACCTTCCGGAGCACTTCCCTTACCTATTTTCAAATAAGTCTGAGGAAATGTTAAAAACACGTGGAAAATCATTTGCCACCGAAATAGCTTGCATGGCCCTTACCCGTTCGAAGGCGCGCGAGCTGACGCAACAGCTGAGCAGCTCACCCTCTGGGGAGCAGACGTCCGGGGGCAGTGTAGGAAAACCTGAGGTAGTTGCGACGGAAAATGAGTCTGCCATGCGAGTTGTCGAGACGGAAACTGGGGCTATGGTCGACAACAGCGAGGAAATATCTCTAACGCCCGAAAACGAGGACTTGGTGACAGGCTCGGTGTTAACACCCGCGTCCACTAGTTGGTGTCAGCTAGCCAGAACCGACCGTGCAACGCTAGTGGTCGATCAAAAGGCGGATCTCGCACTCTCTATGCTGCTAGATGCCATACATAAGGAAGGTAACTCTAGGAAGAACGTTTCGTTCTACACCCAAAACGAGGTGTTGCATCGCAGGTATGAGAACGCTAAAGGGCGGGTCTACAACCAAGTGGTAGTTCCACTAAAATACCGGCGGAACATTCTCGACCTGGCCCACAGCAACGCATGGGCGGGCCACTTAGGTATAAAGAAAACGAAAGCTAAGCTGGCTCAGGAGTTCTACTGGCCCGGGTGCTGGAAGGATGTAGAGATGTTTGTCCGTGAATGCGACACTTGTCAGCGGATAGGAAAATCAACAGACAAATGGAAGGCACTAATGAAACTAGTGCCAATAATCACAGAACCCTTCCGTCGGCTCGTGATTGACATCGTGGGGCCTCTGCCTCCATCTAAATCAGGATATCGGTACGTCCTGACCGCGCTGTGCGTTGCCACCAAGTTCCCGGAGGCAATCGCATTGAAAGAGTTGAGTTCAGTATGCGTGGTGGACGCATTGTTGTCTATTTTTTCTCGGGTGGGTTTTCCCTCGGAGATACAGTGTGACAACGGAAGTGTGTTCACAAGCTGCCTTACGACTACATTCCTAGAACGCTGCGGGATAAAAATAGCGCATAGCTCTATTCACCATCCACAGTCGAACCCTGTGGAACGCATGCACTCGGTCATGAAACGCGTTTTGCGAGCTTTGTGCTTTGAGCATAAAAGTGACTGGGAGGGGTGTATACCAGCTGCGATGTTTTCTCTGAGGTCGGCCCCACACGAGAGTACGGGTTTTAGCCCGGCTGAACTTGTCTACGGCAGGAACTTGAGAGGTCCGCTGCACTTGATACGAGAGTCATGGACTGGATATGGGGAGGACCCTAATGTGGTTTCCTATGTACTGGATTTATTGGGGCGACTGGGGACTACACGCGAAGTGGTGGAGAGCAACATGCGCGCAGCACAGGCGCTTTCCAAGGCCCGTTACGATAAGTCAGCTCGAAAGCGAGTCTTTAGAGTGGGCGATGAGGTGATGCTGTTGTGCCCTTCAAGAAAAAACAAGCTGGACGTACAATGGGAGGGACCAGCGACAGTGATGTCAGTGCTTTCAGACACCAACTACGAGGTAAAGTGGGGCCGGAAATGCCCCAAAGTGTATCACAGTAACCTAATGAAACCCTACATGCGACGAAAAGCAGTAGTAAACCTTGCACTCAATGTTCCTGAGGATGAGGGCGCGGAAATCCTTTGTCTTTCCGATGGCACGGTCAGCAGCACATTGTCAGATAGGGTAGACACAGGGAACACCCTAAGTAAGGCTCAAAAGGAAGATTTAGAGCTTTTAGTACAGGAATTCGCTACCGTTTTCTCCGAGAAGCCAGGCAAAACGGATGTGATTAAGCACGACATTGAGCTGACGGTTAACAAGCCGATCAGCTGTAAGCCGTATCGGGTGTCACCTAGACAGAGAGAGATACTAGAGGCCGAAATTCGCCGCATGATCGACCTAGGTGTTATCATCGAAGCAGACAGTGATTTCACCTCGCCTTTGATTTTGGTTGAGATTCTGGGCCGTGATCCAAGGCCATGCGTGGACTATCGCCGCTTGAACTCTGTAACAGTCGACCAGACTTACCCTATTCCTAACATTGAAGAGAGGGTAGAGACAGTGTCTAAGGCGAAATACATTTCTACGTTAGACCTTGTTAGGGGGTATTGGCAGGTCCCTTTGACAGAGCGCGCGAGTCGATACGCTGCTTTTATCTCACCCCTGGGCACTTTTCGTCCTTTGATGATGAGCTTTGGGCTCAAGAACGCGCCGTATTGTTTCAGCCGCCTGATGGATAAGGTTCTCCACGGGCTCGAGAAATTTGCGCTGCCTTACCTAGACGATGTGGCGATATTTTCGGACAAATGGGAAGACCATGTTGAACACCTTCGGATGGTTTTGGAACGGATCAAAAATGCAGGTCTTACGGTAAAGAGAGAGAAATGTCATTTGGGCTGTGCTGAAGTAAGCTATTTAGGGCACATTGTAGGAAATGGGCGTCGTCGACCGTCCGAACTCAAGGTAGCCGCGGTGGTCGGTTATCGTCGTCCCAGCACTAAGACCGAGATGAGAGCATTCTTCGGCCTCACAGGTTACTATCAGCATTACGTCCCGAATTACTCCGAGATTGCCAGCCCTTTGACAGATAGTTTACGCAAGACCGAACCTGTGAACATTCAATGGGACTCTAAGAAGGAAGACGCTTTTCAGAAGCTGAAGCACGCATTGAGTGAGAAACCCGTCTTGAGGGCACCGGATTTTGCAAAACCTTTCACTATTCAGTGTGATGCAAGCGAACGCGGTTTAGGAGCAGTGCTATGTCAGACGGACCAGAGTGGAGAGGAGCGGCCGGTTTTGTATTTGAGTCGCAAATTGAGCAGCAGGGAAGAGGCTTATAGCACTTCGGAAAAAGAATGTGCTTGCATTGTTTGGGCCGTACAAAAACTAGGCTGCTATGTTGCTGGCTCTAAGTTTATTATAGAAACTGATCACTCTCCACTAACCTGGTTACACCAAATGTCACCTAAGAATGGTCGTTTGCTCAGATGGAGCATAGCACTGCAGCAGCACAATTTCGAGGTGCGCTACAAGAGAGGTGGCCTTCATACAAATGCAGACGCCCTAAGTCGAGCGTTTTGACTCGTCAAAAGACGCGGAAGGTTTGTTTGATTTTTTGTTTACCTTTACCTAGTTTATGTGTACTTTTTTTTTATTCCAATGTGTTACAGTGAGGGCGTAGAGAAATTTTCACTGACTCCCTCGTTGTCCCGAGCTCTACAGTTTGCTTGTTTAGCTTGATTATAATGTTATCTCGATTCCAAATGGAATTACGTATGAAAGAGTTACTGGACACTTGTCCCGATTGGTATGCACATTGTTTCCTTGAGCTTAAGTTATTAAGATAAGATGTTTGCTTTGTAAAATCTGAGGCCTGGCGATGAGAGTGGCGTGCACGCGGTGCTTGTCGCATTGTGTGTGGCTGACAAAGGTCGTTTCTTGGAGCTTGTCACCCACTTTTCACCGAAGCGGTGCGCAGAGGCCAGCTCTTGGAGCATTCCAGTTTGACCAGGCCCTTCGAGAAAGCAAGAGCCTTGCCGGAACGTCGCCGACATCGATCCGGCCGAGCTGCATGGAACAACTCGACCTCCCGATGTATCATCTGGCGGCGGGGGTGCTGTTGTGCCTCGCCCAAGTTCCACGTGGTCTTCGCGGCCTGCTGGCACCTGGCAGCTGTTGATGAGTCAACCCTGCACCGGGACGGCGACGGACGCGGACAATCGGGAAAAACCACGTCGCCGGCTCCTCTTGACACAAAAGTCGTTGGCCAAGCTTTTGTCAGCAGCCGAGAGCAACACTCCGAAGCAGCGTCGACCCAGCAGCTGTACGGGGTATTCTGCATTGCTTGAGTCAACCTGGCAGCATCAAGGAGCGACTTTGCGCATGGGATTCCACGTCATCTCACTGTGGTGCCACGCTGGCGCGTGGGGTCTCCCTCACCAAACAGCGAACTGGGCATGCCTTGCCCCTTTCCTAGGTTCAGAGGGAGGCGGTGTTTGGCTTTCCCTCTTCGGGGACGGAGAGGAAGACGACGATCTCATTGGAGTATCCTGCGCATAATTTTCCTTGCAAGGGATCTTGGGAAGGCGGACGATGTATAAAAACGCTAGCGCAGAGGCGCTCGGGGGTGATTCTCTTTTCATGTTGTACCACGCTACCATGTAAATACTGTATATAAACATTTTTTCTCCTTCTCCGGCTTCTCTACTCGTCCTCTCCGGGGACTCGGATGGCCCGAGTCCGCACCACGCTACCCAAAGACGCAACACCGCTGATATTTCTACTGAATCAAATGCCTTCTCGTAATCTATGAAGGCTATGTATAGTAGTTCGTTATATTCTGAGCATTTCTCTGTTACCTGATTGATAGTATGAATGTGGTCGATTGTTGAGTAGACTGTTCGAAATCCTGCTTGTTCCTTTGGTTGATTGAATTCTAATCTTTTCTATACTTTGTTAGCAATTACCTTTGTAAATAGCTTGTATACTACAGAGAGCAAGCTGATCGGCCTGTAATTCTTCAAGTCCTTGTCATGTCCTTTCTTATGTATTAAGATGACGTTAGCATTTTTCCAAGACTCTAGTACTCTTCCCGTCAGGAGACACCTCGTAAACAGGGTGGCTAGTTTTTCTAACACAATCTGTCCTCCATCTATCAGCAGATGTGATGTTACATGCTTCTCACCAGCAGCTTTGCCGCTTTGCATGCTCTCCAAAGCTTTTCTGACTTCCTGCATCATTACTGGTGAGGTGTCATCTGGGTTACTGCTAGTTATTATAGCATTAAGGTCGTAGTTGTTCCGGCTACTGTACAGAGCTCTGTAAAACTCCTCCGCTATTTTAACTATCCCATCCATATTGGTAGTTATTTTCCCTTCTTTGTCCCTTAGTGCATACATCCAATTGTTGCCTATCCCAAGTTTCCTCTTGACTGCTTTGACGCTTCCTCCGTTTTTCAGAGCGTGTCAAATTCTCTCTGTGTTATACCTTTTACATCGCATACTTTACGCCGATTAATCAACTTCGAAATCTCTGCCAAATCTATTTTGTCTGTTGTACTTGTGACTTTCATCTTTTGACGCTTCCTCGTGAGATTCTTCGTTTCCTGGGATGGCTTGCCAGTGTCCTGTCAAACTACCCTACCTGCAACTTCCACTGCAAACTCCGTAATGATACTCGTCAGATTATCATTCATTGTACCTACGCTAAGGTTGGTTTCCTCACTAAGAGCCGACTACCTGTTCTGAAGCGACAGTCTGAATTCCTGTACTTTCCCTCTCAGTGCTAGCTCATTGATTGGCTTCTTGCGTATCAGTTTCTGTCGTTCCTTCTTCAAGTCTAGGCGAATTCGAGACCGTACCATTCTATTGTCACTGCATCGTACCTTGCCAACCACTTCCACATCCTGCACAATGCATGGGTGTGCACTCATTATAAAGTCTATTTAGTTCTTATTGTCGCCATTAGGGATCGTCCATGTCCCCTTACGGTTTCCTCGTTTTTGGTAGAAGGTATTCAAAATCCGTAAATTATTGCGTCCTGCGATTTCTACTAGTAGCTCTCCTCTGGCGTTTCTAGTACCGATGCCATAATCTCCTACTACCTGGTCTCCAGCCTGCGTCTTCCCTACCTTTGCATTAAAATCTCCCATCAGTATATTACACTGTGTTTTTACCTTACTCATTGCCGATTCCACGTCTTCATAGAAGCTTTCAATTGAAGCATCATCATGGCTGTATGTAGGCGCGTAAGCTTGTACCACCTTCATCTTGTATCTCTTATTAAGTTTAATTACAATACCTACCACCATTTCATTGATGCTATAGTACTCTTCTGTGTTGCCAGCTATGTTTCTATGAATTAGGAACCCCACTCCCAGTTCTCTTCTGTCAGACAAGCCTTGATAGCAAAGAACATGCGCATTCTGGAGCATCGTATAGGCCTTATCTGTCCTCCTAACCACACTGAGCCCTATATATTATATCCCATTCAACACCCTCTAGCTCCTCGAATAGTACTGCTAGACTTCCTTCACTAGATAAGGTTCTAGCGTTAAACGTTGCCAAGTTCAAGTTCCAATGGCGGCCTGTCTGGATCCAGAGATTCTTAGCACTCGCTGCTGCGTTGCAGATCTGACCACCGCCATGGTCAGTTGCTGCGCAGCTGCTGGGGACTGAGGGCCTTGAGTTAATTGACGTATGCATATGGGAGGTAGTGGCCAGATACTGCACCAGAGTGGCCGATTTTTCTTTGGCGAGGGAGTGCGTTACCAACGGTGGTTACCGCTGAGGCCGCACCCCAGGCCTTTTAATGCAGTTCCATCACCACGCGGATTTTTTTAAAATGCGGTTGGAAACAACGCGGCACCAGGATTTCAACCTAGGACCTTTAGCATGCGAGGCGGATGCTCTAACAACAACGCCCTCGACGCACCTTTTACAATGTCCTTAAACATTTCATCAAGGTTTTTTTGCACACTTCAATGTCCTAACATTCAAACAAAAAAGATAACGGGATAAAAGGCATAAAATATATGTTACAAAAATAAATAAAGAAGTGTTTAAAACATATATGTAGTGGCCCTGAACGAAAAAGCTGTAGGAAGTGTAGAGCCGGGATTCACCTGCCCTGGAACGCAAGCAAGCCTTAAAGTTTGAAACGTGCAGCCTGCAGTGTCTAAGGCCATTCTTCGACTGTGCAGGAATCTTTATTTGTAATGCAGTGCAACACCACCCTGACTAGCCTAGGCCTATACATCGTACATCCGGGACGTCAAAGACGTTTTCCGACAGAGGGAGGAGCTATCACTCGCGGTTGCATCTGACGGGGCCACCGCCTGCACCGTGCAACTGTGAGCTATTCGTCTCCTGAACAGCGTCGACTGTCAGAATGCCTGAATGCGTCCAATGATGTGACTGCATGAACGCGCAAACTGCACCTCTGGCGATGGCATCCGTGTCCGTCGGACAAGGCCTTTGGCGTCACGCAGGTAGTTCGCCAGTCTGGCAACTAGCTTCGATGGCGTTGTGCGATGGCGTTCTCTCCCCTCCTTTGATTTTCCCCATAACCCTCACAAGACTCCTCTTCACCCTCACTTCTATTTTCGCCTTCGTTCTATACACAATACACACAGCTATGATATGCTATGATAGGCATTTACAGAAAAGATGGGTGATTGCTCCTTCGCGGCTACAATTGTTACTTGTTTGGCCGATGGCCAGTACAATCCTAAAAAGTAGGCATTACTGAAGGCCACTATTAGCCACAGGCCGTACAGGAGCATCTTCTCAGCTCCAGATAATCCTGATAGAATCCGCTGCTGTAAATTCGCTTTCAAGCTGTCAAGACAAGTGTAAGTAAAATTTCGTTAAGCTCCACTAGCTCGTGAGTACAATCCGGCTGAAGCTCGACCATTACTTTCACGTTTGCTGTAGAACATTTCTATCACTGCATGTGTCCGGGAAGCTAATGCATTTAAAGGCGCATGCAATGTCGCATTGTTATTGAGTATAGTGGATGTAACAAAGCCTGAAAGAGCCGTCCCAACGACCACTCACGTTGGGGAAATTTCAAACATGTACATGTCTTTGATATAAAACGTTCTGTTGTGTTCTAACTGTTTTGCTGTAGAAAGGCTGAGGTCTATATTGCTTTGGCTACTCCATATCACGAAGTTCTGCAGCGAAAAAAAAAAGAATACTACAGAACGGTACCCAAAAATGAACAATAAAAAACACATAATAGCACACTGAAACTAGTTCAAATATAATGCCTAAACACACTTTTACTTACAGCAGTTCACAATGTCATAAACTGTTTACACGCACAACTTCCATTTCTACTGTCAGTATATGCACTAACACATTTCATGTATATCCATCGCTGGCTGTCTATCACAGGCGCTTATCTAGTCCGGTCTCCACTAAAAGTCTGTCCAGGAGATGTTCGCCTTTTTATAAACATGCATCTCAAGTCATGGCCCAAGTAATTTTTTTAATGTCAGGGGCCATCTGTCCAAACTTGCTAATTTGTTCTTAAATTTTTCTGTTCCATTCACATATTTAACGCACTCCAAAAGAATATGGCAAACATTTCTTCTGCATGACCACAATGGCATTCCGGTGAGTTCGATCGATGTATCTTGGTCAGGAAGCTGTTTGTGTATTCTACTTCCAATCTAAGTCTGTGGATTAATATCTCTACGTGTCGGGGGAGATCTGTCGCTACGAAATATTTTCTGTGTGGATAAACTTCACAAAGTACAATGTTTCCTTTGATTTAGGGCTATCATACCACTTCTCAATCGAACAATGATTAGCTCCTTGCGTTATAAACTGTCGAATATCCACCCCCAGACATAGGGATTGCGCAATCCCGTCCTTTGTTCAATGCTTTCTTCGCGAGGCTGTCAGCCTCGTCATTTCCCTTTATTTCAATGTGTCTGGGTATACATTGAAATACGATGTTGTGACCCTGCGCTGAGGCATATTCCACAGTTTCTGCAATAAGTTGTGCTATTCCACCATTTTTGTAAAGTGATCTCGCATTTCTGATTAGCTGAATCCAGGTTTGTGTGATAATTTGGACATTCTCTTTTTCAGAATTTCGGGTATAAAGACCGCACAGGCTGACGCTTCTTCAATGCATGATCCATCTGTATATATCTTCGTTTTTTTATTATGCATTATATGAAAATGATGAAGTACCATCTGTGCCGCTACTAGAGGTGCCATGTCTGCTTTGTTCTGTATGCCATCTATTTCACAGATAACATTGAGAAGCAGCAGCGTCCGAGGTGGTTTTGAAGGGTTCCATAGTTCAAATCCTGGTACTACTGCTTGAAATGATAATACACTATCCTGTAGTCTCATTGCCGTCCTTTGTGTAAGTGCACCAGATAATGGATGACTTTCATGTTGCGTGAAAATTTTAATATAATTTTGAGATGTTTCTTTACTTCGGAGTATTGCGGGGGTTGTCGAGCCTCTGCATACACTAAAGCACTGGAAGTTGACCGTGGTAAACCCAGACATACCCTCAAGCTCCTTGCCAATAACAAGTGAAGTCTCCTTTCGGTGGAGGCTGGGAGTCCGTGCAGCAAGGGCAGTGAGTAAGTTACGGTGGGGCGTATCCACGCAACATGTATGGCTAATAACGGCTCTGTAGTACCACCCCATTTAGCCCTGCAGAGATGGAAGATGATTCGAATGGCCTGATTAGCTTTTCGTTCAAGGGTCTCGACATGAGGTGACCATGTTAGTCTGCGGTCTAAAATTACTCACAAGAATCTGAGTTTTGACCGTTCGAATCGGCTGGTTTTGCAGAATAATCGGAAAACCTCCAGATCTTTTTAATGTAAACGGTAGTATGACTGTTTTAGCCAGACTCAGTACCATACGTACTTTTTTTTAGAAAACGGTGTACATAATCCAATCCGTCTTGTAAAGTTTGTTGGACATCCAAAAACAATGGACCAGATATGCATATACTTATATCATCAGCATATACTGAACATCTGTTGTTAGGTGAAAGATTATACGGGAGCTGCGACATGATTGCATTAAAGAGAGTAATGATTGATTGATTGATTGTTTTGTTGCGTTTAACATCCCAAAACCACCATATGATTATGAGAGACGCCGTAGTGGAGGGCTCCGGAAATTTCGACCACCTTGGGTTCTTTAACGTGCACCCAAATTTGAGCACAAGGGCCTACAACATTTCCGCCTCCATCGGAAATGCAGCCGCCGCAGCCGGGATTCGATCCCGCGACCTGCTGGTCAGCAGCCGAGTACCTTAACCACTAGACCACCGTGGCGGGGCGCATTAAATAAAGTAGGGCTTAGCACACTGCCTTGTGGCACTCCTTGGTTGACGACGTGTTCTGACGTTGGGCCCTCCTTCGTGCCTACAAAACTCTTCCGGTGCTTCAGGAAGTCGGCAATCCAACGCAGTATCTTGCCCTTGAATCCCTGCAACGCCAGACCTTCCAGAACGTGAACGTGACTCACTCTTTTTGTATGCTCGTTTGACATCAAGGAATACAGCGACAGTGATGTTTCCTTGCGTACGTTGGTTTTCCTCATCTATGGCCAAGTCCAAACTGCAGTCCATTGTGCATCTACCTCTTCTGAAGCCAGCTATGCTTTCTGGTAGTAGTTTTTTTATGTCTTGCCACCATAAAATTCGTTCATTGATCATTTTCTCCATGACTTTCAAAATAAAACTTCTCAAACTAACCGGCCTAAACAAATCCAACTGCATAGGGCTCTTCCCTGGCTTTAGAAGCGGTACGATTTTTGATATCTTCCAACTTTCCGGAACTTTTTCTTCTTTCAACTTTTATTGTAGATGTCCAACAGGTGTAATTTTCCTTTCTCGCACAAATTAGCAAGTGTAGCGTATGTAACTCCATCTGGTCCTGGTCAACTTGTTTGTTTTGCTGAAGGCAGCACATATTGGAGCTCCTCTGGTGTGAAGCTGTCATCCAGATCTGATGAACTGATCGCAGAGAACTTCGTTAAAACCGCAGAAGCTGATTCTGCTGAGGATTTATATTCGCTAGTTTGGACGGCCTCTCCATTTCTCAAAATAATAAGATCGCAAAATTCTTCGGCAATCACACGTTCGCTAATTCCCCGAGACAGCTCTAGAGCATGTAGTGGTCTCGAGTAGACTATTGGCTGTCGGAGGGCACGTACCATGTTCCACAGTTGAGGCGCCGTGGTAAATGGAGAAAGTGAGGCACACAAATCTTGCCACCTTTTGGCTGAAAGCTTCTGCAGTTGATTCTGTATTGCAGAATGCACTTTCTTTGCAAACTTGAAATCTTCTAAATTTATCGACCTGCGATATCTTCTATCAGATCGGCGTCGTATTGCCCGAAGCGGCTCATACTCAGCGTCAACACCCGCATACCCACCTGGAATGGGTACTGCACGAGTATAGCTTTTGTTATAAAATGTTGTATCTTCAATGCATACGTTTCTGTGTCATAACAAGGCTCAAGATTTTGGAGATTTTGTCTCTGTAGTTCTCGAAAAATTGCCCAATTTGTAATTCTTGTTCTGCGGTTATTTCTCGTAAAAAGATCAACATGACAAGTTATAACACATTTCCTCGTTTTATGATCATTTCATGGGATGTGTGAGAGAGAAAAAACTCACATAAAGGCAGCAAAAATAGTCAAATGTGTTTGCTAGCTAAATAGGCGTCAGAACATTGTCGAAAGGTAATTCTGGAAACCAAATACAAAGTATAGTCACGTCGATTCAATGAAAAATGTTTTGTCCGAAGGCCGGGCTGTTTTTTTGACGGAGAGTCGTTTGGACACCGTAGTTAATTGCTGACCCATTGCAATAAAACATTTGTGTCTTTGAAGTAAAACATTTTTTTGCTGCTGTGAGCTATGATTCTTAAAAACCTATGATCTCTTGGAGGCCACCATGAGCTAAACCAAAATAAATGTATGTGGCAAAAAGAAATTGCTTCTTTCTGCCAGTAAAATGTGAACAGTCTACAATTATATACGTTATACTTTCAAAATATTCGTCACTACAACTTCAAATGGTTGCAATACCCCTGACGCTCATCACAGCATTTTATGTAGACGCACCACTCTATGCATAAAAATTCAATTTGGCATGTTTTTTTTGCCAACATATTGTGGTAGCGGCAATTGAAACGGCCGACCCCATCCGCAGCGCCCACCAATGTTGCTCAAGATTGAGCGTTCATACTTGTGTAATTGTCAATTAAAAAGGATTTAATGCGCATGTCTGGGGCATCATAACAACACGTATATATTCTGCATGTGCGTCTTTTACTAGAAAAGTAATAATAAGAAAAGTAATAAGTAATCTTAAGAACCGTAGCGTTTATCACGCTGCGCTGACCATGCAACGCTTGCACGAAAAGTCGAGTGTTTCCAACGCTTTGCTAAGACGAGACTGTGGTGGCACCTACCCGTCAGCTTGTGTTCTACACCTTATCACCACTGAGACGGGTGCGCACACCCGTCTCAGAGCCACACGCTTCGTTTTTCAAGAAAACTGCCAGATGGCGCTCACGTCTCACGCGTGACGTACCTTGATGCGCCCGTTCACTCCCGCTGCACACTCGAGGCACTCTAATGGAGCACCTCCAGAATACCATTCACCGATTTTCTTGCGCAGAACATCAAGTAAATGTTTTGTTCACTCTCTACACACGCAAGACTATCGTCTTTCGATGACATTTGCAGATTAACATGCAGATATGGGGCCAATTTTTTTTGTCAGCATATGGTCGTAGCGGCAAATGGATGGGGACCTCGCAGTGACATCCCGCCACTGGATAATGTAGAGTGGTCTACAGCAAGCATTGGTGCAACTAGAGGGAGTCAAGCAGCCCATGGTTTTTTAACGTGGTGTCAGGCGATGAATAAAACCTTGCATGCAAGTGCAACGTGCCGCCCTCTCGCAAAGAGAGTGTTCTGCGCTCACCGCCTTGGCTGTGGGGGGCTCTGGATTGGACTCCCAGGGGTAACACGCACAAGCATACCCAAAAGAGCGGACTGGAGAGCGCCCTCCGTCGTGGCTGAATTGGTGGAACGTCAGATGCGTAATTCGTTGGTTAAATGTTCGGAGCGCATCGACGGAAAGGGTGTTTTTACATTAGCTCTATCTAAATTCAATTTTTGCCGTAATTACTACGCTGTAGCTTTAAGCAACTATGATGTCCATTAGGCTATCCTTGGCCCAGTTTCTTGCTGGAGTCACTGGGTTTTGTCCAGAAAAGAAAAAAAGGAAGGGCATTTGAAGTTGTATGGCACGAGTAGACCTTCCTTAATTCGCTCATCAGATTTTGTCATATTTTCAATGACAGCGAAAATGCTGAGGCTTGTGTCTTTATATTTAGGTCCACGTGAAAAAAAACCTATGTGGTCTAAATTTTCAGAGCTCTCCACTGCTGCGTGCCTCAAATATATTGGAGTTTACGTACGTAAAATCTTATCGATCAATTATTTAAAGTATTTAACAGCATAAAACATTTTCTCCGTTTTTAAAGTGTTTTACGGCCTCTCAAAAATTTTCATTTTTTAGTGAAGCTACAAGCAAAGCTTTTAAAAATGCCAAAATGAATGCAGCAAGCATCTGTTCTTTTTCTTTTTCGGTTGTCACAATTGTCTATCAGTGCAACATTAGAAAGATTGGGGCTCTCTTCTGCTTTATGTTTTATTCGCGGTGGCTTCGAACATGGCTGTTTCCTTTCCTGAATTGGGATAAAACAATAAAAAAAACGAAACGAATCAGATAAACTGAATGAGAAGACATGACGGATTTCATTTTTCACAACAGCCGTAGGTGGCGGCTACTTCTTTGTGTTGTCTTCTTTTCCTTTTCTTTAATTTCCAAGTTGCGTATGCGGCGAAGAAATAATAGCACGCAATACAGAAAGGGAATTACGTTGTGTGTACGAATATCACCGCTGCCGACCGCACAACTGCGTGCGCTGTTTTACGCAAGCGGATTCCACTAAATCAACGGGCACAGCTGGCACGGTGTACCTCCTCCCCCTTGCGATGTAACGTATAGCGAAATTTGTAATGGTACCTTCATCATTAAATCCGCCCATTATCAGAAACAAGCACCAGAAAAAATAAAAAAAAACAAGCAAAGAAACAAAGGTAGTCCAAGTCGAAACTCGAGCCCAGCGGTTGATCGATGAGTCCCTGGACAAGTTTTCCTGAAATTCCTGTGCCGATCTAGATTTCGCTGGCAGGAACGCGTTTTGTTGGGCCCGAATCTAGCTTGCTTGCTTAGGCAGTGCGCAGGGCATATAATTAGGAAGCACCTCGCTCTCCAATTGGTCTTGGTGCGCTTGGAAGTGCGCCTTTTCCTCTGGCGCGCTTCTTGTTCCTACATCTCTGGCGTCGTCCGGCTTGTTTTCTTCGCCGAGAAGGGGAAAGGGAGCCTCGCGAAATTGTGATTAGGCTGCTCTGGAACTATTTCGAGGGCAGAAGGCACGTACTGTTCACCGAGAATACGGGGACGCCACTGAGAAAGCAATATACCTCCCCTAAGGGGCGAGTGAGGAAGCAATCGGGCGACTTCTTTTCTAATTAACGTTACCGAAATTGAAGAAATTCATTAATAATCCCCAGACGCTGGAACCCAGTGAAAACAATAAATGGTACAACTTAGGAGCTGCAGCAGTGCTCGAATGTCTTTGTTGTTTTCCTTTTTTCTGGCTCATTCGCCCAGCTCCTTCCGACGATCTCTATGTGAGTTGACGCGACACGCATTCGAGAGAAATTAGTTGCTCTTTTTTCTCTCCCTCTTTCCTGTGCCTCTTTTTTGGCGCTCCTTCTCGACCCGACCATCCCTCGGCTCTAGCAGCACTCTATCCAATGTTACGGAAAACCAGAAGGAGGCACGTCTCGCTTACGCTGGCCAGGTCGGTCGGACCTCGCTAATTGAACTTGTAGATTTACTACCTCTGATTTGTTCGGCTCCTCTCCGGTTTCGAAACGGACGCGAAACAAAGCAATTTAGCGTGCCGTGTCCCTATGGATGGTGATGGCCGCAAAAAAAAGAAAAAGAACAAGAAAGAAAAAGAGAAAAAACTTAATTTTCCCACCTTGCAATGGCTTTGCTTTCTTCATTCTTTATGTTTCGATTGTGTCACTGGGCTCTCAGTGGCCTCTTATTCCGACAAATTACGCGCCAGAGAAGGATCACCATGCCTCGGAGGTTCACGCAGGCGTTGAACTCAGCTTCAAGCAGACTGCTTGGGCCTTAGAAAAATTAACGCACGATCGGTGGCGGCTTTACTGAAGGTGTTGTTCTTCTAGTGTGCTTGTTATTAAATAGTTCGTATACTAGTTCCCATCCTTCGTGCGTGTCGTTTGCGTCAGATGGAAGGACATAACTCATAATTATCATCATCCTCGTCGTCCTATTTCTTACTGCAAGGCAAAGGCTTCAATTCTCTCTGTCAACCTTCGTGTGCTTGATATGCGTGATAAACCATTACGGAGTGCTCTTATTCTTGATTACATGTATACATACGTATTTTACATCAGTTTATCTTATCACACTGTTTCACTCTATTTTTTATTAGTGTCGCTCTATCATCAGCCGTAATCGTTGCTGAACCATTTAGTATTTGAACTCTGCTGATAAATGAGCTTCTGAACGCGCACATGTGTGCAAGGGCGTCTCAGCAACACGGCAAGCTCTGTTGCCTGCAAATCCAACTGCGACGACTTCGTGGCGCCTCACCTTCTCATGTAATCAACTGCGTTAACACTATCTTTGCTTCTCGGGAGATAGGTGTCGCGGTAACTCCAAACGCTAACAAATAATACGACACAAACGCGCCGTGAAAACAATGGGCAAAATAATTGCGTGCTTCCGGCGTGTGGTGCTCTTGCAGAATCGGAGCCATCTACATGTTGCCAATGGGCCGAGCGCCGAGATGGGCACTTGATATAGGCGCTCCGAGAATAAGGGTGTGATGGCGAAGACGAAAAAAAAAAGAGTGGGACGTAGAAAGGCGCCAGGCTCTTGTAGCGTCGGGGCAATAGAGCGTCGGGAACATCCTCTGTTACCGTCTGAAATTTGGCATCTTCTTTTGTTTTCGTGTCATGAATTCATAACATCATGTGCGAAATGAAGCAGAAAGTTAAATATATGCACCGCATGCCTGCCTTTTCTCTCTCTTTTATTATCGTCAACCTGAAGTTCGTGGAAATATGTCTCATTCAAAACCCGAGGAGTTTGTTCTATAACAGTTGACTTCTGACAGCATTCAGCAAGCACAGAGTAGAAAGAAAAAGAACGTGTGAGCGAGAACAATAACAAAATATGCGGCGATACAACAATCGCAGTCTTCTTTCAGAAAGCGCATGTAACATCGCATGGTATCTCACAAAGATTAAAAACCTCGCTGCGCGATCTAAGCGCAGGAGACGAATGAGAGTAAAAGATTTCTCTGTGTGTGTGTGTTTTGAAAAAGAAGGAGTGTTAAAAACACGAAATGGCAGAGAATCACCTCCACCTCGCATACGGACTTTCACTTTCACCGCATACGTTGTCTCCACCTTCTAAGCCTTCTTTTTGACTCTGCTCCAGATCATACTGCTCGAGATGCACTCGCAAAAGTGAGATTTAAAAGCATTACAATGGTGGTGTTTTGCTTCAGTTGAGGACAGCCTGTCAGTTCAAAAGATGCCACAGAGCCACAATGAATGGCAGCCGAAGATGCTGTATCATGCGTTTAGCAAACTCGCAACAAAAGAAGTGTATCCTAGAGAAACTCTGCGCAGAAAAGGAGACCCCCGGAGTGGGAGTTGAAAAAAAAAAAAAAGCTGCCGCAATAAAGAGTTAGAAAAAAAGAGACAAGAAAAATAGTAATCGGATAAAGTGAAGGGCTCATACAAGACATAAAAAATGTTCAGGCGACGACGCTGCGGATGATGACTTTTAAACTTACAGGCGTTGGCTTCAGCCTCGGTGCCGCAGTTGGTATGGAGCAAAATTCGCAGCATATATGTGCGTGGAAGGGTGTGCCGTTGTGCACCGTGTGAAAATTCTTTTTTTTTCTCTCTATATTTTCCCGGCTGTCAGCTTTCGAAGCAACCAACGAGCAGATAGTAAAAGCAGGCAAAAAAAGGGATAGAGAGAGAGAGAGAAAGCTGCGTGGGAGAAGAGAAAGCAACCACGAACGTACGCAGGCGAGACCGCACGACGGAGAAAGAACTTGGAGGCTACGAACAACGATGTGTTTCGGCTTCAAGGCACTCCGAATGGCGCTTTCTTTGTGTTTGCGCCGTTTCCTCCGAGCGCGTCTTAGGTGCTTCTTTCCTTGTGATTCATTCACTGAGGCGTCCGTGTGTCAGAGCAGTCGCGCACGCCTACACGACCAAAGATGCGACCACATACACTCTTTGCGTGGTAACTAAAACAAACAATAACATAATAAGCCGTATCGGCGTAAGAAAAAAAAAGTGTATATAAACGAGTAGCAAGAGAGCAAGACAGTGTTGCACCATTTGCGGCAGAAGTCATCTTTTCTGTCGTTGCCGCTGCAGCCAGGGCCGCGCTCTACTAGTCGCAGAGAGCATCATGCTTTTTTTTTCTTTCTATGCGTATTTTTTTTCTGCGCTGTGTTGCCGCCTTATATCTCGACCTTTTCTGCTTCGTGTGGGCACATGCCTGCAGGAAAGGTCCACACGCTGTGAGAGCGGGCAAAGGCTACGGGTGACAAAAGCAGGGCGGGAAGACAGAAAGTAGCCGTGGGCATGAATTCAAATAATAAAAGTATAAATAATGAACGGTGTTGTCTCGCGCGACACTCGGGTAGTGAGCAGAAGAAAAGAAACGCAGGGAGGAGAGGAGGTGTTTTCAGTGCACCCTGCTTTCCTCTGTCACACGGGGCGACCTTTATATTTCTCTCGAAGCGCGCGCACCCTCTAGCCGCGCTCAACTCCCGCAGCCCGTGTTTTCACTTTCCGAGCTGCGACGGAGCGTTTTCATTCTCAGTGTTATTGCCATTGTCGCGACCTTTTGTATCCCGGAAAGATTTGTACGCGCGTCCCAAAGCCGACAGAGAAGAAAAAAAATGTAAACCACAGACACAGCTTGGAGCGCTGCCGGGAAGGAGAAAAAAAATTGCGCAGGGCGGGTTGAAAGATTTTTCAGCATAAGCCATTAACACAAGGCGCTCTTCAAGAATACGGCTTTCGCGCACCAGAAGAGTCGTCACGACCTGAAAGTACTATCGTGACCATCGACGCGTGGAAGTGATAGCACCGTCATTGCGGTCGTCGCCGGTGGCTTGAAAAAGAATTAGACCGCCGCACTCGCGAGCATCTATCTGCCCCCCTTCCTTCGCGGCGAAATATCCGCCGAAATCTAGCAGGTCATTTGGGATAGATTTATCCGTGCATCTAGGGCTACAAAGCATTGCGCGATTTCTCTCGTTACTTCGATTCATTGCCATAAAGAAGACGTGTTTGCAACGCTTCATTAACCTCAGCCATATGTACTCACCAGAGAACATATTTATCTACGAGTGAGACTGGTCTGTGCCGATTCTTATGACATCCCTCCTGGCGCTATGCCTACGAGGTGCTTATGGGAAGGTAACGAGAAACACATTCAGCTCGGTACGAAGAGCTCACAGAATAGAAGAGCACACACATATCTTCCAGAGGATTCTGGAATGAATTACCTGTCGAGAAGTACGAGCGCATCATCACGCTCAGCCTGTGCTTATACACCTGTTGTCGCTTTTGAAATAGGTGCATGTGCTAATTGCTTCAACACAATACAAATCCCAGTGCGAACATCAGACCTGCACACCAAGAAAGAGATGGGGCGGACGCTCTCTTTGCTTTAGTCTTCACGAAGCAAATAATTTTCTGCGACTCAATAGAAGGCGATACAATTATCATTTTTTGAGACGGACAGATGGAGCACAGGCATTAGTATGTTGCGACTAGGCTCCTACGAATCAGCAGTTGACTACTCCGCACTGTCGCTGCAAACTTCACAAGCACAATGAAAAATAGCAGAATGTTTGCGATATAGGTATATAAGCCGTTAACGTGTCCGCCTCACAGTCGCATGCCGTGACGTACAGTTTAGAGTGGCCCTGGTGCTCTAAGTTGTGTTTTGCTTCGCAATGACGCGCGAGTAAACTTTAGGGTGCAAAAAAAAATGCACCGAATTTACCGAAATCTACAATACAAAACGCTTCTTCACTTATTAAAAAAAATATGATAGACGAAGCGTGCAGCTGTATTCATTTTTATTAGCAGATGTTCTTGAAGTTGTCTGTATCAAGGTGTTGAAATCAGCTGGTTGGTATGTTTTGGACTCGAAGGAAAAAAAAAAACACTATAGAAACGATCTGAATATAAGAGAGCTCATTGTTTGTCTCCACTCTTTGTAATTGTATTCTTATATACCCTTTTTGTGTTTTCTAGTTGTCACACAACACGAGCTGTGCATGCGGCGCATGACTTCTCGTGTGCCAAAAAAATCGCGAATGAAACGTTTCTGCGATACTTCCGCTAGCTACTACTTCAATGAACGTATTTTCAGCAATTCAAGAATCACGACGTTGCTTTCACTACTAAGCGCACATATCTGTGTGCTTTTTTTTTAAATAAAAAGTATCATGCCTAACTAAGGGTGTGCATTTGTGGTGCTTTCTTCAAGCATAATCTACGCTGACTGAATTGTTTAATTGCCGAAGCCAAAATTGAGACAAGTGGACTCGTCTTCAGCAAGGCAGCAACCCTGCCAATTAATGGTTAAAATGGCTGACATAGACGAAACTATGCTCTTGTAGAACTATGCGGTCGTGGCGTGGAACTTCAACGTTAAACTGGAAACAATTTCTTTACTGTACGCTAGCGCTCAAGCAAAATTTGCCGTCGTTGTGGTATTCAGTATAAAACCACATTCGGCAGCATGCGTCTGCTTTAGCTCGGAGTGGTTGTATTCATGACAGAGTGCACATGTAGCCCCATCGCCGGCTACTTCAGCGGGTTTTAGGACTAATGGTGGTCCTGCGTTTGGCTGCGCCCAGCACAATCACGTAGTTTGCTTTGAAACGGTGTGTGACAGAACGGCAGCATGATGAGTTCCCTTCCTCTGCCAGCGCTTTGTATGATGCAACAGCGTTGTGACAACGCGTGCTAGCTTTTGTCGAGCGATATTTCTCAATAAAAGATATATATCAAATCTCCCCCTTTTGTTTGTTCGGGCATGTATCCCTTCAATTCAGCCTGAAGGGATACACGCCAAAGCCTTTATGTTAATCCAGTTAGTAAGTGACTATTTAAGTAAATTCATATAAGCCCGATAAAACAGCCAACATTAGCTCTTCATGTAATCGTGTGATACATTGTTCCCACTATTCGTGTTTTGCATTTCGGGCAATGCACGCTACTTCTTTTTTTCAAATTTCTTTTAGTTAATGATAAATTTTAACTAACTCTGACATTATTCAAAATTAGTTTCTGTGTTCAATTAAAAAAAAAACCACCGAACTTGTCACTATGTTTGTGATAATTTTATTGTTGATTTCAGGTTGTTGTGCACAGAATGACAAAGCAGGTATTTAACAGACCGCAGCCGCTAATCAAAGCTATTCCGGTAGCTGGGAACGAACATTATGAAATTCGCGTTTGTATCTTATACACCCATGAGAGTGGCAAGACATGGGCTTTCGTGTAGTGCTTATTGGCTGGATGCTCGCCCGATCGTACAGAGCACCTCCCCCCTCTCCCCGAAAAAAAAAAGCCTCTGTATCGTTTTCAGTAAAAAACTTCAGATGGCCAAGATTATCTGGCACTGTTGACTATCGTGCCCCATGTAACAATGTTTAATATCGGGATTTTCATCCCCATACTTTATCTCCAGTTATCGACCATCAACTTTTCTGCTACATGTGTACTTTTTGATCTTCAGCAAAACAGAGTGGCATACTTCGCGCAAATGAATTCGATTTCCCTGCTCGCCATGTTACCCTCTTTTGCGGTATTAATTTAGTGATTTGCCTCAAATCACTGTTGAGACAAAGTGTACATCGGTATTTTAGCGCCGTGGATTCCAGGATTCCGCAAAAATAAAACGAAGACATCACATAGAATGGTGGCGAGGGCTTATTTTTACTGTGTAATGGTAAAGGTACCCTTTTTTTTCTAAGAATCTTATTATTCATAATTTTTATTTCTTGGTTTCAGTTCACGAATTCTAGCTCATGTTTCGTGTTGAGCAAACCACATCTCTCTCTCTCTCTCTCCCTCTCTCTCTTTCTCTGTGTTAATACGAAACCCATTCTTTTTCTTTCTTTGTCTTTCGCTTTATCAACATACTAATGAGAGTAAACAGGTGCAAGACATTGCAGCTGCTTCCTGTTTTCGACATGCTTAGGCTATCAGTTAAAGCGCACGAAAAACTAAA
The DNA here is from genome assembly GCA_013436015.1 of Rhipicephalus annulatus. Taxonomy (NCBI): domain Eukaryota; kingdom Metazoa; phylum Arthropoda; class Arachnida; order Ixodida; family Ixodidae; genus Rhipicephalus; species Rhipicephalus annulatus. The sequence continues at coordinate 390,301 of WOVY01000599.1, forward strand.
CAGGCAAGAAACTAAACTTTTCTTTTGAATTGCCGCGACTAAATCAACTGCAATTTCTAGATCTCAACTTGGTCTTTGAACCCCAGCATGCTTGCTGGTATTATTGTCCCAGATCCGTAAAGCCAATACTCAATTACAGGTCGAGCCACTCTAAGCTGGTGAAGAGAGGTATCGTTACTACGAGTTTGGGTTTTGCTCTAAAAAAGTCCTGTCAACACAGAATGAAAATGAGCTTTCATAGTCAAGTAAAGAAACTAGTAGAAGCAGGGTATCCTAATGATGTCATCACGTCCGTTTGTAACAACATGATTAAGAAACTTAAATTTGAAGGGAACCACTCGGGGCGTCGTGAAGAGAGTAGAAAAGATAGGAGGATATCAGTGATTCCTTACCTTCATAAGACTTCACATGAACTTAAGCAATTAGCTAATAGATATAAAGTCGATGTGCTTTTCTCAGCCAAAGGCAAACTGCAGTCTATTTGTTCACGCATGCGCAAAACGTTTCTGCATTGTCGCATGAAACAAAGCAAAAAGTTCGTGGAGTGCGCAATGGGCGTTGTTTACATGACTCCTTTTAGCTGTGGTAAAGTGTATATCGGTCAGTCGGGAAGATGTGTCAATGTTCGTCTCAGAGAGCACGATTCTTCCTTGAAATCTGTGGGTGCATCGCATCTCGCGGCTCGTTGCAGAGAGTGCGGTTGTTATCCTCTTTTTCAGGATACTGAAGTGGTTCTTCGGTCAAAAAATAAATTAACTCGTGAGTTGACAGAAGCTTTTCACATAATAAAAAGAGGGGAACAATGCATCAGCCAGTCTTCTGTTTTGCTGCACGATAAAGAGTTTGTTTTTCTAGATTATGTTCCGAGATAATCTGTCTTCTTTTACCATGTGTTCTTGATGTGCCACTGAAGTACTTTTTTGCCTGCACACGCATGCATCGTGTTTTTCAGTTGCCTGTATATATATTCTGCCCTTTCTAATAAACAGTTTAGTTGCGAGAAAGCGCTTGTCCTCTCTTCTTGTCTGTTTTTCGTGCGCTTTAACTGATAGGTATACCATGCATATCCAACTAGCCCAACTTTCGATTCTGTTACGCTTAGGCTAGCATGGGTGTTGATGTCTCTCGACAGTGACAACCAGAACCTCTGAGAACCGAAGCGGAGAAATGCATTCGTAGGACGAATGTGGGCGGCAAGCACAATTAGAGGCCTTTGTGGGGCAGCAGAAGCAAGTCCGAGTCAGATACACTGACAGCAAAGCAAAAAAAAATAAAAGGTTACTAACAGCTTATAATTAAAACCGTAAAATTTTACCATATTTCACAAAGGAAAGACAGCGTCCGAACTTTTTTCTATTAGTTTAACGATAATTACGCACAAATTATGCCTCAGAGATCTCCACCTGCGGTTGTCTAGCCGTTAAGGGTAATCGACCGCTCACTTGAAAATTGCAGGATCGAATCCTCGTCGCGCTGGCCACATTTCGATGGATGCAGAAAGTTGGAGGCCAGTTGTGCTTAAATTAAGGCACATGGTAAAAAACCCTGTGTGGCAGAATTTTCCGACGCCCTTTCCTACGGTGTCTCTCATAACCATATCGGAGCTTTGCTACGTACGTGAAACTTGGACAATTATTATTGTATGTGTCTCGGAAATAATATGTAGTTGTAAGGAGTTGCATGGTTTTACTTCTTGCACGTTTATGCCACTACGTGACAAAAAAATTTTATGTACTGAAGCTTATATTTTCGGGAAGAACTAGGCTATATGCCAGAATAGAACAGTATGTGCAGCTTCGGGACAACCCCATTTGAATAACATTTCTTTATTCAGCAATAACTGCGGTATTTTCTCTCCTGTAGGCTATACAGATATGTGGCAAGCTGAACTATTTTCGTATTTGTGTGTAAACATGCACGTCTGTAATGAAACACTAATGAAACAAGTGTACTTTTTTTGAATGAACAATTCAGGAAGCAGTTGTTATACATACAAAAAAACAACAACAAATAGGCTATAAATATTAGACCATAGAAAAGTTTTACCGGTCGTTTCTTCTGTCTTAGTCACGTGAACATAATTTGTTTGTCTTGTTCTTCTGTTTTTCAATCTTACCTCACTATGAATCACGAAAAGAGAGAATAGTAAGTATTAAAAAAATGAAAAGTATGATAACATTGTTTCGCACTCCTTGTGTTGAACACGATGAACAATGTCAGGAAGTGCGACTCGGTTTTTTGTTCCGCGTTCTCCCACAAAGACTACATGCAGTTTTCCGTTTCTCAACAATAGCTGCGATCGACAAAGAATAGCTGAGGCGCCTAGGAACACATGGTTACACTTAACAGAGCAGCCCTGTTGTCGAGAGGCCGAGCGTCACCCGCAGCCGCTTGGACCCCCCGCCGGGGGCATTCAGGAATTGTGATTCATTGCAAGCAAGGGTACCGACTCTGTCGATTGTTAAACAGTCTGAGGTTTTGAGGAGGAACAATCTGCATGTTGCGACAAATGATGCTGCACCTTTCCCGGCTCTATTCGAAAAGAAAAATGAAATAAAAATAATGGATGTAAATCAATAATGCTTTCTCGCCTGTCATTCGGAATAAATACACGAAAAGAACCACCGTTAATGCATTCAAGTTCTCGAAGCAAGTGACTTAAAGGGCTTAAAAAATGGACCTCACGCTGGAAGAAAGTTCCGGTCTTGTTCTCGTGTTGGAGAAGTAAATGGTACTCAGCAAAAAAAAAGAAAAAAGAATGTGCGGTATTGGTGTGCTGATAACTGTGAAAGATTGTGCATGTAGTTTTGGCGATAATATATTTCTCCCTAAATGTTATTTCAATAGCCATAAACGTGTGTTCTTGGCCTGTTCGCAGAAACCCATCAAGGGGAGAATTTCTTTCACATTTATTCACATTGGATTTGGTATATGAGCAAATATAACTGGTTGCCATTTCGATGCGCAGGCTGTGTGAATGCGTCAGCTTCTACTCTATATACTTCGCTAATGTGTCAGCATTATTAGTAGTTGTGAAGACGATGCCATTTCAAACAGTAGCATCCAGTGCCTTAGCCAGAATTTTTTTTCGTTGGAAGGGAGTTCAAATATATCTATGTTCATGCGTGCGCGGCTATATACATATGCAAAATTTTTGGAAGGATGAGGGCAGAAACTCCTTCCCTTATGGTTACGCCTGCGGTAGCATGAGACCAACGACGGCAGCGTATTTGTAAATTCTCCTGGAGTGAGAAAGGTGTCATAGCGTCCGTCAACAGAGAGCAAGTACAAAAAAACACTTCTACATATTGTTGTCTTTACTTCTCATACTATTTCACACTTTCAATAAATTGTAGCCATGTTCTTGCGTTGAGTGAGTAAAATTTGAGAACCTCATTTCTGCCATAAATGTTTCGGTGCGAATGAGGTTTTCAAGCGAAAGCCCAAGTTAACTTGATTGCATATTGACGGGTACGTCCTCGCCTTGTGTACCGCAGCTTCAGAGGACGTCGCCAACACTGAGTATGTTTTCAACGATGTCTGGTGTCTGGTAAATGCTCTCTGTTGCCGCCACTAGGAAATGCTCAGGTATGTACGTACTGCTGACTAATCCAGTCATCGCCAGACCACAAAGCAGTATGGTACTCGGTCAGGAAGGCGAGCGCGGATGATTCCCCTTCATTCGAGGTGTGTAGCTCATCTGACCGTGTCAGAAAATGCCTCGTCTCCGTAACTTGAGCGACCGAAGCCCGTAAGCAGCTTTGTGACTCAATCAACGCGTACAATATCGTGACCTTCCGTGAGCGCTTCGTGGTAGTCATTGTATTTCAGTGGTTGCCGAGTCATTGCGGAATCGTCGGCAATGACCGCGCGAATGAAGCTGCTCGATCGGCTCATGACCAAGACCAGCGCACGCCCATACCACTCTTGAGAACGGACGCTGCAAGGCTACTACAATCACTTGCTCGCCGTATATCTTTCCTACAATGGAATACGCAGGGTTTCTCCAACACGCACCTGTATTCGATCGACCCAAACTTGCAACTTCGTTTGGCTGCCGGGCTCCCACGATGCGCTGAAACTCTACTGTGTCGCATGAGGTTGGGCGTGGCATTTACGAATTCATACTCTAGTCTCCTTGGAATGGCGAGCACTTCGGCATGAAACATCTGCGCCTGCGAGGAAACGCTTGAGCACATTCTATGTCATTGCCCAGCATACCAGACCAAACGACGTATTATGGAAGCCAAGCTCTGTCAGCTGGATTCACGGCCACTTACAGAAGAGAAGATCCTGGGACCTTGGCCGACGGCTTCCCATACGCGCGAAGCCACGAAAGCCCTCTTGTACTTTTTAAGGACCACCAAACTTCACGACCGCTTGTGAAAGAACTGTGCGAGGCCGTGCTGTGTAGTCTCGAGCTGACTATTTATGCTTCTCTTACTTACTCCTCTTCTTTTCTATCTCTTTCCATTCTATTATTCTCCTTTTCCCCCACCCCAAGTGTAGGGTAGCCAACCGAGCCAAGCTTGGTTAACCTCCCTGCCTTTCCTCTCTATTTATCTCTCTCTCTCTCTCTCAATCAACGCGTACAAGCTGCGCGAATATGTTTCCATATTTTCGTCTATTAGCCGCAAAAATGGCCTACTGAGTTTCGGGCACTACTGACAGCGCAAAGACTAAGGCAAAATGATGAACCATTCAACGAAAGAAAACAAAAGGCACAGTTGTAGAAAAGACTACGCGGAGGCAAAAACACACAACTATCAGCTAAGTCGCGTTTTGTTATCACCCCGTTTTACTGTCCGTTATTTTCAGCGCAAAACGCACCTGCAGTGTTCAAGAAGCTTCCGGACTGCAGTAGATCATTTTGTTAAGATTACGCCCAGCTCACGAACATTACAGATTATTCTTGAACCTACGTGGCCGCTAGCGATAACGCTAGAATATTCGATGGCACGCGTACAAATACCGACGTGCTTCGCCGCTTGTCAGTTGATCGACGTACGGCCGACTCTGCCCGCCGCTATCAGTGCCAGTGTCTTGCTGCAATCTGATTTTTTTTTTTACGTGGCCACAAGTTCGGCCCCAAATAAACAGTTTAATATTTGACCTGTAGCCGGCTCTCTTCGTTCACTTCACGACCACGTGACAATAGTAATATCAATAAAATATTTGCCTACTTAAAGGCACTTTGATTGATTGATTGATTTGTGGGGTTTAACGTCTCAAAACCACTATTTGATTATGAGAGACGCCGTAGTGGAGGGCTCCAGAAATTTTGACCGCCTGGGGCTCTTTAACGTGCACGCAAATAGAGTACATGGGCCTAAAATAGAGTACACGGGCCTAAAAGGCACTTTACTTATTGGTGCTAAAATAGAAATGGCAACGTCGTTATGCTTAATGAATGCATTTACGTAGAGAAGGAATGCGGGGTTTGATCAGTCGGGTGTACTTATTTTGACAGCGAAGAAATGAAGGCACAAAGCTCTATACAATTTATCAAAATTTTAAAGAAATAACGCTAACCTTAATATTTCGCTTCAGTCCGACGAAGTTAGTTAATTTTTTTTATTTCTTACATTGGAAAGAGCGGCTCATGCGTTTCAGTGCAAGATACGACGCTTTCAGGCCAGTCTTTCAAAAAATTTCCATTTCATGGTCTTTCCAAAGAAACACTTGGACCCTATAGCTTCGCGTATACTCGGCAACGGCCTTCAATATTAAATCGCCGTCGGCACGAACACCGGCGCCAGTTCACTGTCGAGACCGGACGCACGCTGGCCTGGGCCAGTCATTTCTGATCTCTAAGAACCCATCATTCATACGCGTGTCAAGCTACGCGGACGGCAGACTGAAGGACAGAGGAGGGAGATCGCCACCAAATGGCAATATTTCATGTGCGCGCAAAGCAGGACAAAAATCAAATCTCGAATCGAAGCCAGACCAACGTCGAAGCCACAGGATCGCGGGTCATATCAAAAGTATACATTTACCCACTCTGGTACTCGAGGCGAGACAAAAGCGCCAGCTGCAGCGCCTAAAAACATCTCCGATAGAGCCACGCTTGATTTAAGTCTGGGGGGATGCAGGGGTAAGCATTCCGGAACTCATCCATAATGAATGAATATTTCTGGTCTGCGCATACTTATTCGAACGACACTCCTGCTTGCGCATGCCCTCACTCCTTCTGATAGATTGAAACCGTCTGGACAGCGATCAACTCTTTTGCGTGCTTCGTGCCGACTGGGCCATGTGACCACATCCTGGGACCCAGGTTGCCCTCTCGCTAAGGGACAGCACGTCGGTACAGAGCTCGACCGGGAGGAGCGCGGAAGTGAAACGCAGCGGGACACTCATAATACGCCGAACGGGTATTACGCATTCATATATATACGACCGACGTGGCGATTTCGAAGTACACAGTGGTTACGTGGACAGGTTTCTGCAAAAGAGAAAAAAATAATGATACTTTCAATAATGGAAAAGCGAAATTTATTGTCGGTGAAACGAGCGAGTTGCGCGTACTTTGAAGTGAGGATCTATTGAATAAGAATGAGCGCGAATGAGAGCCGAAAATATAATGAAATATGAACGAAAAACGGAACGCGCGCACTTGCTGTGGGGCCTATCCGGCCGCGTGAGCAGCACTATGCAAAAAGTCGTCGTGCGCAATATATGCGCTCCCGCATGGTTTAATGCCATCCCTCACGTTGCGGTTTGAAGTCGGCCTTCGTGATTGCAAAGATAGCAGCGGACAGCAGTTGGTGCGAATGAAGAAGTGCACGCCATAGACCTTTGTCTCCGTGGCGCGCGCGTGCCACCCTGATGCAAATAGGGGGGGGGGGGACACGTATCCGAAGCGGGACCCACCGACGACAGCGCCTCGCGTGCCTTCCTGCATGGGGCATCACCTACCGAGAGCCGGCTTCGCCCTGTTCACAGCTTGCCGCCGCCCTTCGTCCAAGTATAGTCTCATTTTAAAAATTGCATGCCACACGAAGTATCTTCATGAATTCCGCCTTTGGAACGTTAAAATAGTCCCCACGCAGCTCAAGAGGGCGCATCTCGTGACGAGGCACCGGAAGTTGAGCAAAAGAGACCCCGAAGAAGCGAACCCCGAGCCTCTACCGGAAGAGGGCTCGGGATGGGCTTGGAACTCGGAAAGTGCAACCCCCTCCTGCACGCGCCCCCCATTCGTCCACTCTCAACGTTCTTTTTTTTCTATTTTTCAAGGGTAATACGTTTTTTTTTTCAGCCTACGTTAAGGCCGGACGCCATAGTAATCCGTTGAAAAGCTCCACTTGTATCCCGCATACTGGTAGAAGCTCAGCTCACCGCAATACAGAAGAAATTAAAGTGCACCGCACTTATGAGTCATCCAAGCCGAGTTTGCTGAAAGATGTCTGCGGGATAAACGTTCCGGATTAGCATTTTGGACACTTGGTGCGCAAGCAGTGAGGTATGGGTTTTAGGGGCTCGAATAGTAAGCGGTCCTGCGGAGCTTTTGGGCTTTCTGTGGTGTGAGGGAGCACTACTTTTAAAGAGATTGTCAACATTACGAAATTTGGAGATGCTCTTATTGCAATTGTTCACTGCGACCGTGATGACAAGCCACTCTTATTTCTGAATACAACACGGACTGCTTCTCTGACTTTCTCGTTTTCAGTTGTCCTAAAGGATAGGAGACATCTTTTCGGCTAGCTATGCATCCCAGTCACGAATAGTTCCACGATTGCGGCCACGTTTATATATGTCATCGCGTGCGCTAAACGTTTTCAGCCTTTACTGCACGTTACCCTCGTTTTTATCGTGATTCTCATTCACATTTGGAAGAAATCGAAGCGAAAAATGTTTTGTAATCAAAGAACAGGTGCACAATTACCGCGACATGACGTTTGTAGAGCTCTTAACAAGACTGGAATATGTGACAATTCTTTGCCTTACGTCCCCATCGTCAATAGTCAACATTGGTATTTATTTTAATTTAAAGTGAAAAAAAACATGGCCCACCACTACTCTTCGCTTACATGTATATGATTGACGTGATAATCTTGGCGCCACCGTTTGACTAGCCGATCACTGCAATTCACCGCTGGTGAATAGCAGACTTGTCGATCACTGCTAGTGCGTGTTTGTGTGTGCGTGTGTGTGTGTGTGTCATTTTGTCCATGATCTTCTTTGCACCTTCTGTTTGTAATCATGCAATACCAACCCACCCAGTTGCGTCCTCTCACATCGAACACAACTATTCTGCGCGAAAAGCGTCAGCGGAAGAAAAACGTTCAACAAAGACGACACAGTACAATGCGGCTAATTTGCCGTTCACCCAGCCAACCCATTTTCTACGCCAAGAAGGCTAACAGTGACATATATATAAATACACCTATATTTTCAAAATAAAATAACCATTGCCACAGCATCATGGTGTTTTTTTTTAAATGTTAGTGTGGAAAGCACGTCTAAAATGTCTGCTGCAGATTATTTTCGTTGTTAGTAAAAAAAATGTTGTGAGGTATTTACTGTAGCATAAACGTTGCAGCGCTTTATGATGTATACCAAAGTATAAAGTTACCTTCGCACATTGTTTTTACTTTCTGCATGAAGCAGCAGCTCACTTTATAGTTCCTTAGAGACTATAAGAGAGAGATATGTCGGCAAATTAACCTGTAGAATCGGAACACTCCGCAGCTATGGTTGCATACAACATTTAAAAAAGTAATCATGTGCATGATGTAGTCAAACGGCGATATGTACACAAACGCCTTGACGAAATTTCGCAAAACATAACCGCAGTATTCTACGGTGACGTGCGAATGAAAAACTTATGCGTGAAGGACGCAAGGTTAAAAACGAGATAACGCGCATTAGTAAGCCTAGTACCGGAAGAAGCAGCGGCAGTCAAACCATTCAATGCTTAGCCTGAGTATAGGAGGTAAATAGAATGGAAAGGGCCCACTGTAGAAGAAATTAAGCCTAACAATACGCTCAGTTGGGCGACTTGGTGCATAGCTTCTTGATAGATGTGGCACAACTTAAGAGACCAGAAAAAAAATGCAGGAGAAACACCCTTTTTTCCCTCATTTTTAACCGCGAATCATGTACTATTTCAAGTATATATGCAGCTGCCCTCCAACTGATCCAACATGGCGTACTATGAAAGTTTTACACGCGCAATGGAAAAATATTTGTTATTTAATGCTTATGCACACAAGCGCCGTGAAGTAGCTGTATACTCACAACCTAAGGGTCTTAGTGAAATGCTGAGCGCCTAAACCACAAAAACTGATATGCACCCTCACACCCCAAGTATAGCAGCCCTTTAAGTTCACCATCGCTAAGCCTGCCCTGATGCGAGAACGGCACGCAGACGTCCTCAATGATGTATACTACAAATATGCACATTAGACAGCATGAATCATCGCGTGATGTAGCGTACATCACTTGTGAACACTACGCCGCTTGCATCAGAAGCGTGGTAAGGAAGAAGTCATACAAGGCACTTGATTCCAATTGACTGGTTCATTCACAGAATGCCAGATTCAGCCAGGATTCTGTTAGATGAATATTTACGTTATTCTCATGTACACTTAAATGCATGTAATCACACATTAAGAGTATACTCAGTCAAGGACACGCAAGCTCCGATTCGTGCTCTCCGTGGCTATGTTACCACTCTTCAACGACTGACAGCAATACATGTGTTCGGTGCGGAGCATAGAGTTTCATACAATAATACCTAGAGTGGAATCTGGCGCTAGTGTCTATACGCGGGCTCCTTCAGCGGCGCTTGTATCCGCATGGGAACGATGGGAAGTACAGGCTTGGGATCTGCTTCGGCTGGATCACGTTCTTGAGATTCGCGACGCTTCTTTTCCGAGTGTAAAACAAAATGATATGAAGTTATATTAAATTGAAACTTGCTTTATTTGTTTTTATGTAAACTTTATTGCAAGAAGTTTTTGTGACCATGGCGTAGAAGGGAAACATGGACAAATTTAACCTTCAGGGTATCAATTGCTCTGTCATTGCGTTCCAGATTTGGCATCAAGATTTAATGAATCATTTTTTATAACAATTGAAAAGAAACGTGCTTGTTTTTTTCTCAAAACTACGCATTATCTATTTATGCAAATAACAATACAGTATTAGGTGCGAAACACTTATCGTTTCGTCTTCTGTGACGCTAGGTGCGTCTGTCCCAGTGGTCTGCCCCCAACGCACCTCTAGTTTTCTTGTGAAGTCGAGTCAGCAGAGCATGACGGTGTGTCTACTTAGCTTCGTCATCGCTTTGCAGTCGATTCAAAACGAGTTTAGGCAAGATGCACTCGTGAAAATCATGAACGTAAGGCAGTACCCTGCACTGGTATAAGACGCTACATCTAGGCGTAGCGGTGAGTGGACGACGCTTCATTTAAACTGTCGAATACCACTCGCAAAGCTCCAACGTCACATCAAATCAGGAGATCTAGTGGTTGTCAGCCTCTTCGAGCAACAAAGGCCGCTGCATCAGCCTTTTTTACCACACTCCACTACTCGCGCTCCACGAAGAACGGAATTGAAACTCTAGCGAAAGGTCTGTACACAGTTCACTAGCTAACCTTATCAAATCCGAAGCCTGTACTTCCCATAATTCCTATGCGGTTACACGATCGCAGCGCCAGATTCCTCTTTAGGTATTATTGTATGAAACTGTATGGTGCGCAGCTTTTGCTAATAACGGGAGATAGGAGAACTGTCGTGAGATATATTTGATTGACATTGTTAAAGAATTCTATTCTGCAAGGGCGTGAGCGTGCCCACAGAAGAAAAGGGAGATCAGCGGCAGAATTCACCATGAAACTTATGACAGTGCACGCTGGCTTTCCGAAAAGCTGTCTTCCGGTACGGAGGTTTCTGACACGTAGAACTATCAAAGGGTCTTCGGTGCCACTTGTCGTTGAGTAAATAACACCACTTAAGAGGGGTAAAGAATTAATTTACATCAAAGGAGTCTATTGCACTGACATAGGGTGCATGGTGAACGCTGCCGCTGATCTTCATTTTCTTCTCTGTGTGCGATCGCACTGGTGCTCTTGCAGAGTATAATCACTCAACACATATGTCGCTGTACAGTCCCACAGGTATCCAATTTTTTACACATCATTAAATTAAAAATATGCCAGGCGAGATGGTGTCATGCATATACACGTAGCCTGTTTGTAGAGGCCACACTATGTGATTATTGCGAGGCGAAATTCACTAATACGACATAAGAAGGATGCCGTATATAGAATAACTTTTGTTGAGGAAAAGGGTAAAGGGTTTAGGAGCCAGAATGGTGGGACCCCATGTCCAAGGCACCGCTAGCTTGTGCCGTCAGCCGGACATGATCCAGAAGTGCTAGTTGCACTTCCTGGAACGAGCTAGCAAGGAGTGTCTCCCAATGCTCCAAAAAGTTCTCTATTCGATACACACGACGTAAGTGATTGATGTTATTTAGCCTTTAAATAACTCCACATAATATGGTAGAGGGTCGGTGATTCTATCGTACGAACAGAAACGCTATGTATGTGCTTTATTAACGTCAATCTGCTCTGCCCGCAGCTGCCCAATATATTCGGAACTTCATTCTCATGTCTGTAATTGACCCGCCAATGTGAGAGAGCGGAAGACGCAACTCGTAGATGCACACGCAATTCAATGTATACCTGCATGTGTAATACATTTCATAGTTTTACGGCAACCCCACCTGATTATTATTCTCCAAATACGCGATTTCTTGCACTGGCTCTAAGACTAGCGAATTGATGATGCTGCAACTCCCAATCGCGAGATTTTTCTCACTGTACCGCTTAGACAAAGAAAAAAAGAGACAGAGAAAAAACTCAAAGAATCCCTTCAGCGTATACCTTCAAAGACGACTCGAAGGAGAACGTCATCGTCTTCTTTTTTCTTCTCAGTTGACGTGCTTATTTTACTCCGCCGAACTACGAACACCTAACGTGGTGTTGCATTGCCTCCACAATCGGCCCCCATTTGACCAAGCTACAATGCCACGTGATGACGTGATGCGACAGTGACGTCATAATGACGTTGCAATGACTTCACAAATTTTGCGATTGGTGGCGTCAAGATGGTTTTGTATGGTGACACCATCACGTGATGATATTTCCTATCACGCTTCCCTGACACCACAAGACGCCGACGTTGACAGTCAGTTTTTGTGTTCGATGAGGCATCGAAAACTTTTGCCTTACAAAAGGTCATTATTTCCGGAGCCGGTGCATTGTCTTCATCATTGGAATGTGGCCATTTCAGTCCAGAGAACCATCGTTTTTTGCAGCGCCCTCTGCGTTTGATTCAAGAGCATTAGTAGCCTTCAAAGTGCCCTCAACAATGAGCACGCCCCACCCTTCTCTTCGGTGCTGCGTAAAATGTACTCTACACAATTAGAGCATGCATGAATACAGGAATGAGGGCAAGTGAGGAGACTTTGCGAATGGGTAATGGCTATTCCCTATTCTGGGCCGAAACATCCAAATTTATTGAAATAAAGGCAAACATGAACGGGATCAGTTAGTATGAAGTGAAGTTAGCACTAGCGCCTCGTCATGAATATAGAACCATTCAATCTATCTATCCGGCGTGGTTTACGTTAGGTAGGTGGGATGTCGGCTTGTTTCATTTAGCATGGTGAACATGGTGGCATGGCGTACAAGGTGAACTAGTACCACTTCTTCATTGGATTTTGTAGCCCGCGGTTCCTGCGACGGTGTTTGAGGACGCTATTTTGTTTCTCGCTGGTTCATTGTTCCTTGGCATATTTATTGAAGTCACCTGTTCCGTCCATATACTTGCCCGGGCACACATCGCAAGGTATAACGTAAGCTACGACAATAAAAGCATCACATCGCAGATCAGTATTTGCGTTAAGTAGAACGACTTTTGAGTTTTTGCGTTGGTACATATGTATATTATTGACTTCGTACACGTGCATGGCTCGGGTTATTATTTTTAATGTCTATCCACTTGTTGTAGGTAGCTTTCCGGACCACCTCATTTAACGCTGTCCTTCCGGGTGTGGCAGCTTTTTCAGCACCGTGGAAAACATTGTAATATGTATAGGATAACCACATGTTTTTTATACAGATCTTCGCGTGTGTTTGGAGCATCGTGGGTGTACTGATAGGTTTTTTATGAAAAGTGCACTCTTGTACAGGAACCCCAGAAATATCTTGAAATTCATCGGTATAGTAGCGGGGAATCTTTTCGTGTGGTCGGGTAATGTACACGTGGGGTAAAAACACCATGAGAATACTTCAAGATAGACTCCGTTCATTACAAATGGCCAGGCGAAATCATATATTTAGTTCTCAAAAGCCTAATAACACATTCATTCGTTACCAAGTAAATCGTACAGACGCAAACTCATGCTACCTCTCGAGATGTTTACATGGTGAACCTCGAATAAAACACGGAAGCGGAACCTTGAAATCCTCCTTTTTTAAAAGAAAAGCCCGTCCCCACTCATGTCCGAAAAGGATTACAATTGCTGCGCCCTGCTTTAGTTCTCGGAGATAAAGGAGGCGAGCAAAACAGGGTCAGAAAGAGGGCCAGTTGGCTTTGCCGGGGCAAATCTTCCTCGACGTTGCGAAATCTGGATGTGCACATTTTCCGCTCGACTTATTATGCAGGGGGTACCCGGCCCCGCGCTCATCTCCGCAACCATCGCCTTAAGTGATCTCCCTGAAGGGGTTTACGGGAAGCGCGGGGAAGGAGGCTTTTAAAGTCCATTCACCAGCTCAATAGGAAGGCAAGGGCGGCCCACAGAGCACGCGCCCGCTGCTCTCGAATACACAAAGCTCTTCTCGCGGAGAAGGGATGGGAAACGCTGCGCCTCCGCGGCTCATCTTTTGCTTTATGCGCTCGAAACGAAGAAATAAAGAACATTGCAACAAGTTGCTGGATCAACAAGAAGTTTCGGGGATTCTCGTATAGGAATGAACGTTGCGCTGGTTTCGAGGTAAAAAAAAGACGAAAAAAATAGGTGCAGCACGGTCTCAGAGCACACTCCTTGGTGCTGGTCCTTCAGCTTCCGGCGCGAGAACTCCCGGCAGCAGCGGTTGGCAAATGCGAAAAGCGCCGGCTGACATGGCTGAAATGGCTTAGGTGAACCGAGTGTAGCGCTCTCTTGGTGCGTTATTGGAAGCCGAGGGATATATATATATATATATATATATATATATATATATATATATATATATATATATATATATATATATATATATATATATATATATATATATATATGAGTGCTTACGTAATCTGTGACCTCCAGCATTAGCGACGGAAGAATGACACCCAAAGCGCAAAATCATTTTGCTCAGAGAGGATGTGGCGTGCATTACTCGTGTTCAGGGCCGATATTTATTTTCTTCGGCCGTCCGTTTTCGGTGCTACAGTACTGATGTGATGTTGACTATATGTCTCTAAAACGCACTTACTTTATTGAAGAAATGTTTGTTGAGCGTAGCACTGTCTGTCTCGCCATCTAACAAGAGCTTTCGGCGTCCGATGCCGAGGTTAGAGCCCCGAAGTTCCAGTGAAAAAGCGTGCAACCACTTTTCGCTTGCCGCACCCACTCTTCAGGCTTCTCGGAAAAGCACGCCTGGTTTTTCCCACAAGTGGCGATTGTTTTGAGGTACATGTAAACTGGTAGCGTTACTTTAATAGAAGCCCATGGATCCAGCAGTAGGCTACTCATTGCCACTACCGTCATCTGCGTATGGAGGAGACAACTAACAACAACAAAAAATTGTAAAAATAAAGTATGACGTCACAACCGGAAGTGGTAGCGACGTTGTGCATCTGCCCCACACGTCGCGAAATTGAAATTATTTTTAAATACTGAAGTTTTATGAGTCGGTATAGTAACGCAATTTTATTGCACCTTGTGGCTCGCTAATTGCATGCAGAAGAGAAAAAACAGAAAAAGCCAAATATTGAGGAAGCTTTATTATCAAATTGACATATGTACAATATGCACAAAAAACTTCGCAGATGCATTTGTGACAACTATTCACGAGCACAATAGCATAATAGTTCGAAAACTCACGTTGCCCAGTCATCAAAAACCACTGAAGCGAGACAGCAGCTTTGAAAATATAGCTTTGGCAACCGTAGAGTACAGCGTCTCGTTGCTCAGCGTGTCGCATGCACCGTCACCAAAAGCGATGAGATACCAGCCGTGGGCCAGCTAAAGCAGTCGGCAATCACAGGAGCGGCTATCTATACATTTTGTGACCTATAGTTTTGTTTTGAAACGTCACACCATTAAACAGCACATAAAAAATAAGTGCAATATCGAAGGTATACACGAAGCCACCACGCAAAAGTGAGCGATGCTTTGTTGACCTGGCAATGCGCCGAACCAAAGAACACGCTTAACTAAACACAAGCTCTGATGGCAGATTTCCTGGATACGCTCCCCCTTTTCATTTATGACACTCGACCGAAAAAGGAGGCAATCAATCATTTAGCCAGGTGTCAGATATAAAATAAAATAAGTTTATACTGAACTATGACATACATAAAATTACGACTACTTACAAAAACAAATTTATTCATGTTTTAGCTTATGTTGTTCGTCTCCTCCTCACCCTGTTGCGCTTCAATGGTCGTCGGTCGTTAATTCTTGTGGCAATAGGTTTCCGACAGTTTTCGTTCCAAGTTTCGCGACCCATGTACTATGACAATGATTGTTCCTTCCTTCTGTCGGAGTGTTTTCGTGGACCAATGCTAAAGTTAGTGTACGCTAGTAATACAACATAGTTAAGCAACTATACCAAATGCGGAGAATTTCATTGTCTAATCTTGTCGCAAATCCGGGGTCGGCGGTGCCATTGACACCTCCGATGCGCATGCTCGCGTCTCGTGCCAACTGTGTCGAGAATAGTTTCAAGATGCTACAACTTGACAAAACTCTTACGTTTTTGTTTTATGAAATTTTTAGAGAGCTGCTTCTCATACGAAAGTATATAGTACGAAATACCTTTTTAATTTTCTTCCACCATTTGTGGCCGTTCTTTAAGGTTGATTTATTGGTGGCTGATATTTTGCCCCTGTAAGACACTTACCGCAACGCCGAAATGGAAAACGGGGAGGTAGAGAAGGAGGAAATTTCCAAAAAAATAATATACGGTGCAAACGGTAACACTTTGTGCATTTCGGAAATGAAACTAATGTTTCATTGTTGGGAGAACTGCATGTTCTGTGTGACCGGATAGAAATGTCGTCAGTGAGCCTTCAGTAAGGAGTGGCATTCTTCTTATGTGGCTACTCCTGCACTACCTTACACCAGGTTTGTGTACCACACCTACTGATTTTTCTCACGGGTATATTCACTAGACAAACCGGTATGTGCCCCTCGGCACTTGAAATCAAATGCAGTACCTCCCATGTTGTAGGCGGATGTTACGCTGTGTTAACTTTGCTGTGCTCTTGGGTAATCAGCCAATTCATGGAATAGTAGAACGGGAGTTGCTTTGGAGAATGGCAAAATACTATGAATTAAGGGGTAAATGAAAGTAATGAAAACGATGGATCAACCGATTAATAGTGGATCTACGTACTTGAATGTTTAGTGAATTCTCAGCACAAAATGCACCTGTAGGTATTGTAAAGCGCAATGACACGATCGTCTAGCCATTTCGAGTCATTGTATTTAAATGATAGCGAGAGCATTGCTGTAGTTGATTTCTCACAGTTGGCATGGCACATCGCCGCACTTAAATCACACGCGCAAAAAACTAAAGTGAAGTTTCGCAAATAAGGCGTTCGCCTTGGTAAGCTTCATCCTAATGTTAATCATATCTAGAGTTTAATATCCCAAAACCACGATATGATTATGAGACACGCCGTAGTGGAGGGCTCCAGAAATTTCGACCACGTGGGGTTCTTTAACGGACATGGGCGTCAAACATTTCCGCCTCTATCTAAAATGCAGCCGCCACAGCCGGGATTCACTTCCGCGGCCTTCGGGTTAGCTAGTCGAGTGCCATAACAGACCACCGTGGTGGGGCCAAGCGTCATCCTCGTCTACCTGCTCCACTTGTGTAGAATTGTAAGCGAGAAATGAAGAGAACGAAGGCACTCTAAATACCATAGATCGGAAACAGTGAAACGGCCCAAACAGCCACGCAAGTCACGACCACGTGTACTTTATGGTGATTCAGCACTCAAAAATAACGCTAGCGTTTTGTGTAATTCAACGAAATGTAAAAAAAGAAGGGATGACGGGTGACGTTAGTTTCGCTTCACGCGTTTTGCATCCTCAAATGCTTACAGTGGATCATTCAGTGTTGTGCGCTGCTTCCACGCCACCACTGTGGCCAAACGGGGCGATAGTTGCCATGTCGGAGTGCCACCACAGTGGCTCACGCGAACCGCATGTCTGCGTGCCTCTTCACCCACCAGCAGTGCCCCCAGCGGCTGCAGCGTGGCGACTCTGCCGTGGCTCTGACAGATATTAAACCGCTGCGACATCTAGCGAAGGCATTAGAAGCTGCTGCAGCCTAGCGTGGCGGCACTGGAATGCTCGCCATGCATTGTCAGCACGACGCGCTCTTGCTCACGTCATTCTGTCAACGGACGGCTGCGGGGAGGCAGTCCCAAAACATTGGCCGCCCTTGTCTAACCGGAGGCTTGTCCTGACATCCGCGTCGGCACACTATGCCTCCCCGCCATGCATTCCTTCGCCTGAGCGTGGTGATGTTTTGTTTGGAGACGAATTGAGATCTCGGGCGGCGTCCCTGCTTGCGTTCGAGGAAAGAAAAAGGAGAAAGAATAAGCGACGCTATGCGATATCGCACCACGCCGTAGGGTCTTGCAAGCACCCCGCCGAAGATCTAATATGCAAAGAAACGTTCCCGGCCATGGTTGAAAATTTGGTTTGACATTCTGTGCAAATCGGAACTTCACACTGCAGTTTTATTACTCCCATTTCTGCTTCCTAATTGGCGCGTGATATAACCTATGGTCCAAACTATAGAAGAAGCATCAGTCACTGAATTTAAAAAAAATTGGGGATCCTTAACTTTGGCCTTGAAGACTTGAACGTTATACCGATATCCTGTCCCTAGTGCGTACTTCAAGCACTTATAGTGTATGAAACCTTTCCGAACTTGCTACGCGCCCTCTACGTGGCCTTAAGGGAATAGGCGCAGGAACGTGTGTGGTTTTTGTAGTGAGTGATTAGCTTTGAACCATCAAGCCACTAACATAATCACATGTTCTGACACCCGATGGCAATGCACGCTTGTACCACGCATTATTACGGTAATGTTTCTTCTAGTATTGCGAAACATGCGTGAAAGACGCGTGTGTTTGTAAAGCACGAAAGTTACTTTCAATGCATTTGCAAACAGAGGAAGTTATTTTCGCTGCATTCGCAAGCAGACACGTGGCTGTGTGGTATAACACTTGCTTGCCCCGCAAACGACCTTGGTTTGATTTTCATAAGCAATCTTGTATTGCAAATTTTAGCGAAACGAGCTCCTCAACACTGTCAAGTTAAAAATAAAATTTTATTTATTTATTTATTCATTTTGTTTGTGTACATAGAAAACACGAAGACAGAGGAAATACGGAGGGAACAGGCTGACAAATGCCACCTATAGGGGCACAACGCCTGCCTGCTCCTTCGGGAATCACATCATATCCCCGGAGTGAATGATGAGGAGTGGGGCGAAGCGTCCATCCAATCCGTCCATCCGTCCGTCCGTATGTTGTATGTATGTATGTATTGTATGTATGTCTGTATTATGTCTGTAGTAGGATGTATGTATGTAATGTAGGTAGTGGTATGTATGTTGTTAGTAGTATGTATGTATTAGTCGTATGTATGGTCTGTTGTCTGTATTGGTAATGTCTGCTTATGTATGTCTGGCTGTATGTCTGTATGTATGTATGTATGTATGTATGTGTATGTATGTATGTATGTATGTATGTATGTATGTATGTATGTATGTACGTTTGTATGCATGCACGTATGCATGTAGTTATGTATGTATGTATGTATGTCCACGCATCTATCCGTTCTATTGCACACACCTGTATAGGAGCAACGCCATCTAGGAAATGAGGCTATAAATGGGTATCAGACAGCGCCATATAATAAACTGTTCGTTAGATACTGCGGGGTACGCCTGGCGCAGGACAAGGTTAGACTAAAAAGAGCTTCGCCCCTAAAAGGGGGGAAAACACACACATGCAAATAAAAAAAATCGTCACATGAAAAATGTCTATAAATGCGACGCCAAGTTCATTTTCGCTTAGAAAGTTAAAAGGGTTGTATTAGCCTGGTGAAGCCTAAAAGCACATCCTCCTGGGAACAAGCAATCGTCATGGGTTGTGCACCTAAGTCCAATCAGTCCGTAGTCCTTTTTGAGTAGTGCTCGCTGTACAACGAATCGAGGGCACTCTAAAATGACGTGTCTCACAAGAGCCACACGACGAATATATCGGACTGTCAGCACGTCCTCGACGGTATAATCGTTCGCGCACCAACACAGAACCGACTCTTAAATTGTATAACAGAGCTCTGTCACGACAACTCAGTTCTCGACCATGAATTTCAAGAGCAAACAATCCGCTTGCGACACGCTGATCGGGATGCTGCTTTCGAAGATGTTGGTCAAATCAGCCGACGAGCGTTGTCAAACAGGCATGAATTTCTTGGTAGTCAAGAAATTTCATGCCGGTTCGACAACGCTCGTCTGCTGATTGCATGAGCGGGATTCACGCGAAAACCCCGACCTGTTGTTCTGTTACATAGACCCAACTTTGACAACATATTTTCAACCACTTTTGTGTGAAGGCAGTGGAATGTTCACTCTAATCATACACGGCTCATGAACATATAGCATAAAAAAACGAATCCGAAGTAAGCAACCTTTGGAAATTCTTGGCATGCATATTTAAGCATAGTTAATTAGTTGGGGTTCTCAATGTGGTTATTAGAAGCGCCGCAGTAAAGATCTTCACTTGATGTGTGGAATTTAACGTTCGAAATCCACCATATGATTATGAGCGACATCATATTGGAGGACTCCAGAAATTTCGGCCACCTGCGGTTTCTTTAACGTGCACCCAAATCTGGGCACAGGGGCCTACAGCATTTTCCACCTCCATCGAAATGGCAGCAGTCGCAGCCGGGAATCGATCCCGCGACCTGCGGGTCAGCAGCCGAGTACCTTAGTCACATAGGCCACCGAGGCGGGGGCAGTAGATCTCTTCGGATAATTTTGACTACCTGGGTTTCTGTAACGTTCTTTAACGTGCAGTGACATGTCACAGTAGACTGGCCTCTATAGCTTCTCGCCTTCATCGCAACGCAAACGCCGCGCTGCCGGGATCGAACCCGCGTCTTTCGCATTAAATCCGAGAACCGTAACTACTGTGCCACCTCGCGGAGGCTGTCTAAGTACAGCTCATTTATACGCGTTTTACGTAACTCGTAAAGGCGGAGACCAAAACAAGCAAGATATCCTCAAGAAAGCATCATAACACTGATTTGAAAGTGTGCTCATTGATCTTGCGGATGTTTCTGTTCACGTCCATAGGCAATGCGAGCTTTGAGACGCATCAATGGCCCACATTTACAAGGCGCGAATGCTTCTAAATTACGCTCCAAGACAGCCGCTTACATGTACGTACACTAAGATCTCACGGTATGCATCGTATGCACACGGGCCGAGATTGTTCTACATAGGCTGACCCATACGCATGACTAGTAATAAACAATACACCTAATACGTCACTATTGCGACATCTGTGACAAACAGGTTTCAGTCTTTTACTGATGGTATTTCTCCTGTTGTTCCACGTTGCACTTCTTGCGAAAAAAAGTGAAATATAGTTACGTGTTATTCCTGTGATGGCAGCAACCCATGAAAAGCTCTGTCCCTTTTATACAAGGGTGATGAAAGGCTTTAAAAATGAGAATTTTTCCCGCTAAATTTTGCCCGTGAGACTGGTAGAAATATGCTAAATTGTTTATGTTAATAGAATAAAAAAGTGTGTTACAAGCTGCAGAGCATTCAATTACTTGAGCATATTTTAACACAGCGCACGATTACCAGACAGAAGATAAGTAGAGACAAACCGCAGCGCGGTTTGTCCCATCTTTTCTTGTGTCGGCGTAGTCGTGCTGTTGCGCTGTGTTGAATTATGTTCAAGTACTGTCACTAAATGGCCCAGCTTTCAGTCCTTTTACATTGAATTTTACGTGATTACGCTACAAGAAGTCACGCCAGTATCATACTTTGACATAGGCACCATTTTACAATATTATTTATTAAACGTATGATTAAAGCGTTTACCGAGTAAGATGTCGGACTGTACCGGAGGAGTTGTCCGAAAAACCCGGTTAACTTTTGTATATGACTTCCAGACAGTGATGCTTATTCAATGCAGCGTACTTCGTGACCACGTCATTACAAAATTACATTAAGGGTAAGCAACAGAAAGCGTGTGTAAGAAAAACGCTTGTAATTGTTAATGAACGTCTCCATTCAGTAGATGTTCCCGATAGCGCGACAACGTTCCCGCACGTGGCCGGCCCGAGGCCCGCCTGCCTTGGCGTATGCAGACGCGCACGCAGAGCAAACTTGGCTCATTCGCATCCCGAACTTGACACGCACGTCCATTGTGTACACCTCTGTAATTACGTGATCACAGAGCAGTGACCAGCCGCAGGGCGCTGCGCACGTGCCCGCATATTGTGCTCGATGACGGAGCGGGCGAGGCGCCAGGACGGGTGCCTAAGAGCCCCGCGAGACAAGCGTTGATGCTGCGCAGCCAGGGCCGTAAGCACGGGCCATTTGAGCTGAGCAGTTGGCCAGAGGCCATTCGATCAACGCCGCTAGCCCTCGGTTACCACTAGAAAGAAAAGCGAAAACAAATGGGAACAAGCCGAAAAGGGGGACGGGAAAATAAAGAGGGGGAGGGATATCGAACTATAGCGCGTTTTGCTGACGCTCGTTATGGTTGGCGCGAGGTGGGCGAGGATGGCTTGGCTGGCGAAGGTATTTGCGTCACGTCGTCACGGGCGGACGTGTCGCGACAAAACTGGGCAAGTGCCCCATGTCGATAATCCGCTCGTTTCGATCCCGCGGCGGATTCGTTATGGCTCCGAGCACGCGCCCGTCCGACGAGCAATGAAAGGATCGACAAGGGGAAAGCGACAAAACAGTAGCGAGAAAAAAAGACGGCGTCATGCCGAATGGTCTCGAACAGGAAAGAGAAGATAACACAGACAAAATAAAAAGAGAGAACATGCTTCCCCTTCAAATTTGAAAAGTGCTGCTGGTGGGCGGCCTCGCGGAGGGGGAAATTGTCCGTGTACAGCGAAGGACGGCTAAAGAGAAAAGACAAGCAAATATGATGCTGAAGGGAATAAAAAAAAAGAAGTGTGGAGCGACAAGCAATACAAGTCACGATCCTTCGCCTCTCCTGTCAATCAATGGGAAACTGGCACAGAAAGTTTGCCATTTCCCGTTGTTCCGAATAGTGGAATGTCTTCTCGTTCAACTATCATTGGAAACAATAGCTTTGAGGCCGGAAATACTACAATAAATAAAGAATAAATAAATAAATACATAACTAATTAAATGATATTTATTCGGACCCAGCCGTGCACCAGGATATACTGGCCATCCGTTGCATTGGTTGTTAGCAAGAAATGGGGCAGCACAACTAGATTTTTGTATTGCGCACGTGCGATACGGGAGCATTCATTTGATAGCACTTTTACAAACGCCGAACACGCAGTAATGTCGTGAGCGCATTCGCTGTCACCGTTGCCTCTCAACTATGCATGCTCACGTTATGCTTGCTGGGATAGGATAAGACGGCCTTTGAAGACAAGTGCGTTTCGCTTCTATAAG
Source organism: Rhipicephalus annulatus (assembly GCA_013436015.1). Lineage (NCBI taxonomy): Eukaryota > Metazoa > Arthropoda > Arachnida > Ixodida > Ixodidae > Rhipicephalus > Rhipicephalus annulatus. Next base: position 413,232 of record WOVY01000599.1, read on the forward strand.
AATAATGTAAAGAGAATGCATCATCAACGCTACACTCAGTCAGTCACGTCGGTATCGAGGCTAGGGCAATGTCGCTGCGGACATCAACGTTGTGCGGAGGCCACTAAAAGTACTTTGGTTTTCTCTCTCAGATACGTTTTATTTACGCAACGGACAGGAAACGTCAAGCTAACGTTAGCCAATATTCTACGGAGCTTTCAGTAACGCCTAAGGTTTCACGTTTAGCTCATATTATGCGCCCTCGAGCTCTGACGCCTGCAAGGCATGGCACTGGCGACACGCTTCCTGAACCCACCGTTGTAAAACACATGGTAACTACGAAGGTGTAGTTTTTTTCTATCCAGCAGGATTTGCTTCGCATGCTGCGACACTATAGCGTACCAAAGCTGCGCATAATTATAGAGCACCATTCTAAAAGTCCAAGCCATGCGGTAAACTCTTCTATCACTCTCAATGCCAGCGTACCTATAAAAGTTTCAGCTTGGTCCGTGTGTCTTTCACACCTAAACCTACTCAGGTGGGTATGCGTCACAGGAATTGGGGAAGAGATTCTTGAAATGAAAAATACTGAAAAGGGGGTTAAGCGAAGCAGTAACTTTTTCTCAGGTGAGGACACCACAACCACGACATTTGGGAGAGAAGGAGGAAAGGGGTAGGGGAAAAATTAGAGAGCAGTGACTGGCATGGGGTAGGGTGAGGAATGGGGGGAAACTAGGACTGGCAGCATAAACAACATAAGTTCTTCGCCGTAAGTTCTAGGCTTAGTCAGCATGGTTTAGAGGCGGTTGGTCAGTTGCGCAATCTCAATGAGGTTGAGGACTGCGCGCAGGGCAGAGCGTGCACGATGGCCCGATCTTACTGAATGGAGAACGAGTACAGCAGGTGCAAGGTAAAACAAAGGCATTCGAGGGAGAAAGCAGAGCGAAGGAGAGTGATGGAGAGTGGCGGTAGTGAGGTCCTTTTGGTGCACGGAATAGAGTCGAACCTGGTAAAAGAGGAGCGCTGAGGAAACGGGATGTAAATAAGCTTCTCACAGGCCGGTAAGGTCCTCGAGTGTCGTGTCGTCAGTGGACTGACACTCGGCTCGTGTGATCTCGCTAGGGAATGAACTTTTCTCGGTTATAATTCGTGTTATTCTGACATAAACTACTTATACTAAAGAATAGAAGGATGGATGCTACAAAATCAGGCTACACACTTCGGTTTGCTCTTTTATTTTTTTAATTGCAAACACACGCGCACTTATTAATTTGTAGGCGTGGTGGGTTTTTCTGCACTCATTCTCTACCACTTCTAGCGCAAAAAGATTTTCTTAGACATAGGACGAAACGGACGTGGACAGGTGCTTGTCTGGGACTATATTTTCCTGTAAGAATTTTTTTTTTCGCGCAAGATGTAGTAGAACATGGAGTACAATTGAGCTTGAACACGTTTGTTTTGGCCGTTTCTTTCATTGTAATTGAGACGTCGGCACAATGTTTTGGCGAAATATTCATGCTCCACCACCGTGCATGTCTCAACACTAGTTCATCATTGTGTCCACTTTCACAGAAGTTAAAGCCTGGGAGGTCTTCATCCATCAGAAAGTTCAACGCAAACACTGTGACCACCTGGCACTGCCCGTGGGCCTTTAGAATAGTTTGACTTCGTGACAAGTTGCCTTCACGTTCACAGCTGGCATGCCAGGGTACACAAAACCTCCTATATTTATATTACGAAGCTGTATACAACAACCATAAACAACGTACGCTCTTTTAAACGCTATCACCGGGAAAACGTTCTGTGGCTATGAAGTCGCTCGTGCAGTCAAGATGACGTTACAGCAAGTTCACTCCACAGTTGCTCCTTGTTAAAACTTTTAATTCAGTTGTGGTCGTCTTCGGTGGCAGTGCCAACATGTGGTTATGTGCTTTGCAGGTGAAGCTTGTTTTTGTTTTCGTATAGCCGCCTAGTAGATACGTTGTAATGGTACTCAGCCAGGTGCTTTCACCTCCTGAAGTGATCTTGAAGATGGTCTGCATGGGACTCACCGAAGTGGGAAAGACATCTCCTACTCAACAAAAGAGTGCGTGGTAATCTCGACAAGGGCTTAGGTTGCCTGGTGAAGAGCACCACGGGTCCCCAAACTGAGTCGGCACGCGTTCCAGAAAGTCGGCAAAAACAACACAGACTTCCGTATAGTCGTATTAGCCAAAAAGTCTAAGTATTTACAAAAATGAAGCCAGCAATACTTTCTGGGCATCGCACCACACTCTCATGTCAACTTAGTTGTCGAACCCGCGCACAAATAAATGCAGCATGCATCAGAAATTAGAAGCGACCAACGGTACTTGGACAGCTATGCAACAGAACATTTTATGGCGCTGATAATAATCACGAACTCAGCATGGGAGGCCAGCCAACATGTGAAAAAGTCGATACAGATCCGGCTTCAGAACGCAGTGATGTTGGAGTAATCAGAGCGGCGATGCGAACAAAGCGTGGAACGCCAGCGTTTGTGAAGAACCACCCCTCAGCACGGCGCGCAGCGCAACCAACGTCGCATCCCCGTAGATGCGAGCGTCCACAGAGGAAGAACAACCTACTAAGAAAAAAAAGTCCACTCCACTGCCGCTGAAGATGTGTGACGCATAAGGTCGAGTTTCCGGTCCCTGACAGAGTTTCTTCAGGCGGCATTAGCTGAGGCAAAGGAGCCGCAAGGAGGAGAGAGGTTAACTTAAGGGAAAGCTGGGCTTGGAGACGTGAATAGGAGGAAGAAGAGAGGAAGTGGGGAGGAGGAGATAAAATTAATAAAACAAAATAAAATTTCCTGGCGAGGCGGGGGTTGAACAATGGTACAATGGTACACCCGTTACTAATGCCAGCGTCGTAACAAATCAGCTATCGATGTACGACAGCAGAGCAAGCATTTAAAGTAACCATGTGATCACGTTGCTTTAGGCGAAGGAACGAGAATAAGACAGAAAACGAAAGAAATAAAGAGAAATAAAAAGAAAGAGAAAGAAAGCATATTATAACCAATTAAACTACAGTACAACAAAAGAGTGGAAAAAGGATGTGAGGGTGAGTAGAAGTGAGGTGAGGGAAATGTGGAGCAAAAGGAGGAGGAGGAAGGCCGCCAGCTTCGCGGGTTCTATAGCCTTCGCACCACTGGAGCGTAGCTGTCCGGAGCTCTTGTTTTTTATTCCCTCAGCATTGATTAGAACTGGCAAGAACGCCCAGGAAAATATATAGGCTTCCTGCTAAGGCTGCTGTGGTTAACAAAAAAAAAACAAGCCCTTAATTTTCCTCTCCTATCATTCATTCATAGCGAGGTTCTCGTTCTGACAGACCAGATGCCCTAAGGTAGAATGCAAGGTAATACTGGCCAGCTGTCAGCTCGTAATAAGATGACGTGCTTCGTGACGCCAACAGCAGAAAAAAGTTGTTCTACGATGGCCGCCATGGCTTCTGGTGGCGCTGACTGACACTCCCATGTCTAAATTAACACATATGCCCCATAAAGTGCATAACCGCAACTGCGGGTCAGTTGGTAGAGCACCAGAGGCATTACTCGAAGTTCGCAGTGCCGGTTCCTGCCAGCTGCAAGTTGTCTTTTTCTTCACTTTAGTGTCTTCACATATACATCACAATACTAAGAATAACATCCCGACGTACTTTTTCCTTAGCGTTCTCGTCTGATAGATATTATTATTATTGTGTTGAACAAAGAAAAACAAGCCCTTCAAATTTACTTCATTTTCTTCAAACTTACACTCAGCACATCAAAAGATATAACGAAACGATGTAGGATGTAATCAAATTTTACTCCCAAAGCATTATTAAAAAATGCCAATGTTGTTTTCAATCATATGCATTGGAAACATTCAAATGAGAATAGTACGTTCGACGTCCACAAGCCAGTCTATACAATTTAGCGGAGTAGGCATCTTGTGTGTAGTACACTGCCGTTCATAAACAATTAGAATTTTTGGAGTCATCCTGATGTATGAGCGAAAAACGTCTGTCTGTCTCTTTGTAACTCTGGACGACTTGGTATATTACCCTTTATTGGCCTATAGCATAAGTGTTTAAGAAGAAAGTGGTTTTCTTTACAGGTCAACTGTGAAGCCATCAAAACCCTCAAAGTTTCCTAGAAACTTTTTTTTCTTCAAGGTAACCAGTTGCGTGTAATAGGTTTGCGGTATAGTTCGTCACACGTGAGTTTACTTGCTCCCTCGTTTAAAATTCAGTAGTGTTAAAGAACGGCATTACATCACCACTCGGTAGTCAAATAAGCTTGCCGAAATCGTAATTCATCTTAGCTCACAAAAACGTAGGACAACTCCGCTTTAGTGGTGCGAAGACTGAGGTGGCAGTGGAGCTGATGCCTTTGTACTTCT